>JANAVB010001800.1:25180217-25545217 GCA_029216955.1 Iris pallida
GAGAGGGCCGTACTTGGGCAGAGTTCAAGCCTCTTCAAGGAGAAGTTCTTTTCCCCACGGACAAGATCGACCTGGCGCGGCAGTCCAGGATCTGCAGCAGGGCGTTATCTGTGAGGAGTACGCCGCAGAGTTCGGCCGTCTGAGCCGATACGCAGAGTACATGGTTCGAGACCCGGAGATCAGGGCGAGCCGTTTCAGAGAGGGGCTGATCTGGGACATTAAGATCCTCATTCCCTCCTTTTATGAGACTTATACCCAGATCTATGCGGAGGCCCGCAAGGTAGAACGGGAGTGGGGCCTGAAGCCCAAGAGGGACCGTGATCTGTTTTCGGGGACTACTAGCAGCGCGAGGGCTGCTAAGCGTCCTCAACTCCAGCATCATTCCATTCCGCAATGCTCGCAGCAGATTCCTGCTCCGATTAGGGCACCAGTTCAGCAGGTGCCCCGGCAGCAGCAGCAGGGACCGACGCAGCAGGCACCTACTTGCCACTACTGCAAGAGGTCCGGACATCTCTGGGAGGTTTGCAGGAGACGTTTGGGTGTGTGCCTATACTGTGGCACCGAGGGACATCAGGCGAGGGATTGTCCTTCGAACCATCGCCGTGCAGCTCAGGGAGCACAGGGTAGGCCACCTATGGCACCGCATCACGCCCTCCACCAGCAGCGGGATATACCCCGCCAGGACAGGACTTTTGCGATGACAGTTGAGGATCCTGCAGGCACTGGACTAGGAGGTAGGGTCTTTCTCTTTCTTTTACTCGTTCTTTTCGCCTATTGATTGATGATTGCTTTCTTAGTACCTTTAGTTTGCATATGTGATGATCATGCTAGATTAAATAGAAAATCCCAATAAAGACTGCAATAACATGATACTGTAGAGATTTAAAACCATGCATGTGTTCTGATTTCCTGGATTACATGTTATATAACTTAGGATAAAGTTTAGTAGACCTTGATTGTTGGGTGCTTGACTTAGAGAAGAGTATGACCGTTTGAATTTCGAGGACGAAATTTTTTAAGGAGGGTAGATTTGTCACCCTCAGTTTTTGAATTAGGGGTATTTTCGTCATTTTTCAAGGTTTATAATTTTTAGAAATTTTTATTTGATTTTATATAATTTTTAGGAATTTATTTGATTTAGTTTGAATTTTACCCAATTCGGACTTAAGTTAGAGACCCGGGTAGCCTGGACCCTAGTGGGACCCACAAACTAGCTGGACTTGGCCCACATACCATCATAATTAGGCTAGAAACCATAAACCCAATTTCCATGGCTTAATTAGTCATTTTAGAGCTTAATTAGTATTTAGAAATAAGCCGAAACGAACCGAACCAAACCCGAACCAACCCGAACCAAGTCTATTGGGTTTGGGGGCTTATTGGATCACCACCCAAACCCAATAAGACCCCCCACATGGCCGGCCAAGTAGGTCTCTCCCCCCCCCTCTTTCCTTCACAACCAAGCAAACTCTCTCTCTCTCTAAAATTCCATTTCTTTCTTCAAGCTTCTTCTTCCTCCGAGCAAACTAACCTAGGTATGTTTATAATTCCTATTTAATTCCCTTTTTCATTTATTTTCCTTCACCAATAATGTAGAGAAGAGGATTCTCTACACTTTGCCCTTGAATTTGTAGGTTTTCCTAGAAATCTAGGTTTTGGGATTTATTTGGGGTTTTATTAATTAGAGTGGTATGTATGTATATGTGTATATATGTGTGTGTGTTTAATTATATGTATTTGGGTGTATGTAGAGAGTGGTGGTGGTGGTGTTGTGAGAAAGTGTGTCATGAGAGTGGTGGTGAGAGTTTGTGAGAGTTTGTGTGGTTGTGTGAGAGTGTGAGAGAGTGTATGTTTGTGTGTATGTATTTATATACATATAAATTATATGTGTGTGTGTGTCTATATAAATATATGTGTATGTATTATATATATGTAATTGTGTGTAGAGTATGAGAGAATGGTGAGAGTGGTGTATGTGTGAGAGAGTGTGTGTGTGTGCTTGTGTGAGAGTGTGTGAGGATGTGTATGTGCCTATTTATATATATAAATATAGGTTTATGTGTATATATATGTATTTACATATGTGTGTGTATGAATTTATATGTATATATGTGAGTGTGGTTGTGTGTCTATATATATACATTTATAGATGGATATATAGAGGGATTAGATATATATATATATATATATATATATATATATATATATATATATATATATATATATATATATATATATATATATATAGAGAGAGAGAGAGAGAGAGAGAGAGAGAGAGAAGAGTAGTAGAGGAAGTAGAAGAGATGAAAGAGAAGAAGAAGACCAGCTGCAGCAGCAGCAAGTGGCTGCAACAGCAGCAGCAGCACTGGCAGCAGTGCTGCCAGCCCCCCCATTCAACCCTCCTTTTACCCCCCTTTGTCACGCCCCAGAACCAGAACACTGGAGAGCGGGGGAATGACTCAGCCAGCTACGTATTACGGGTAGATGAATACCGTATAATACGATCAATGCTGTCTAAAGACGAGGGGGTGCATACTACATGAAAGTCTCACTATGGTCACTTCACATCTATTGTCTCAATCATTCGAACAAGAAACAGTAATAGAGAACATGTAAGATAAAGCAGTAAGGCGTCCCAAACGTTCTGTCAAAATGTTCTTGATATCTGGCTTTACAAAACATAGCCAGATTGATGTAGCAAAAGTATACACAATTGTTATCAGCTGCAGCCTGACTTTAGTTACAATTATGTAAAAAGTAAGTACAAGACAATCCGACTAACATGTCGGTGCCAAACGGCAAGGTATAAAGTAGATAACAAAACGAGCGGGGAAGTAAGAAACCAACTCGAGTCCTCCTGTGATCATCCCTCTAGTGTTGACCATCTTGGAGGTAGAAGTAAGCTGGATCCTCGGGGACCGGCTCTAAATCTGGCCAAGCAAAACCAGAGAGGTTAGACCTCTAATAGCAAGTACCACAAGGAAGCACGACATGAGAACTAAAACCAGTAAGTAAGAGAATATAATAATAGATCTCTGCTTTCCACTAGGATTCACATCACATCACGACACTTCGAACTAACCTCCCAACCAAACAAGGACAGAAGTTGGCCCGTCATGTCCTGACATTCTGATCATCCCAGTTAGGTAACAGAGTAGGTACAGTGCACAAACAAATCAATTTAAACGGCCATTCAACTACTACGGCTTGCTATTGTGAGTCCCAAGTTATCCTGGAATAATGCAATTAGGGACTCCTCAGTTCTTACTATGTGCGAGCAAGGCTAGTCTATCCAGTCAATCATGTGCGCCATGCATGAATTAGACGAGTCCTAGCAGGACGCCCGTCAATATACAATATACAATAATAATAAAAGCAGATACTGTTCCCTGCCCGTGTGACAGTTTTACAGTATCTGTGGGAACCAGCCGGCCCGTCGGGTATTACTTGTCCCAAGGGGGCTGCCATGTAAGAACTCGGGAATCCATTCTCTCCATGCCATCATTATTTTATTTAACTTAATAGTCCCTACGTTGAGTGAAATCCCATGCCGTGGATCATGGTCATTTAAATGAGTACTTTCGTACGGGGTACGATATGCACAACTCTACAACGATACCAGTGCGGTTAGGTTGCAGGTCTTACATAGCGTAATGCAACAATCAAATCTAACCACGGTAATCATGCCTTGACCATAAAGTACACATGCTTCTTTTGTAGAAAATAAATAAGTAAATAAATAAATAAATAGATTGAAGCCTGCATGTGCATGTAAGTCAATATTCGGGATCAGCCAGTCGATTACAATAGTCCATAACATGAACGTATCTCATTCATTCAAGTCAGTAAGACGACTAGCCAGTCTCTTAGTTCCGACCAGGAACGCATGATTAATTTAGTCAAGATAACCATTATTATCAATGGTGACAAGGCATGAAAGTCAATTAGCATTAAACGGGGGTCGAGTCTATAACTCTCATGGTCAAGTCCCAGTCGTACTGGGTATCCCAAAAATCAATCGGGACACAAGGCACATTCCACATAACAATTGATATTAACAATGTTATCATATCATGATTTTATCGAGTTTATGCCAAAAAGGCGTAAGGATATAAAATGGACGTTAAATATCTAATAAAATATCAATATACAGGGCTATAGAAGATCCAAGGTAAGTAGGCTACGCTCAAGTCAGCGTACGCTCAGGTCAAAGAGGCAGCGTATGGGCTCCATACAACTCCTCACCATCCAAGTGAGCCTATGCAAGTCATACGCTCCCCAAAGGCAGCGTATGGACTCCATACGACTCCTGACCATCCAAGTCAGCGTATGCAAGTCATACGCTCCCAAAAGGTAGCGTATGAACTCCATACGACTCCTGACCATTCAAGTCAGCGTATGCAAGTCATACGCTCCCAAAAGGTAGCGTATGAACTCCATACGACTCCTGACCATTCAAGTCAGCGTATGCAAGTCATACGCTCCTAAAAGGTAGCGTATGAACTCCATACGACTCCTGACCATTCAAGTCAGCGTATGCAAGTCATACGCTCCCAAAAGGTAGCATATGCAAGACACACGCTTCCTAAAAGGTCGCGTATGGACTCCAGACTGCGCTGCGCTAAAGAGCGCGCACAGCTCAGTGACGCAAGCTAAAAAGCTAGTGTACACTGCTCACTGTCTTCTCCAAACAGCAAAAACTCCATGGTTGCACCCCAAAGCTTCAAAGGTCCATAACTTGGTCAAAACAAGTCCAAATCCAACTTTCCAAAGGTCAAAATTGGGTAGAATAAAACTCTCTACAACATAGAACCATAAAAACTTGAAAACAAAGAAGTTTGATAGATCAAAACCACCAAACTCCGAAAATAACTCATTTCTAGATCTACAAAAATTAAGACTTCGAAATGAAAAATGCCAAGTTCTAAACTCTCTTAGGATCACGAGAGAAAGATAAATGAACCATAAAAATATGGGTTCTCATGTGGAGCAAGTTGTACTTGCCTACGGTTTGGTAGGTGGAGAGAGTAATGAAGAAGAAGAAGAGGAGTAATGGTGAGAATGTGAGTTTATGAGGAGAGAGAAAGAGATGTAAGATTTAAATAGAAAAGGGGGTGGTAGGTGGGAGTTGGACCGGGTCCAATGGGTCCAATGGGTCGGGTTGTAGGGGATCCAACCAAAGCCAACCCGAACCCAAAGCCTAGCTAAAGCAGAGAATAAAAGCAGGAAATAAAGTGCAGAAATAAAATTGCAGAAATATAATTGCAGGAAATAAATTAACATAAAAATTTAAAGAGCAGATTAATTGATTAACATGAAATTAAAGGAATTTAAATACAGGATAATACATGATAAATATTAAATAAATACTCATGAGTTGTACATGTATAAAAATATGCATTCTGGGAACGGGGAGTGACATCTCTACCCTCCTTAGAAAAATTCCGTCATCGAAATTTCAAATCCAAGCAGGATAGAAACATCAGGGCTAAGCTAATCTAAGTACAAGTAATTCAATCAAGCAATCATTTTACAATGTCCATAGCAAGTAACATATATGTAAATCCATCAATTTACGATATCAAGTAATTCTACCCATAAGGTAATAAGCATGAAGAATCAAGACAATCAGGTACACAGAAAAAGATATACCTTGTGAGTCAAACAGATGTGGATACCGTGATCGGATATCATCCTCACGTTCCCACGTTGACTCTCCCAAAGAGTGATGACCCCAAGCAACCCGGACAAGGTTAATTGTTCGGTTCTTGAGTATCTTCTCTCTTCGATCCAAGATGGACACAGGCTGTTCCTCGTAAGACAGGTTGGTACCAACAACCAGTTCTGAATGATCGAGAATATGGCTGGGGTCTGATACATACCTTCGCAATTGAGATACATGAAACACGTCATGCACCTCTCGTAACGAAGGTGGAAGGGACAAACGATAAGCAACATCGCCTACCCTATCAAGAATAACAAATGGGCCTACGTATCGTGGGCTCAACTTCCCACGAACGCCAAATCTAATGACCCCACGGGTAGGTGAGATCCGCAAGAACACGTGGTCCCCAACAGAAAACTCTAGCGGCCTACGATGCTGGTCCGCCCAATGACGATGCCGATCCTGCACAACACGAAGTCGCTCTCTAATTCCCTTAATCACTTCAACCGTCTGAATAATCATTTCTGGGCCTAGCATCTTCCTTTCCCCGATATCATCCCATGCTAGTGGCGATCTACACTTCTTACCATATAGTGCCTCAAATGGCGCCATCTGGATACTGGCTTGATAACTGTTGTTGTATGAGAACTCAACTAAGTGCAGGTGGCTTTCCCAAGATCCTCCAAAATCTAGGGTGCAAGCTCGCAACATATCTTCCAAAGTCGGAATTGTCCTTTTCGATTGGCCGTCCGTCTGTGGATGGTAAGCCGTGCTAAATCTTAACTTGGTACCCAGACTATGATGTAAGCTCTTCCAGAAATGTGATGTGAAACGGGTATCTCTGTCTGACATAATACTGACAGGGACTCCATGCTGCCTGACTATCTGTTGCATATATAACTCTGCCAACTTTTCTGTAGATTGTCCTACTCTGAAAGGAAGAAAATGTGCTACCTTTGTTAGTCGGTCCACTATCACCCAAATAGCATCTTTACCACTTGGTGATCTCGGTAAACCGGTCACAAAGTCCATCGTAATGTGTTCCCACTTCCATTCCGGGATGGGAAGCGGTTGCAATAATCTAGCTGGCCTCTGCTGTTCTGCCTTTACTTGCTGACATATCAAGCAACGGGAAACAAATCTAGCTATCTCTTTCTTCATCCCGTTCCACCAGAAGTGCTGCTTAATATCTTGGTACATCTTGGTCCCTCCAGGATGTACAGAATACTGGGAACTGTGAGCTTCTGCCATAACTTCCTGTCTGATATCTCCACTAGGTACACATAGACGTGATCTAAACCTAAGTATACCATCTTCATAAATTTTCAACTCCTTTCTGTGCCCTGACTCACATTCTGCCCTAAGCTTCTGAATCCTTGGGTCTTGTGCCTGAGCTGCCTTGATCCTATCTACCAAGTCAGATTGGACTTGCAGACTAGTTAGAACTTCTACATCACTAGGAAGTATAACCTCGATGCCCATCTCCTGAAGGTCTTCTAAGATATGCTTCTGCGTTGTTAACATAAATGTGCCGCCTCTTCTGCTAAGAGCGTCTGCTACCACATTAGCCTTACCTGGATGATACTGAAGCTCCACGTCATAATCCTTGATCAGTTCTAACCATCTTCTCTGCCTCATGTTCAGCTCCTTCTGAGTAAAGATATACTTCAGACTTTTGTGGTCTGTGTACATGTCTACTCGGTCACCATATAAGTAATGCCTCCGTAGCTTCAAAGCAAATACTACTGTCGCCAACTCCAAATCATGAGTTGGGTAATTTTTCTCGTGGTCCCGAAGCTGCCTAGATGCATATGCTATCACCTTTCCGTGCTGCATGAGGACACATCCAAGTCCTTTACCTGACGCATCACAATATACTGTAAAACCTTCGGGTCCGACTGGCAATGTAAGAATATGCGCTGATATCAACTTCTGCTTCAAATTCTCAAATGATGCCTGACATTCTGCCGACCAAACAAATGGCACATCCTTCTGTGTCAAGCGGGTCATGGGTGCTGAAAGTCTTGCAAAATCTGACACAAATCTTCTGTAATATCCTGCCAATCCCAAGAAACTCCGTATATCAGCTACGGTCTTGGGTACTGGCCAACTCTCTACTGCTTCTACCTTCTTGGGATCCACTGCTACTCCAGCTCCTGATACGATATGACCCAAAAATGAAATGTGGTCCATCCAGAATTCACACTTGCTGAGCTTGGCATACAACTGGTTCTCTCTCAGAACCTGCAACACTTTCCTGAGGTGGTCTTCATGCTCCTCTTCACTAGCAGAGTACACAAGAATGTCGTCGAGAAATACTACGACAAATTGATCTAAATACGGCATAAAGATGCGGTTCATCAAATCCATGAATATTGCTGGAGCATTGGTCAAACCAAACGGCATTACCAAGAATTCATAATGCCCATACTTCGACCTGAATGCTGTCTTGGAAATATCTTCCTTCCGAACCCTCACTTGGTGATACCCTGAACGAAGATCTATCTTGGAGAAAACTCTAGCCTTGCTCAACTGATCAAATAAGTCGTCGATCCTGGGTAATGGGTACTTGTTCTTTACTGTTGCCGCGTTAAGCTTCCTGTAATCGATGCACAATCTGGATGATCCATCCTTCTTCCCCACAAGTACCACTGGTGCTGCCCATGGCGATACGCTAGCTTGGATAAACTTCTTCTCCTTCAATTCCTCTATATGCTGATATACCTTGGCCTGCTCCGAATCCGTCATTCTGTAAACCCGATCTGATATCGGTTTAGTTCCAGGTGCCAATTCTATACTGAACTCAATATCTCTAACCGGTGGCAGACCGAGAAGTTCTTCAGGAAACACGTCTAAAAATTCTTCAACTACCTTCGGAACCTGAACTTCTTCCATTGCCGTTACTACTCCCTGCTCCTGTTGAGTTGCCTCTGATCTGACTAAGGTGAATCTCTTTATGCCTGGAATATCAAAAGATACACTCCCACTACGACAATCTATTGTCGTATGACTGTCTTTCAGCCAGTCCATGCCTAAGATAACGTCGAAATTTCCAACAGGAAATTTTATCAACTGGGCGGGTAAGGAATGCCCACAAACTACAATACTACACGCTAGAATAACTCTACTAACTCCTACGAGCCCATTACCAGTGAGTATATTCAACCTCCCTGGCAATACCTCGAACTCCATTCCTAGCCGTGTCGTAAATCGTGCAGATATAAATGAGTGCGATGCTCCCGAATCAAACAATGCTACTGCGGGATATGAGGCGACGAGAATGTTACCTGCCACAACATCTCTCGATGCTAATGCCTCTTCCAAGGAGAGTGTGAATGCTTGCCCTCGACCTCCTTGCTGGTTCCCATGTTGCGGCCTAGCCTGGTGCTGCTGCTGGCCCCTTCCTTGATGATGCTGGGGTGGTCTATGCTGGTGTTGCTGCATCGGCGGTCCCTGCTGCCGAAACATCTGAGCCTGTGGTACTAACGGACGCTGTGCCAACGGCCTCACTGCTACCGCTGGTCCTCGATACTGCCCTGCCCCTGGTGCTGGCAGAGCAGGAAACTGCTACACTGGTCCTCCTGACCTCGAATTCATGGGACATGTGGTAACCCGATGATCTGGATTTCCACATATCAAACATAGTCCATTCAATGTCTGACACACATCTCTAGTGTGTCCCATCTTCCCACAATAAGTACAGCCCGCTGGGGGTTGCTGGTTCTTTCTCTGTTGCTGTTGCTGCTGCCTGGGTGGTGGTGCTGGCCCTCGCATCGCCACATCGTGGATACGAATGCCAGGGGATGGTGCTGTTGTTCGGGGCGCTGCTCCCCCTCCTCCTTCAATCTGACTGTGGGATCTCTTCTGACCCCCAGTCCTTGCCGCAAGCCTCTGAATGGTGATCTCATGCCTTCGGGTTGCCGTCAATATCTCATCAAAAGTCTGGTAATTGTGTCCCTCTATCAATTGCAAAAGCTTAAGATGAAACCCTTGCTGGAACCTCATCGCCCTCTGGCGCTCCGTTGTTACCATCTCTGGGGCAAACCTACTCAATCTGCAGAACTCCGCTGCATAAGCATCTACAGTCTTGCCAGCCTGTCTGAGGTTGATAAACTTCTGTTGTAGCTCAAACTGCGCCACAACTCCATAATACTTCGTCTTGAACCTTGCAGTAAAATTGTCCCATGCAACAGGACGTCTGATGCCTACTTCCTCTGCTTCCCACCAATCACGTGCAAGATCCTGAAGTAACAACTTCACTAGATCCACACGCTCTTCGGCCGGCACCTTAGCGGCTGTCAGGATAGCCTCAATATCTTTAAGCCATGCATCTGCTGAGATGGCATCCTCCGTGCCCTCGAAACGGCGGGGGTTATACTTGTAAAACCGGGCTGACGCTCCTGAATCTGGCCTCGCCCCTCTTTCCAATGCCGTCTGTAATCCTTGGTTGAGTAGTACATTCTGCTCTTGCAACTGAGCGTGCATGCGCTGCTGGGCTAACATCTGGTGTTGCTGAGTAGCCATCATTCCTCTCATGATCTCCAGAAGGGCTGGTGTGTCCACTTGGGTAGGTGGAACTGTCGGTGGGGGTGGAATGTTCGGATACTGCGACCCAGCTGCTGGTTCTACTATCACTTCTTCCTGGGTAGCCTCCTGAGTTAGTACCGGCCCTTGTTGCTGACCAACATGGTCAGGTTGTCCATGCTGCTGTCCATGTTGTTGCTGTCCAGCTCTGACAGATATGGACGAGGTGCCCCTAAGAAAAGGGACAAGAGAACAATCAAATGATCGGACATGAAGGATCAATGAAGTCAAGGGATACTGGAATGTCAAGCTGGAGTTGAGAATCAACAAATCATGAGATCAAGGGGGAACATGTGTGATTGAGACATTCTATAAATCAAAACACCCCACAAGTCTGAAATCAGACCTGCATGGGCCACCACTAAAATCTTGTCACGCCCCAGAACCAGAACACTGGAGAGCGGGGGAATGACTCAGCCAGCTACGTATTACGGGTAGATGAATGCCGTATAATACGATCAATGCTGTCTAAAGACGAGGGGTGCATACTACATGAAAGTCTCACTATGGTCACTTCACATCTATTGTCTCAATCATTCGAACAAGAAACAGTAATAGAGAACATGTAAGATAAAGCAGTAAGGCTTCCCAAACGCTCTGTCAAAATGTTCTTGATATCTGGCTTTACAAAACATAGCCAGATTGATGTAGCAAAAGTATACACAATTGTTATCAGCTGCAGCCTGACTTTAGTTACAATTATGTAAAAAGTAAGTACAAGACAATCCGACTAACATGTCGGTGCCAAACGGCAAGGTATAAAGTAGATAACAAAACGAGCGGGGAAGTAAGAAATCCACTCGAGTCCTTCTGCGATCATCCCTCTAGTGTTGACCATTTTGGAGGTAGAAGTAAGCTGGATCCTCGGGGACCGGCTCTAAATCTGGCCATGCAAAACCAGAGAGGTTAGACCTCTAATAGCAAGTACCACAAGGAAGCACGACATGAGAACTAAAACCAGTAAGTAAGAGAATATAATAATAGATCTCTGCTTTCCACTAGGATTCACATCACATCACGACACTTCGAACCAACCTCCCAACCAAATAAGGACAGAAGTTGGCCCATCATGTCCTGACATTCTGATCATCCCAGTTAGGTAACAGAGTAGGTACAGTGCACAAACAAATCAATTTAAACGGCCATTCAACTACTACGGCTT
Organism: Iris pallida; assembly: GCA_029216955.1. Taxonomy (NCBI): domain Eukaryota; kingdom Viridiplantae; phylum Streptophyta; class Magnoliopsida; order Asparagales; family Iridaceae; genus Iris; species Iris pallida. Next base: position 25,191,629 of record JANAVB010001800.1, read on the forward strand.
GCTATTGTGAGTCCCAAGTTATCCTGGAATAATACAATTAGGGACTCCTCAGTTCTTACCATGTGCGAGCAAGGCTAGTCTATCCAGTCAATCATGTACGCCATGCATGAATTAGACGAGTCCTAGCAGGACGCCCGTCAATATACAATATACAATAATAATAAAGCAGATACTGTTCCCTGCCCGTGTGGCAGTTTTACAGTAGCTGTGGGAACCAGCCGGCCCGTCGGGTATTACTTGTCCCAAGGGGGCTGCCATGTAAGAACTCGGAAATCCATTCTCTCCATGCCATCATTATTTTATTTAACTTAATAGTCCCTACGTTGAGTGAAATCCCATGCCGTAGATCATGGTCATTCAAATGAGTACTTTCGTACGGGGTACGATATACACAACTCTACAACGATACCAGTGCGGTTAGGTTGCAGGTCTTACATAGCGTAATGCAACAATCAAATCTAACCACGATAATCATGCCTTGACCATAAAGTACACATGCTTCTTTTGTAGAAAATAAATAAGTAAATAAATAAATAAATAGATTGAAGCCTGCATGTGCATGTAAGTCAATATTCAGGATCAGTCAGTCGATTACAATATTCCATAACATGGACGTGTCTCATTCATTCAAGTCAATAAGACGACTAGCCAGTCTCTTAGTTCCGACCAGGAACGCATGATTAATTTAGTCAAGATAACCATTATTATCAATGGTGACAAGGCATAAAAGTCAATTAGCATTAAACGGGGGTCGAGTCTATAACTCTCATGGTCAAGTCCCAGTCGTACTGGGTATTCCAAAAATCAATCGGGACACAAGGCACATTCCACATAACAATTGATATTAACAATATTATCATATCATGATTTTATCGAGTTTATGCCAAAAAGGCGTAAGGATATAAAATGAACGTTAAATATCTAATAAAATATCAATATACAGGGCTATAGAAGATCCAAGGTAAGTAGGCTACGCTCATGTCAGGCTACGCTCAAGTCAGCGTACGCTCAGGTCAAAGAGACAGCGTATGGGTTCCATACAACTCCTCACCATCCAAGTGAGCGTATGCAAGTCATACGCTCCCCAAAGGCAGCGTATGGACTCCATACGACTCCTGACCATCCAAGTCAGCGTATGCAAGTCATACGCTCCCAAAAGGTAGCGTATGAACTCCATACGACTCCTGACCATTCAAGTCAGCGTATGCAAGTCATACGCTCCCAAAAGGTAGCGTATGAACTCCATACGACTCCTGACCATTCAAGTCAGCGTATGCAAGTCATACGCTCCCAAAAGGTAGCGTATGAACTCCATACGACTCCTGACCATTCAAGTCAGCGTATGCAAGTCATACGCTCCCAAAATGTAGCGTATACAAGACACACGCTTCCTAAAAGGTAGCGTATGGACTCCAGACTGTGCTGCGCTAAAGAGCGCGCACAGCTCAGTGACGCAAGCTAAAAAGCTAGTGTACACTGCTCACTGTCTTCTCCAAACAGCAAGAACTCCATGGTTGTACCCCAAAGCTTCAAAGGTCCATAACTTGGTCAAAACAAGTCCAAATCCAACTTTCCAAAGGTCAAAATTGGGTAGAATAAAACTCTCTACAACATAGAACCATCAAAACTTGAAAACAAAGAAGTTTGATAGATCAAAACCACCAAACTCTGAAAATAACTTATTTCTAGATCTACAAAAATTAAGACTTCGAAATAAAAAATGCCAAGTTCTAAACTCTCTTAGGATCACAAGAGGAAGATAAATGAACCATAAAAACATGGGTTCTCATGTGGAGTAAGTTGTACTTGCCTACGGTTTGGTAGGTGGAGAGAGTAATGAAGAAGAAGAAGAGGAGTAATGGTGAGAATGTGAGTTTATGAGGAGAGAGAAAGAGATGTAAGCTTTAAATAGAAAAGGGGGTGGTAGGTGGAAGTTGGGCCGAGTCCAATGGGTCCAATGGGTCCAATGGGTCGGGTTGTAGGGGATCCAACCAAAGCCAACCCGAACCCAAAGCCTAGCTAAAGCAGAGAATAAAAGCAAGAAATAAAGTGCAGAAATAAAATTGCAGAAATATAATTGCAGGAAATAAATTAACATGAAAATTTAAAGAGCAGATTAATTGATTAACATGAAATTAAAGGAATTTAAATACAGGATAATACATGATAAATATTAAATAAATACTCATGAGTTGTACATGTATAAAAATACGCATTTTGGAAACGGGGAGTGACACCCTTAAACCCCCTAGGTAGATATATATATATATGTATATATATATAGATAAGTATATATATATATATGTATAGATGGATAATTAGATAGTTTTAGAGGAGAATTAGAGGAAGAAGTTATAAGAAGAAGAATAGGAAGAAGGAGTTAAGAGGAAGGATTAGAAGAAGAAAAATGAGAAGAAGAAGTTTAGAAGAAGTAGGAGGAGAAAATTGAAAAGAAGAATAGGGAAAGGAATGAGAGGAAGTTTAGAAGAGAATAGGAAGGAGGATAGAAATTAGAGAAGGGGAATTTGAAGAGGAGGAAATAGAAGAAGAAGAATATGAAGGAAAATAGGAATTTAGAGGAGTTAAGTGAGTCGGAATGTGGTGAAGGGGTGAAACGGAGCTCGGAGTGTCAGAATGAGTTGAAACTTGGGGGAGACCTAGATTATATAGATTAGACTTTGCGGGTGGGCTCCCGAGTTGAAATCGGGGTTGTAGGGCGCCGGTATCGCGCCGTACCATTGCGTATCTTGAGATTTTCAAGATATCGGCAATGGGTCGTAAAATGGACTGGATGTCCACTTTACCTAGGTATTTTGGTAGGTAACGTATGTATAGGTTATTTTCCATAAAGAAATTCTCTTTATTTGTTGTGTTTCTGGGAAAATTACAACTGTAGGAATCTGATCTAGAAGACGATCGCTTTATCCCTTGGACTATGCGAAGAAAAAAAGCTCTCAAAATTTTGACAGTAGATATCAATGTATCTGTACAATGAATAAGAAAAAGAACTCTATTTATAGAGTCAAAACAGTAACTGAAAAGATAACTACCTCACCACTGGTGCATTTGAAAAGTCACGCAGACTCTAAATACACGCAGGGTTAGTGAGTAGTTGCTGGACGTGGCCCGTAACTGTTGGACACATGGCATTAGTGCATGGGTCGTATGCAAGTTACTGGGCACGCGAAAGAGAGATCGGTGGCATGGCTGCCACGTACTCCAGTTGAAATGAAATCCACGCTGTCTTGTTGAAGGCAAAAATCCACGCAGTTTCGTTGACGCAGACTCGTTGAAGGCAAAATCCATGCAAGCTTTGAAGAAGAATACTTCAGAATTCACGCAGGCTTTGAGAAGAATAACTCAAAAATCCATGCAAACTTGAGGAAGGAGAAGTTTCAGAATCCACGCAAACTGCCAGCTGTCTTGATTTGGCACGCTTCATCTGACACAAAATCTCTGACATTGATTATATTGTCAGCCGCATTAAATGAAGATAAGACCCAAAGTCATGCCAACTTGGTGAAGAGTGAGTCTTGCTAAGGAAGATTTCGAAAATCACGCAAAAGACGGTGATGATCTCTCGAGTTCTGTGCATACGTGGCATACGAGGAGACGTTTCTCGACTGCTGTGTTGTCAGTTATTATGATTCTGACGTATGGCTGAGCTGTCTCTGCGTGATTTCTAAAGGAGATGGACAGGCAGAACTTAGCGTATCTTTTGTGCTGCTTCTCAGATCACTCTGCGTGACTTGTTCTGATCAACTCAGCGTGACTTCATTTTTGAGGCCTACAAAACCCCCTTCAAAGTTTTCGAAAAATGATAAAATATTTTCAAAATACTTTGAAAATAAAGATGATGAAAATGAGTTAAAGTCACGCTGAGATGGCTCTAAAGAGATATTTATCCCTAAATAATTGGACGGTTGGGATTCTGTGCAGTTAGGATCCCGTATCAAGCTCCTAAATCGAGACGAATCATGATGGGCCATTTAGAATGAACCTATAAATAAGCCATAGATTACTTCTTTCCTTCTTTACTTGCTTTTGAAAGAGAGAACCCTCAGAAGAGAACTTCATCTTCGCCGATGAACTCCTTCTTCCCTGACTTCCTTTTCTCCTTTCTCAGTCGAAATGGCTCCCAAGAAAGCTGATGCTCAGGCCAAGGGGAAAGCCCCTGCAACTTCTTCGCGTGCCACTACTGACAGACTTCCTCGACAGGAAGTTCTGCAAGCTCCTATGCATCGTAAGTGATGGAAGAACATGATCTGTTGAAGACGAGTTTGATGAAGATGAACTCCACATCGAACTTTTTAGGATCTTTAAAATAATAAACTTCAGAAATATATCCCCCCTTCTTAGGGCAAAGTATATTAATAAAGTATGCCTCCCTCTTTAGGGTCGGCCATACTTCACATCTTCGTGTTTACGAAGCTCTGTGTTCCACACAAAAGGAGCATGACTCTCATGATTCTGCGTGACTTTTTATGTTGGCAGAAATGTCCATGTTGAAATAGTTACGCAGCTTTCAGGATGACGCTGCGTGATTTTTCACATGTTGACAGAGATATCAATGTTGAATTATTCACGCAGACTTCTGAGAGTCATCTTCTGGATAGATTAGTCTTCATCCTAATCTGTCTTGACTTAGCGTGAATAACTCACTCAGTATGTCATGGTAGTATATCCATATAGAGTCTATATCTGACTTTGTCTTCTGCCATTTCTTGTAGTGAACATCTGAAGCGAAGAAGCAGATTTTGAAGGGTGCTTGAGTATCTCATTTAAGCATAATTTATCTCATGTAACATTCCCTCAATTTGATCTTCCTGAAGCAAGACTATCATTGTTGGCCAATCAAGACCACACAACCTTACTCTGCTTGATGAATGGACAACCTTTTCAGAGTCTGGATCTGGTATCCCACAAGAAACCAGCATTCTTATTCGGAGATGCTATAGCACAAAAATCTCAGCCGAAGGGCATCAGGGAAAAGGTGTGTTTCTGCTTTGAGGGGGATGTGAAACAACCTATGTACTGGCCAAAGGTTTCCCGGGGTTTATCAATCATGAGACTTATGCATGCCAGCTATCCGAGAAAGATGTCCTGGTATTTGACAGAATATCAGCAGGCGAAAGCAAGTCGTATTATTTACAGGAAAGAGGGATTTTTCAGTGCCCCGGAGGATCATGTATCAGTGTTTCGGGGTCTGAAGCCTGGATGCATACCACCTGAAGACTCAGCCACATTAATGCCGTTTAGGATGCCCATTTTCATAAACGAATTCATGTCCAACAAGAATGCATTCTATCAGACCGATTCGACGCCAAGGATGAATGGTCTAATGAATCAGGAGAATGTGAGATGGAAGACTTTAGTCCACTGGGCTTTCGAGAATTTTGAAACTGAGCTGAAGAAGATAAATCTCTATGATGCCATCGTCAATTCATCCTACGGCTTCAAGCCTAACCCTTTTCTGTTCCTGGCTTTAGTTGAGAGATACAACTACAGGACGGAGACTTTTATGACTCCAAAAGGAGAGATGGGCTTCGCCCTTCACGAGATGGAATACATCTCACACCTGCCTTCAGGTTCGCTACCGTATGAGGAGTATGTTCCTATGACAGAGGAACTGAACTTTTTGTCATAGAAGAACCCCGAGATGGTTCATCTATTTGAAGAGATGATGTGCCATTTTGGCACATGTACTCTATATTATAAGGGTTCCAAAGATGAAGCCGGTAACCACATACGGAAGTGGATGTCATACCTTTTCATGAATCGTGAAAAGGATGAGAAGAAAATAAATGAGAAGAGGTGGTACCAGATTAGCAACTTCAAGCCTCTTTCTGAAAATGAAATCACTCATCTGCTGGAGAAATATGATTGCAAAGATTTCACTATCACTGAAGACTGGTACGAGTTCAAAGCTGGAACCACTTTCAGCTCTTATGTGAGGCAGAGTAGCAAGAGTCTGTCGAAGAACGGTCATCTGGCCGGATTCCTATCCCTATGGTTAAGAAGATTCATCGTTCCTGGCTCCAGCTCCTTGGACAGAATACACAGAGGTGTTATCTTTGCAGCGGTACGCCTTGTGTATGGTTACAGGCTGGACTTATTATCAGCGATGACCTGCAGACTAAATGCAGGTCTTCGGAATTTTGTAACTACCATGCTGTCTGCTCAGAGGCTGATGACTGAAGAATTTCCAAGGATAGAGATGCCTTTCACATTTTTATATGGTTGGCTTCTCCTTCATCATGATGGTCTGATACCTCCAGGGGCAGGAGGGAGTAACAGTCTTTTTCTGGAGAGGTACTCTGGAGAGACGTTCTGGAAGGTTCACACCCTCCCAGAATGCAGAAATATATTGAATAGGGCGTCACATTGGTCGATCCAATGTGTCCCGCCACCATCGGGCTATGAGAGTATGCCCTTAAATATGATGGACGGAGATATGGGAAACCGACTAGATGATGTAGCCTTCCAATGGTTACAGAGGATCCGACCTTCTCATCTAGTATTTCGTCACGAAGAAATGGCATATCTAGAACCATATTTACCAAGCCGATTTGCCAGACAATTTGGGTATGACCAACTCCATGTTGGGAACGCCACTACTTGTTTATCTGCTCGCGGAGGACTCATTGACGGAGCTCGAGCTTGGAGATATTTTGCAGCTAGAAATACAAAGGTCGTATTCTCTATGCCTAATCCTTTGTCTAGCTCGGGGCCAAAGATGCTTTATACGTATGCACGTTTCTATGTGTCGTCGAGCACTTTCAGACCGAGTTTCAACCTGAAGACCTTTGTTGCAGAGGATGATCCAGCTCCATCGAAGAGGTCAAAGAAGAAAATTGTTATTCAGCACTTTCCTTCAGAACCCGAAGATGAGACAACAGAAGTTGAGCCTCCCTATGAATTATTCTAGGAAGGAAATTTTCCTGATGAGGTCCTTCCTCCTATATTTATATCTCTTTCTAAGAGGAAGAGAAGTGACGAATCTGAGACCATCTCCAAGAGGAGTACTAGGTCTCAAACATCCAAGAAAGGGGTCTCGGTGACTGCTACATCATCTTTAGGCGGTATCTCGGTTGATGAGGACGATGCCGCTGATAAAGACGAAGAGACTGATGAAGACGACGCTCCTTTGATAAGAAGGTCAAGAGGCAGATATGTCAAGAAGTCTGCCAGCAAAATTAAGGGCAACAAACTCTTAGAAACGATCATGAGTGGAGGAGTTTTGCCAGAAATCAATGAAGCAGCTTCTACTGAGAAGACCGAATCTGATGATATTCACCCTGCAACAGCTTCAACTGAACAGACTGAAGTAGAGTCTGTTCAAGTTCAGGAAATAACTGCTCCGACCACAAGTGGAGTAGCTATTGAACCCTCGGAGACGAGGGTAATCCCATTTGAGCATGGGACAGAAGGTGTCATTCAAGCACTGGATGACCAGATTGATTACTCTGAAGAAGCAACAGCTCCGGAAGAAACTACCAAACAATCAGAAGTTCCTGAAATTCAAGCTGAAGAAAATATTTCTTTGGCCAGAGGCGACGAAGACGTGCCGGCGTCTGAGCTATCAGCTGCTGATGATCTGTTAAAGAATATTTGTCAAGATATCATTCTTCGAACCGATATTCCAGAGACAACTGAACCGGCAGCCAATACTGAGCTTGCTATCGTCATTGTTCCAGAGACTCATGAAGATGTAAATATCAATGATTCTGAATCAGAAGCTCATCCTGAAGACGAAGAAGAAGAAAAAGCTGAAGGAGGAGAAGACTGGCATGCTGGCACCTCTACTCCTTACGATGAAGACAAAGTTAAGGGAAACAAAATGGAACTTAGCCCTGAACCTGCTCAATCACCGAACAACGCTCTAGCACCCAGTAATTCTGGAGCAGGAAGCAGCCATATAAAGCAGATATCGGATACAATCATGGACCGGTTGCGAGAGGAAGCAAAGCTCCCTCCACATACCGAGTATGAACCTCAGCCAGGTAGAACTTTATTTCAAATTCTGTTTTCGCTGCTTCTTTCTTTCTTTAAATGCCGATTACATTTCTCTTTAACTGTAGGAACTGCTGCAGCAATGAGTTCGACTTATGCTCCGCTTATCCAGGCTGATGCCGATGAAGGGAATTCACACTTAACTTCTCCGCTGGCACATACTTCTGTTCCGAGGATAGAGAATATTCAAGCTTCTTCTTCCATGATAACAGCGACTCCTGGATTTGAGACTGGATTAACAAGAACTCTAGGAATGTATTCAGATATCATTTACTCATATCTAGATACATTTTCCAAATGTTTCTTGAAGGATGAAGCTATGCCATTTTCTGATCTTCGAACTATGGTTAAGTTCCCTCTCATGGCGCTGCATCATGCTGGTTGTGAATCTCAGTGCATTTTTTTCAAACATCTCCTGGATGAATTAGAAGTAACTATCCGAAAGTACTGGGAGACTAAGAAGGAAGATCTTCAATCTTTAACTGCAACTGAAATTAGTCAACTAAAGCATGAAGCACAATCCCAACAAGCAGCTCTTGAAGCATTCCTTGCCTCTTCTACTGAGAAATTAGTAGAAAAAGGTGAAGAAATATTAGCTATTCGTCAAAGAGTAGAGCTTCTGGAGAAGGATAAAGTGTCCAAGGCTGAAGAACTGAAAAAATTAAAAGAGGAACTAGCTCGTCTTCAAGAGCGCATTACTGTCATAGAAGCAGATCAAGCTGAGGTTGCTACTACTTATATCTCTGAAGTTGAACACTATGAGACTCTTCGGAAGGAACGAGAATGGATACAGGCGGAACAGATTGAAGAAGTCAGCCGTCGCCAGTCTACCATCATTACTTTTGATGAACAGAATGTTTCAATTGTAGCAGCAGAACGAGTTAGAAAAACTCATGAAGAGAAACTGACTGCTGTTCTAGATCGTATTAGGGAGCTGATAACTCCAAATGAGTGAACTTCTTTTATTTTCACTTTCACTTGTATCTCATGTTTTGATTCTGGAATGAGAGTAAATGAAAATCCTTGATCTGACTTTTGGTTTTGCTGTTTTGAAAATGATAGATTCATAGAAAATATGTTCAGAGGTAAATAATACATGACATATTTCAGTAGAATAGAATATACAAACGATAATTCTATCAAATGATATTAAACTAGAAATGATCTTAGTTTAATACTGATTGGAAAAAATAGAATTCAGACATAAAAATATCTTTAAATTCAATTTTTCATGATCTTTAGACTCGGAAATCAAAAGACTAAATGAATGAACGGATTAACCGTCAGATTATAATGAACGGACGAACCGTCGGATAGATGAACGAACGAGCCGTCAGGTATTGATGAACGGTCAAACCGTCAGATGAACGGATGAACCGTCAAATATGAATCATTTTTCAAAACAGTCAATAGAAACCATATTGGAAGACAGAAGGTTGCAATAGAAGTCACCGATACTCGTATCGGAATCCCAAGAAGTGGTACTAGAAGAATCAGATCTCTTATCTTCGTCAGACTCAAGATCTTCATGGATAATATTGATGAAAGAAGTAGGAGCAGTATAACCCAATCCGCATTTCGTCCTTCCATATTTCAAAGGAGGAATCCAGACAGGCATTTTTCTTTCTTTTTCATTATTAAGGCCAGTCCTGAAGTCATAGCCCATATTTTTGATGATGTCTCTAGATTGCTGACTATAACGACGTAGTTGTAATCTTCCAGTATCATCATTTTTGTCATCATCTTCAAGATCAGAAGGATTTTGAGGCCCTTTGTAGAAGAATATTGGAATGTCTCCTGGCTTTCTGCTGGGAACTAGAAAGTATGAAGATTATACAGGTTCTAGAGATACATCTGTATGAACAGTCTGTACAACTCCTATGGTTATTGTGTTCAAGTCATCTAACAGATGTAAATAACTATGAACATAATTACACACATCAACGTACTGCAAAGGTGGAGACTTTTCATTAAATGTAAAAGCAGCAATATTTACATTGGGAGAAGACTGAGCCTTAGAGATTTTAGCCAAGTCAATGACTAAAGGGGGAGAAGAAGAAGAAGCTTTGTTTCGATTAAGATCGATAACAAATGGCTCAGAAGAGGTGAGCTCCCTTGAAGTTTGAGTAGGAAGAGTAGTCCGCCCTCCAACTGGAATTAGCAGAGTATCTTGTGAAGGTACAGGAACTGTAGTACGCCCACTGACAGGAATGATCAGTGTATTCTGAGTAAATGACTGAGGTAACGGAGAGATCCGTTCACTCACTGGAATGATGAAAGAATCTTCTCCAGAGGGTTTAGGAGATTGTTGCTGAGTAGTTCGACATTTAACAGGGATTATTAAAGTCTCACTTTGTGCATCTTCTTTCTCTATAGCTTGTATGATCCTTGTATACTCTTCTTTGTACATTCGGGAATCATTGAAATAAGCTTCAACCCCATGGAAGGGATTTATATCAGCAACTTCTTTTTGTACTCTTCCATTGCTATCAATGTATTTAAAACATTGATGAAGAGTAGAGGGCACCATATTATTTTCATGAAGAAAGGGCCTCCCCAGAAGAAGATTATAGGATCCCGCGATCTCGATCACATAGAAAGTGACTTTAGATCTGAAATCGCCTATCTGAAGCTTCAGATGAATCTTTCCCAAAGGCTCACTTCGGCTTTGATTGAATCCCAAGATAGTAGTAACCGTCTTGGAGAGCTTGTGAAGAGGGATTTTTAGTTCATCCAATAAACTCTTTGGCATTATGCTTATAGCAGACCCTGGGTCAATGAGGATACGATCTATCTTCATCGTATCAATATAACCAGTGTAGTAGAGAGGTCGATCATGTCGATTATCCTCCAGTAACATGTCGTCTTGTATAAAGGTGATATTTGGGATAATCTCCAGTACACTGTTGTAATGTAAGCAAGTGGCAGATTCCGTATCCGGCTTCTTCAATTGTGCAAGACAAGAGTCAGCTTGTAGAAGTACTTCACTTAACGTTTCCCGAGTCTCTTTGGAAAGACGTAGAAGTTCAAAAAAGGACATTCTAGCGGGAGTATTAGCAAGCTGAGCCAAAATGTCGAAGTTGTAAGGCTTCTGAAGTCCAAGAGGAGAAGACTTCTTGATTGGCTTATCAAACCGAGCCTGTTGTTTGCCTTTTTCCAGAGCCGTAGGCTTGGGAGGAACAGGTTCAGTAGATGGTTCTTCTTCGGGAGGAACATTAGGAGCATCTTTAGCATCTGAAGGGATATCAGTAGGATCTTCAGGATTTTTAGAATAATCCTTTAGGTAAGGTTTCCCCGTTCGAGTAGCACTAACAAGTGCTTCTTCTTTGTCTTTTGGCTCTGTGTCAGAGGTAGACCCAAGAGAAGTCATATGACATGACTTGATCTTTCCAGCCTTCTTGGATTTTTGAGAAGAAATCTTTTGAGGAGAAGGCGATTCAAAATCTGCCACTAGATCAGGATGGATCCACATGATTTCCCCTGTTTCCAAAGTGATTGGCACTAATCCTTCAGACTGTGGAGGAGAAAGATTCACTATGTCAAGAGTTGCCTTGGGAATAGGAACAATCCCACTTTCAAGGAGTTGAGGAGGGAAATTTCCAAATTGCATAGAGACGACGTTGGAGGTGACGGTCTTCTCTTTTGGAGTAAGAGAGATAGCTCCAGATTTAATCATTTCTTGGATCTTTTCTTTCAATACATAACATGTACGAATTGTATGACCCAGCATTCTGTGATATGGACAGTATTTAGGATGATCTGTCTTACCAGCTTCATCAGGTTTCTTGATCTCTTGTAATTGTATTTTATTACCTTTCAGCAGACATTCAAAGATACCAAGGACATCGTCGTCATCAAAATAATATTCTTCTCTGGGGCGAGGTGTTCTTGATTGTTGAGTTGTAGAGGCAGGAGTTTGAACATTTGATGCATCTTTGCTCTGAAGATTAACTTCAAGAGTTTCTTTTCCTTTGCGAGCATTATTTTTATTATTAGCACCTTGTCCTGTTTCTTTAGGAGTCATCTGCACTCCTAAACCTTTGAAGGTTTCAGCACTGATTTCTGCAGCTTTAGCACTGACTATGAAGGAAGGCCAATCTTGAAATTGAGTGGACCCTGTCCACATACTGATGATTGGCAACAAGTTTGATTTGCACGTGTCAATGGTGACAGCATCAGGAGTTCCAAGAGGCATCTTCAGAGCTTCTCTTCGAAACCGTTCAATGTATTCCTCTGTAGATTCATTATTTTTCTGCTTGATTCTAATAAGAGCAGACATAGTCATGTCATTAAGCCCTTCATAGAACCTTTCAAGAAACATCTGTTTGAAACCAGCAAATGAGGTAATACTCCTATCTGGGAGACTTCTATACCATTCATAAGCCGTTCCCTTGAGACATCCAATAAATACCCGAGTAAGGAGGGCATCACTTGGTTGTAGTTAATCAGTCATCACTTCAAAATGATTGATAAACTGACTTGGAGAAGTGGTTCCATCATAGAATGAGATAGTAGGAGGCTTGTATTTAGGAGGATATGATACTTGCTTCCATTCTGTCGGATAAGGCTGCTTGATGCCTAACCTTTGTAAACCATCCTTCTGTTTGAATGCCTCGAATTGAGTTTTGAGATTTTTTAATTCTTCAGAGACAACTCCCGAAGATTGTGGAGTTGTGGCTTGTAGAGAATAGTTGGGAGGAGGAACAACATTGTAAGCACTACCCCCAGCTCCAGAGAGACTAGGATTTGGTTGAGCAGGTCCAGGAGTATTGGATTGTACTGCTGGAGGAACTTGTACTGGACTTATATCAGTATCAACTGGTATGGCATCTGATATAGTCTGTCGATTTTGCAACTGAGCTGTCATGAGTTCATACATTGACTTCATTGTGTCAGTCATAGACTTTATTTGCTGTTCCAAAGAAGCAATTCTTTGATCTTGAGGAGTCAGGAAAGAAGAAGGTTCATCAGTATTCCCATCAACCATGTAAGTCGTGACTGTATGAGGGATTATTGATGAACTAGTAGATGTTGTATGCTCTGAATCATTGCTTCGTGTATCAAAGTCAACTATAGGAGAATTACCCCCAGTAGGAAGAGGTAGGAAGTTAGATTCTCCAAGAAATTCAGAATCAATTTCAGGGATCAAATTTCTTTGACTAGAAGCCAGGACTCTTGCTCTGGTGTTTCTATATACTCCATCTGGACTATCAACTCTACCCTCGGTGTCCCGAGAAGTCATGTTGATAGAGGCAAACAAAGGCTCATCTTCATCAGGCATAGGTTCATACTGAATCCTATTAAAGACAGACTGTCGTTTATTTTGACATCTGCATTGCATTGTGACTCTTGGCTGGAAGTCACATTCATGATCACCATGGTCTTGAACTGTTGATTCACATCTGCACTGAATTATGACTCTTGGATAGAAGACACATTCAGCATGTTCCTTTGATATAGAATTACTCCTTCTCTTCTGTTGAAGATATTCCCGTAAATCTGTTTGTGAAGATTGAGGAATATACTTCCTGTTCTTGGGTCTTGATGGCTCTTGATTATACAAAGAGTGATTAATGTGAGCCACATAATTTCTTGCATACTCTGCATCTGGATCTTTTATCTTCATATCCAATTGGTATGGTTTCTTAACACCAGAAGTGCTGAGTTTTGTTCTTAAATCAGTGGAAGGTAACATATTAATTTTGGAAACATGGAGTTTTCCTTCCATTGATCTGGATATTTGCAGAGAAGGAAGAGTTAAACCACTCCCTTGATTAGGAGTTGGTAACAGACCCTCTTTAATGGACAGATTCTGTGCCCAATTTAAAGAAATCAAAGAAGAAGACATTAAGGAATGTTTCTTCTTAGACTCATTCAGATGTTGAGACATAGAATGTCCAGAAGGAAGAGTAGTCAAAAGACCATCTCCTTTCCTTTGACTAACAAAAGTATCAGTCAAAGCTGTTCCTGGAGTAAAAACTACAGGAGCAGAAGAAACAACTAAAGAGTTATTCCTTTTCGAAGGGACTTTGTGTGGAAGACCCCCCCCAGTTCTAATAGAACTCGGTGAAGAAGAAGAGATAACTAAGGAGTTATTCTTCTCTGATGAAATACACGCTGAAACAGACTTGGTTAAAGAACCAGAGCTGTTAGCGTGACTTTTGATTTTAGAATTACACGCTGGAACAGATTTGGCTAAGGAGCCAGTACTGTCAGCGTGACTTTTGAATGTGAGATTACACACTGGAATAGATTTGGCTAAGGAGCCAGTACTATCAGCGTGACTTTTAGAGTTGAATTTGCACATTGGAACAGATTTGGCTAAGGAGCCATTACTGTCAACGTGACTTTTAGAGTTGAATTTGCACACTGGAACAGATTCGGCTAAGGAGCTAGTACTGTCAGCGTGACTTTTAGAATTGAATTTGCACGCTGGAACAGATTCGGCTAAGGAGCCAGTACTGTCAACGTGACTTTTAGTTACTGTCATCTTCGAGCGCACAAGAGTGTGCGTGCTTGCAGTGGAGTTCTTGCCAGTGTTAGGAGTAGACACTGTGGCAGAGACTTCACCATTGACTGCCAACTGATTCTTAGGGACATAGACAGAGTGTCCCTTTGACTTGGCAGTAATGATGGAGGCTGGAATGGACTTGCCACCCTTAGCCCGCTGTATTTCTTCATAGGCGAGTTGATCGAATTTGATCGTCATCACCTTCTTCGTCGAGCCGATTGACGAAGTGTCGCATTGAGTTGTTACCATCTCAGAAGAGGAGGTGGTTTTCCCCAGCAGAGTCGCCAATTTGTTTTCCATAAAGAAATTCTCTTTATTTGTTGTGTTTCTGGGAAAATTACAACTGTAGGAATCCGATCTAGAAGACGATCGCTTTATCCCTTGGACTATGCGAAGAAGAAAAGCTCTCAAAATTTTGACTGTAGATATCAATGTATCTGTACAATGAATAAGAAAAAGAACTCTATTTATAGAGTCAAAACAGTAACTGAAAAGATAACTACCTCACCACTGGTGCATTTGAAAAGTCACGCAGACTCTAAATACACGCAGGGTTAGTGAGTAGTTACTGGACGTGGCCTGTAACTGTTGGACACATGGCATTAGTGCATGGGTCGTGTGCAAGTTACTGGGCACGCGAGAGAGAGATCGGTGGCATGGCTGCCACGTACTCTAGTTGAAATGAAATCCACGCTGTCTTACTGAAGGCAAAAATCCACGCGGTTTCGTTGACGCAGACTCGTTGAAGGCGAAATCCACGCAAGCTTTGAAGAAGAATACTTCAGAATTCACGCAGGCTTTGAGAAGAATAACTCAAAAATCCACGCAAACTTGAGGAAGGAGAAGTTTCAGAATCCACGCAAACCGCCAGCTGTCTTGATTTGGCACGCTTCATCTGACACAAAATCTCTGACATTGATTATATTGTCAGCCGTATTAAATGAAGATAAGACCCAAAGTCACGCCAACTTGGTGAAGAGTGAGTCTTGCTAAGGAAGATTTCGAAAATCATGCAAAAGACGGCGATGATCTCTCGAGTTCTGTGCATACGTGGCATACGAGGAGACGTTTCTCGACTGCTGTGTTGTCAGTTATTATGATTCTGACGTATGGCTGAGCTGTCTCTGCGTGATTTCTAAAGGAGATGGACAGGCAGAACTTAGCGTATCTTTTGTGCTGCTTCTCGGATCACTCTGCGTGACTTGTTCTGATCAACTCAGCGTGACTTCATTTTTGAGGTCTACAAAGGTTAGTATCTTACTACCCTAGGGAGCACGGGTCAAAATACCAAGCGTAGGTAGGCTAACTTGATAATTGCCTAAGTTAGAATTTTACCATTTTTAAGGATAAAATAGGATATTGGTCCACGGCCAAGATTTGAGTTTCCGAGTCCAAGATGGACTTGGATATAGGTTATAGAGGTTGGTAATGATTAAAATAAGCCGCCTAGACCTAGTCTTGACCCCGGTTGACCACGGTTGACTTTTTAGACCAAAAGTCAACTATGGGTCAACACTTTACCCAATTTAGTCCCAAATTCCATTAAACTTGGACAGTTGACCAAAAGTCAACTATTAGTCACCAGTGACCTAGGGTTGACCTAGAGTTGACCTAGAGTTGATCAGAGTTGACCCGTTGACCAAAAGTCAACGGTAAGCCAATTTTCGACCTAGTTTGATTCGGATGGATTTCCAATGTCCTTCTATGACCAAGTATGACCTAACTAGACTTGTCTTGACCTAGTATAACTTTGTTAGGTCTAATATGACTTAGATTGACCCCGTACAATCTAGTTTGACCTTGTTTGACCTAGATTGACTTAGTTTGACGTGTCTTGACCTATTTTGACTCAGTATGACTTAATTTCACTTCCAAACCATTATATTGATACAGTATTCCATCTATAGGTCCTCGAGGCACTGTTCTTGGACTCAGTCGACTTATCCATCACAGTACAGACGAGTACATTCTCTGATAATATTTCTGTTTTATGATATCGTCTTTGTTTCTAGTATTTAGTGTAGATTATCCTTGTTCTCTTGACACATTGTTCTCACGGATTGATATTTGTCTGGATCCCGTCATAAGATATTATTCCTCTTATATATGGTATACACTGGACAAGTCTTCATTGCTTATTGTTCATTGTATAGATACGATTCCTGCGTAGGCTCGCGACCTCCTCAGAGAATACGTATCATGACGTGTCATGACTGGATCCACTATATTAGTCAGGGATGGGGGTGTTAGCGTAGATATGTGATCAATACCCCATAGTATTATATTGTATCATCATTGTATCACTATAGTATTCTCATTGTATAGTGTTAATCATACACTCACGTATGATTAGCCAGGCCAAACATTGTATCAAGTTCTAAGCCGATCACATGTTGAAACTAATACTAAACTCACATAGATATAGTTCCAGATTGTTGTACATGATTTATACTGTTTTTCTGTCCTTACATTCAGATTACAGCCTTGACATGCCTTACCATGATTTATGTACACATTATTTACTTCGTAGATTCTCTCTATTTACTGCTACATTTTCAATATCGTCTAACTAGAATTGTTATTTGAGATTTGTGCTCGTTCCATCCTGACTGGATATGTTGACAAAATTTTACAGATTGTGGCGAAGAGGATTGTCCTACCTACTACGGTCCGGTTGACGTAGTGGGCGTAGACTTGGAGACCTTGGTTCAGCAGGGCTTAGCTCCGCCCGACGAGCCTTTAGCTTAGTTTAGTTAGGTTAGACATTTTGGACTGGACCTTGTCTCTAGCTTGCTACTTGTGTTATTATATTATATTTTGGACTGTATTAGAGACTTGGACTTAGACTTGTATATTATTTGTGATGGACTTGACAGGTTATATTTTATAGTCTTGTTGTCTTTATCTTTCAGTCTTTACTTATTATCTTAGAGTTGTGATTGAGTATTCATATATTATCATTGCTTGTCCTCCGTTCGGAGTTGACCATATTCTCGACAGGTTTTGATATATATATATAAACTGTTGTTAGAGTAGAAAACCTACAGCATTCTACGCCGTTTTTACGGTGAGGACTGGGCGTTGTTACGTACACGTGCCCTTATAGCGGGTGCGGGTCGTGACATGGTGGAAGTATCGGGTCCTGCTGGGCCTGGGATGTGGAGGGTGGTGGAGGCATCTGGGTCTGTGGATCTGTGGAGTGGGAGAAAGTGGTAGGTGGAGGTGGAGGTGTATCAGTCAATTGGTCAGCTGACTGGATATAGAGTGCACCATTCTCAGGTGTAACAGACTGGGATGAACGAGTAAGCACCATCTAATTACAATAAAAAGGACTTATAAGGACTTGTTTAAAGTAAGTAATCATAGACAAGAAAATCTAATTATAATGGCAAGCATGTGATGTTTTCCTATGTTGCAATCCTAGCATTCCTCTAGGTGTTCTAAGCGTCATTCCTAATGTTGTCTAATTACCTTAAGTTCCTAATTGTAGGCATGCTTGGTACAATAGCGTAACCAAACAATTTAGTCAGGACCTGCATGGGCCACCACTAAAAACATGTCACGATTCGCTACCCAAATTGTTGGGCCAGGTCGAGTCATGCCCAGCCTACGTTTGAGATAAACGTAGTAAGCTGTTCTAATGACAACATGATAAGACTAAATGTGCTAACAGTTTTATAAGTGAATAAAAGTCATAAATGCTCCAAACGCAAAAGTCGTCTCATATATAGAAATAAGTCCAAAGTACAAGTGATCTGAAATGTAAAACTGGATACATGTCCAGTTACAAAATATGTAGCCTAATACATGACTACACTAAATATCCCAAACAGCTATGCAAACTAGACGAGTCTCCCCGCAGGAACATCCTCGTATGGCAAAGCCGGGTCCTCGGCAGTATCTCCATAATATGAGTCGCAGAGTAACTCCTCCTCAGTAAGGACACCTACAACGTTATCCTGTCAGGACGGGAGCAAGTACTGAATCTAGCAAACTAGCATATGAAACATGAAAATGAACATAAGAGGAAATAACTGAAAACATGGCATCACACAATCTATCATGGCAAGGACACATATGTCATAGAGACAGATGTATATGTAATGTTTAAAACTGTAGCAGGTACGTGATCGGTCAATAGATGTACAATGTACTGTGGTACATGTAAATAAAATGTACATACGTACAAGTTAACAAGCATAGGTGTACATCCGTACAGAAATGCGGGATAATGGCCAGCGGCAAGGTATGCATATAAAATGCGACCTCGCTCGCTACTATAGGGGGTCATGATCACGTACTCAACTATCAGTTTCCCCATAACCCATATTCTAATCATGTGAGAGATACATAAAAACTATTCTAAGCATGGTAGTAATGGAAAGTACATGTGTCATTTTAACTTACTACTCCAAGGATCAGCATTTAACATGGTTGGATTTGCAGTTCATTTATGTAACAGTATGTAAAGTTTGTAGAAAGTACTTGCCTTTAGCAAAGCAAAGCAAGCTGCGATAAAAGTGCTATAGATGTCTGGTAACTCGTCACTGTAGAAATAAATACATAAACTTAGTTTTTACACTAAGTTAAAACACTAGGACACTAATTGGTGCAACACGACTTGTGACTGGACACCTAGCCAAAATGATGACTTAGCATAGGAGACTAATGTGGGGTGACACACTACTTTAATTAACTTTCTAGGGTCTTTACACTAGTGAGGGGTGAGGTTCAATACGGCTAAAACTCAAAATGACATAAAAAGTTACAAGTCGTAATTAATCAATAAATAAATCAAATGATCATTGTGTTTTAACAATTTTTGAGATAGACAAAAAGCTTATTTATACTCAAAG
The DNA here is from genome assembly GCA_029216955.1 of Iris pallida. Classification (NCBI taxonomy): domain Eukaryota; kingdom Viridiplantae; phylum Streptophyta; class Magnoliopsida; order Asparagales; family Iridaceae; genus Iris; species Iris pallida. The sequence continues at coordinate 25,211,009 of JANAVB010001800.1, forward strand.
TAAAGTACCACAAAGATCCTTATTAATTATAGAAATTTATTATAATTTTTCTGGAATTTATTAACCAGTACAAGTATTTTATAAAAATCAGTTTTCCTAAGTATACAGAAAATGAGTTTTGGTTTCATATGACAAACTAGTGGCAAAACTGTAAATTAAATAATATAAAAATTATACTAAATTAGCTAAATTAACATAGTATCTAAATACTATTTTTCCAGAATTTTAACAGTATTTTAAGTATTTTTAGAAATTTAAAAATAGCATTGCACACAATTAAAATTAAATAATTAATTATCTGCGTATTTTGTCCATGTATATAATTTGAACCGAAGTTCAAATACAGGACCCAAGGCCATGAATCAAGTCCAATATGACTTGTACAGATCTTGAATGTGTGAAAACATATTTGGGCCCAAAAATCCATGCTAGGCTTGGACACCAAATGGTTGCAGTAATTTAAATACACTAAAATACAAATTGGTAAAAGTGCAAAATAAGTATTAATATTTTAATAAGGTAAAGTTATACAAAATGAATATATACATACATATGTTAAAAGTACATATATATATATATATATATATATATATATATATATATATATATATATATATATATATATATATATATATATATATATATATATAAGAAAAAAATATATATATATATAAGAAAATACTTAATTATAAAGTATATATATATATATATATATATATATATATATATATATATATATATATATATATATATATATATATATATATATATATACAAATATTGTATACATATATATAATAGTATATATATAATAATAATATATATATACACATGAACATATATACATATTATAATAAAGTACTATATATATATATATATATATATATATATATATATATATATATATATATATATATATATATATATACAGTACATATATATATATAATACATTATAATAATATATATATATATATATATATATATATATATATATATATATATATATATATATATATATATATATATATATATATATATATATATATATACAAATATATGTATATACATATATATAAATAACAGAAAAAAGAAAAAGAAAAAGGAAAAGAAAAAGAAATGGAAACAGCAGTAAGGGCTCGAGCTCGGCCCACTGCGCGCGCGCGCGGGGGGTGGGGGGGGGGGGGTTTAGACTAGGTCGGGCTGGCCAGGGGGTCAGCCCGAAGGTTGTGTTAGGATTAGGTTTAGATTTAATTTATTTAGGTTAGGTTAAATATTATACATAAAAAATATAATAAAATCGATCATGTGTCCGGACCGTTAGGGACACAGGATTCTACGTGTCCGTGCTAAGCACGACACGTACGAGCCATGAAACTCGTGTCCAGTCCTACCTTCGTGTTCATTAGGACACGGCGAACAATGACGAACACGACGAACAACATACGTCAAACACGAGACACGCACGACACGCTTTCGACACCGCTACTCACGTGTCCGATTTGCTGGGGAGGTTTCGAAGGGGCTGGACGGCGGCGGAGGCGTCTAGGCGGTGGCGCTTGGGCGGCGATCGTCGCATCTCAGCGTGGCGAGCTCGTCGGCGGTGGTTGGGGGCTGTGAGGGTAGCTAGGGAGGTGGCGCTGTGGGGTGGCCGGAGTTAGGGTTTAGGACTAGGGTTTTCGCCGGAGACGAAAGACTACGGTGGTCGTGGTGGTTGGTAGAGCTAGGATTTTGTCTGGGGGGTCGAAGGGGGGTTTAAATAGGCGGGTTTGAGGCGGTCGGGGGGCTGTGCGCTGGCCGGAAATGGCGGGGGCAGTCGCCGGTCAGCCGTCGTCGGTCGTCGGGCAGGGAGTGGGTGAAAGGGAAATTAGCATCTAGGCCCCTATAGTTTTAGAATTTACATAAAAGTCCTAACAGTTAAACAATGCAAATAATAATTTGCATTCCACACTTAAAATATTTTATTAATTACCAATTGATATTAAAACAATTCTAATAATTACAAAATAATATTAAAACAATTTAGAAAATTACAAATTGATATTTAAACAATTTAATAAATTACAAAATGCATTAAAAATATTTTAGAAAATTACAAAATGACATTTTAGCATTTAAAACTCATTTAAAACTCATTTAAAAATTCTAGAAAAATTCCTAAAAATCATAGTAAATATTTTAAGGCTAAAAATGACATAAAAAGCTAATTAACACTAATCAAATAATTTTTGAAAAACAGGGGCTTACATGCGCTATCAAAGTGCTACTTCGTGTCCGAGTCTAAGTCGTAGCTTTTCTCCAAAGAAATTTTTTCAAAGAGAATGACAAAACATAAATGTTCTTTTAAGAAGTTTAATCTTAACCTCTCTAGGAAATACCTCACATGGCATCCATATGGGCCCCCACATTCCATGTACATAACTCAATAAAAAGTATAGCTATATATTCAGATACTCACTTAGAAATTTTTATTCCAATGCGGGATTAAAAAAACAAATAAGAGAGGTGGAAGAGGATTTTGTTATCTAACTTCTCTATAACAACAAATGAGTTTGCTTTTTTCGTCTTAGTCATAATTCATCATCTCCATTTATAAATTTCCGAGACCCTAGCCTTTAAGGGATACACCAAATTAAAGTCAACCGATGCCTTTTTAGTCTTGTCTTTCTAAATCATTATGAGGAGTGCCACATCTCTCGATCTCTATCTTCTTTAGCGGACATCGAGGCAACCGTTAGGGAGGACCGGCTGGCGCGTGCCCAGTCTTTTTCTTGATCAATTTTGATCATAACGCTACTAATCTTTCTTTTTTGACAATCAACAAGAACTTCTTTAGCAGTTGTCTTGAATCGAAGTAGTTTATTATAGGTAAAAGTATGATAAATTTATTATCGGAAAAAAAAGTTTCGAAAATCGTAATTGTCAATAAAACTTTTATATTGTTCACAAATTTCAAAGTGGGTTATCAAAATTATCTTTTATTTACAAGAAAAATAATAAATTTTACTTCTAAAAATTACAATAAAATGAGAATATTTTTGGTAATCCGTCTTAAAAATTTGGTGACGTTATAAATGCTTCATTGACAATTACAATTTCCTATATTTTATCAAAATGGATTCATGAACTTAATGATCTTCTCCGACTAGTAGAGTCGACCATCGTGGTCACTCGGACTTACGGGATAAGTACTTAAATGTTAAACCCAAAAGTGACGGTGCGAGAATTATTGGAAGAACTTGTTCAATGAGCTGCTGACAATGACGTGGAGGTTGATTTTCTCCAATGGGATTTTTAAATTGAGTTTCTGTCTACTTGACATTTGTAATATAAAGAGATTTCTAAATTGAGTTTCTATCTACTTGAAATTTGTAATATAAAGAAATTTTCATCGTAGTTGACAGTGTTTTTACATAGAAACCGCACACAAAAATACACTCTCCAAGGTTCTCAATTTCTATCCTAAGTGACGATGCCTAATATATGGATGAAGAATATTAAATGGAGAGATTTAGTTTGAAATGAGCTCCCAATATTAAGATGAAAAATTTCTATAAAGTTTCTACATATAGAAATCTTTATAGAAATTCTTCATCGTACTTGGCATTGTACTTTATGAAAATTTTTATCCTAGTTGGTAGAGTTTTCTACATAGGAATTTCACACACACAAGAACACTTTCCAATAGTTTTTCATTTCTATCCTACGTGACAACAAATAAAATAATCAATTTAATAGCTTAGGACCAAATATTAATTGCTATGAGAGATGAAAAATTTCTATGAGAGTTTTAATATGTATCCCAGAGAAATTATTCATCCTATCTTACCGTCACATATGATGGAAGTTGAGATAGAAATCATGGTTGTGAGAATTTTTTCTAAAATTGATTTCAACCATAGAAATAGAGGAGATAAAAATCCCCATTAGAGATGGTCTAAGTTACTCGTCTTTCCCATATATTCCATCAATATACTTTCAGGGCCGATCCAGAAATCTAAACTGGGATGGGCTAAAGTGGGTTGGGGTGGACTAAGTGTGGACTAACCCTTACAAAAATAAAAAATAATATGAAAGAAAGGGAAAATATTTTTGGGGTGTGCTCTAGTCCACCCCACCCGATACTTAGATCCGCCCCTGATTACTTTGAAGATTTTACCTGCTCATATTCCATCGAGTATTTTGTTCCCTCTCATGATTGTTTAACATACCATGTTATTAAATTGTCCACATAGGATAGGAAGATAAATGTTAAGGACACTATAAGAATGTTATCACGGAAAACACAAATTTTCAGTTTTAGGATTGTCAAACTTTTGACAGCCATGTACATATTCAGAACTACTAAAGTTTTGACAATCCATATAAATTTATTATTGTCAAAATTCTGACAGTTCTAAAATAACAAACAATGACTGCAATTTTTTTTAACACTCCTAAATATACACATGATTGCCATATTTAGACTTTTGGTCTCAAATAGTTCTAAAATTTGTGTTTTGGTCTCTATATTATACATAATTAGTATTTGGGTCTCAAAAGTGTCACAAAAAAAATTGGTGACACTTTTGAGACATTAGGGTGTGTTTGGTAGGAGGAAAAAGTGGGAGGAAGGAAAATAGAGGAGGGAAAAGTGAAGAAAAAGATTCATTTTCTCTTGTTTGGTATGGAAGGAAAATAGGAAGGGAGAAAAAGTGGAGGGATTATTTTTCTTTCATAACCTAAGAAATCCAATCCTCCCAAAAGTGGGAGGAAAAGTGGAGGCTTGTATTAATTAACAATTATACCCCCATATGAATGTATTATTTAAAAATTATTTATGAAGTCAAATGGTAAATAAGTGTTTTTAGTTGAGGGTAGAATTGGTAAACACTATATTTTTTACTTTCTTTCCTTCTACTTTTTATTTCATACCAAACAAATAAAATACATCTCTTATCTTTTCCCTCCTTACTACCAAACACAAAGGTATGAAATGATCTTTACTTTCCATATGGAAGGAAAATCAATCCTTATCTTTTTTTCTTTCCTTTCACTTTTCCATCATTCCTACCAAACACAGACACTTTTGAGAACCAAATACTAATTATGTATAATATGGAGATCCAAACACAAATTTTGAAACCTATTTGAGATCCAAAGTCTAAATAGCTAAAAAAAAAAAAAATGATTGAAAATTTGTTGATTGGGATTATCTCTTCCCTTTTTCATAATCACTATCAGGCTATCAGCATCCATCTGTTTCACATCTAACATATTTACGACCGTTGGGAGGTTGGCAAACAACACCATTACTCCCTCCCTCCCTTTCCTTCAATGCGCTCAACCACTTTCAACACAAAAACTGTCCTCCTCTGCACATCGTCATCCATCTCTCCCCACTAAGTACATGCTCATCTTGTGATCAACCCACCTCTCTCAATCCCCATTCTCACACACTGCATGCATGCATGCATGATCAGCTCCGTTTGATCAATTCAACGTTTCCAATTCTGACATTCGTACTGCTCATCGATCAGACGTTTGCAAGAGTACGTACGTCGTAGCTGTTGATTTAGTTTGATTTTTTTTTCCTTCCTTTTATTTCTTAGAATGTTTGATTGAGAATTAGGCCATGTATTTATAGAACAGAGTAGTATTTTTTGCGTAGTTGTTGGAGTACTCAGTTGGAATCGAGATACCAGAGGAGAAACTTGTTTGCGTGAACTTCTGATCTCGACTACAACTTCAGAATCAGAACAGAGAGCAAATTTTCTGCTAGTATCGTAATAAGATGGTTGGCAGCATGGAGAGTAACCATGCACCTGATCTCCACTCCATTAACGGATCCCTCCGTAGCTCCGGTGCCGCAGGGGCAGCAGAAGCGAAGCTCGACGAGCTCCGGGGCCTCCTCGGCAAGCCGCCGGGCGACCCGCTGAAGATCGTCGGCATCGGCGCGGGCGCCTGGGGCAGCGTCTTCGCCGCCCTCCTGCAGGACGCCTACGGCCGGTTCCGCGACAAGATCCAGGTGCGCGTCTGGCGCCGCCCGGGTCGGGCCGTCGACAGGCCCACCGCGGAGCAGCTCTTCGAGGTGATCAACTCGAGGGAGGACGTGCTGCGGCGGCTGATACGCAGGTGCGCGTACCTGAAGTACGTGGAGGCGAGGCTCGGGGACCGGACGCTGTACGCGGACGAGATACTGAGGGACGGGTTCTGCCTGAACATGATCGAGACGCCGCTGTGCCCCGTGAAGGTGGTGACCAACCTGCAGGAGGCCGTGTGGGACGCGGACGTCGTGGTGAACGGGCTGCCGTCGACGGAGACGAGGGAGGTGTTCGAGGAGATCAGCAGGTACTGGATGGAGAGGATCAGCGTCCCCATCATAATCTCGCTGGCGAAGGGCATAGAGGCCGCTCTGGGCCCGGTTCCGCGGATCGTCACTCCTACTCAGATGATCCAGTCTGCAAGTAAGGCTGGCTTCTTCCATGCACCTCCCTCCTCTCTCAATCGATCTTGCATAGCAGAACAAATTAAGGATTTATTTTGTGATGTTTACAACCATGTTTGTGCACACGCAGACACACGGACACAGCATGACACGGTAAGGACACGACCGTCTAATTTATTTTGGAGTGTTCGGACACGACATAGACCTAGTTTTTGGAGTGTCCGTCCTCCCTACGATTATAATACAATACATACGGACAATGTTTGTTGTATATGGCTCGTGTTCAACTACAGAATCTGACGGACTCCGTCCAATAATCGGAGAAGCTCGGGAGGAATAGAAGCATCCATATGTGGAGAACTCGTGCTCGGAAGAGTCAGATTTTGTAGCATACCGACGGTATACCCGTATATCGATAAGTGGACAGCAGGGTATAAGAGTCAAGTCTCACCCACACTATATTCCGGCTGTATACCTCCAGCATACCGCTGATACACCAGTGAGTCAGTGACTGTTGGAATCTAGAAACGATTTAGATCTAATGTTGCTTGTATCAACGGTCCAGATTGTTTCTGATTTTGGAAATGTTAAAAGAGCCATAAATATGGCTTCTCATGGCCTAGTGGTGAGCTGAGCTTGGAGTCCAAAAGGGTACTTGGGAGTTACTTGTGCAAGAAGGGGTTTGCTAAGGAAATCATTAAGGGCATCTAAAGAGAAGAAGAAGGAGAGCTCATTGGAGACGGGTGAGCATTATTCGATTTTGGACCGAGAACCAAATCAAAATTTGATTTAGTTTGAAAAAAATTAAGTTCGGTTTCGGTTTTGAAAATACTAAATTTCTTATTCGGCTACATTTTGGGTTTCGGTTTTGGTTTCAATCCAAAACCGAAAATTGAATAAAGCTTACGCAATTATATAATTACCAACAATTTTATGTATATTTTATGGTTTAATATATGTATATTTTTGTGTATATGTTGAAAATAATAATTCAATGTATGTATTTTAAAGCTCAATTTTGGTAATTTAATAACTAATCCATCTTTGTGTCCAACTTTGAAATATAACAAACCCATATATAAAAATAATATTTTGATATAATTTAACCACAATCCCAACTTTGGATCTGGCCCATTAAATAATAAAAATAGTCCAACTGAATAAACGAATAAACCAAATCGATTATCGGTTCAGTTTGGTTCCAGTTATGGTTAATTTCGGTTCAGTTTTGGACTTTTAGAAGGTCGATTTATTCGGATTTGACTATTTCGGTTCGACTGAAACCAAATAAATCGAATGCTCAGCCCTAGTTGGAGATCTCGTAATAGTGAATTTCGCATTACGAACTATGATATTGTGTTTGTAATCATTATAAGGTTTTCTCTTATTGATTCAATAAATTTATTTCTCTTCGTAGCCCGTGAAGTAGGTCAAGCTTGATTGAACCATGTTAATATTGCATGTTCGTGTGTTTGTTCTTGGTTGATATTATTCAGTTAATTTGTCTTGTTATTCTCGTTGTCATAGTTTTATTTGTTTGTGATCTTCCGTGAGCCACACAAGAAAGAAATTGGTATTAGATTTAAAGGAACTATAGGGATTTTAAATTCTTGGATCTAGGTCAACGGTAGGTGACGACATTAGTCCGCTCCCTATCTTCCTAGATCGAGATTCATGAAATCGTCGGTTCATTAAGATTAGAGGGAGATTTTCTATTTTTTGGAATTTTAGGGTGACAAATAACAAATATATAGCACCAAGTTTGAGGTAAAAAAAAATAACGGTAAAGGAAGCTTCTCTTTGTGGCAGTAAAAAAATCAGGTAATTCTTATTAAAAAGGATTGTATAAGACCGCCACCAATAAACAAAAAGCATGCCGATATGACGGATGGCTTAGACCAAAAGATACAATGCATTTTAGAGTTTATCTGACGAAAGTGATGTACAATGTTATGTGAGAGACTTTTGTGATAGATTTATGGTTGGAGTTTGAGCGTTTATATATGACAAAGGCATTGTCTAAAAAGTTGTACCTCAATAAGCAACCCTCAGTTTAGCATAAAGAAAGTGGCCCAAAATTTTAACCATCTAAACAACTTCAACAAGATTGTTAGTGATCTTTTGTATCGTGAAGTAAAAGTTAGCGGAGGAGGAACACCGGTGTCTTATGACTATTTGGTGACAATGATCCTTTATGAAAAGAATACTCTTGAGATGGAAGAGATGATAACAAATTCTTCTTAATGATGAGATTATGAAGAGGCCAAAATACAATTGAAGAGTTAATCAACTCATTGCCAATGAAAGGTAAAGGTCGAAGAATAAGGATCAAGGCAAGAGTAGCTGAGAAAAGTCCAAATTATCTGGACATGAGAATAATCATGCTTCTCCTGCAAAAGATTGGGACACAGAAAAACGTCCGAAGTATAAGCAATGGTTAGAGAAGAAAGGTAAAGACGTCAATTCAAACAATCAGGGTCAAGCCAATGTTTCTTCGGAAGCCGAGGAGTTACCTTGCGATATACTTATGGTGCATAGCGAGAAGGATAATTTATTCGAAGATTAAATTCTTTGGGTGCATTGGATGTGGCAGAATACATGTTTGTTGGCCAAAGCGATTTGCTAAAAGGATTGAAGAAAACCTGATCATCATAAAGGGACATAGATCTTCAAACATGTATCAAACATGGTCATTGGTAGTGCAGCCGTTGTTATAGAGAAAGAGGTAAATGATACCGCAAAGCTATGACATATATGTCTAGGCCACATAAATGAGAGGGGTCTTTGTGAGTCGTATAAAAGAGAGTTGCTAAAGGGCCTTAAGGAGAGCAAGATAGATTTCTGCAAGTATTGCATAATGAACAAACAACATAAAGTTAGCTTCAAGTAGATGGTGTAAAAGACCGAAGGACTTCTTGATACATTCACTCGGACGTGTGGGGGTCATCACCGGTTCGATCAAAGGGAGGTGCCAAGTACTACGTCACTCGATGACTTCTCATGAAGAGATGGGTTTATTTTACAAGTCAGAGGTGTTTGCTAAATTCCGAGACTAGATGATGACCATGGAGAAGCAAAATAGACGAATGGTGAAGTATTTGCAGACAAAAATAGAGGTGAATACACCTCGATGGGGTTTCAAAACTACTACAAACATCAAGACATTCAGAGGCAATTGGCAGTAAGGTGTCCCAAAAAAAAAGAATATTGGAGCACATATGTAGGATACTACTAGAGAGAGCCAAGATCATGTGGTTGCAGGCCGGTCTTACGTAAAACTTCTGTACATAGATATAAATCATGCGTGTTGTTTGGTTAATAGATCACCATCTACAACCATCGGTCTTTAGATTCATAAGAAGGCATGGAGTGAATAGCTAGTCAATTATGATTCTTTGCATGTATTTGGATGCCCTTCCTATTCACTCGGGAATCAAAAGGATAGTACCAAGCTGGAGTCAAAGTCGAAAAAGTATATTTTCTTGGAACTCAAACATAGTGTCAATTGCTACATGTTGTGGGATCCAAAACATAAGGTATTCATAAGTCGTGATGTGAAATTCGATAAGCCTTCTATGTTAAAAATGTGGAAGAAAAGTCTAGGGAGAAAGTAACACATTAGGCGGTGGTGAATTGGTAGAGGTAGGGGTTCCTTGCATTCACGAGGATGTTGAATCTGAAGCACCATTACAACCTATTGGTGTAAAAGAGGACAATCAGTTTTAAGAGATTATGATGATGACTAACCTTAACATGACCCAGAGGCAATAACATTAAGTAGATGAGGGGTACATACAAGGTACTGATATCGTATTTTTTCAAAGGCATGGTTGCATTTGCCTTAGTTATCGAAATGAGATCCAAACGATCATTAGGAGGCTATTGGGCAAGAGGACAAAAATCTTGGATAGTTGCCACGAAAAAGGATATAGGGTCACTTTGGAAGAATAGTCCGTGGAACTTGTTAGATCTACTGAAAGAAAAATAGCTATTGGCTGTAAATGAGTACTTAAGAATAAGGACAATGAACAATGAAAGGTGTGTTTAGTCTTGAAAGGTCATGCTCAGAAGGAGGAGGTTTACTGCAATGTGATATTCTCACATGTGGTCAAGCATACGTCTATTCAAATGTTATTGATATTGGCAGCGACCCAGAAGATGAAGTTGGAGCAAATTGATGTTAAAACAATATTTTTGCACACTGAATTGGAAAAAAAAAGTCTTCATCAGGCAACCCGAAGGTTTTACGAAGTCCATCAAGAAGGATCACATATGTGAGCTCAAACGATCTCTATACAGGTGGAAGAAATCTCCCCGACATTGTACAAACATTTTGACTCGTTCATGTTGAAGACCAATATCTCTCAATGTGAGTATAACGGTTGCTTGTACTCAAGGATGGGTCGTCGATATATTTCCTCTTGTATGTTGATGAATGTTGATTGCTTCTAAAGTATGATGGAAATCAAGGCACTCAAAGCTTTATTGAGTGCGAAAATTGATATAAAAGATCTAGGTGGAGCAAGGATAATCCTTGTGATGTAAATTCATCGAGACATGAAGGATGGAAAGTCATTACTATCCCAAAGGAAATATATGACAAGGTGTCGGAGAGATTCAATAGAAAGAGTCAAGACATGTGAGCACCCCTATTCCTAGTCATTTGAAGTTATCATTCAAAGTGTGTCTGAAATCAGAGGAGGAGAAGATAAAGATATCTCAGATTCCATATACAAGTGTGGTGGGATCGTCGATATATGAATTTGTGAAAATCTGTCCTGCTTTATTGTATGCGGTCAGTCTGGTAAGCAGGTACATGTCAAATCCATGAATGTTTCATTGGGAGGCCGTAACGTGGATACATCGATATCTTAAGGGTTCTAAAGATCGCAGTTTGTTATTTCACAAGTCAGAACACAGATCGATCCAGTTGCAAGAGTATATTGATTATGCTAGTAACTTGGATAAGAGAAGTTCTACTTCGAGCTATGTATACACACTTGCATGTTCTCCAATTAGTTGAAAGTTGTTACTTCAGGATATCTTGACGTTTTCCACTACGGAGTCAGAATACATGGAGACAATCGAGGCATTTAAGGAGATCATGTGGCTAAAAGGCTTAGTTGACGAGTTTGGGTTCTATAAGGAGGTTCCCTTGTTTTGTGACAATCAAAGCACAATTTATGTCGCAGATAATTCAGTGTACCATAGTCAGAAGAAACACATCAACGTACAAAATCACAAGATACATAGGTGGTACAATAAGAAGATTGATGTCTTGAAGATTTATACTAATGTGAACTCGGCGGACGTGATGACGAACGTGATTCCTATGGAGAATTCAAGTATGCATTGACTTTCATTCAAGTACTCAAGTTTGAGCAAGGTTCCCGACCTCGGTAGGAGAGTTGTGGACAATTTTACGGCTCTGGGCAAAGACCGTATCAAAGGTACTTTTGCATTTCTAGGCAAAGACAGTGTCAGTGTCTATATTCAATTATGGGCAAAACTGTGCCGGTGAACAGTTCCACAGTTCTTGCTAAAAACAATATCGGTAGGGAGAAACCCAAAGAGAGCTAAAGTAAAAGAATCATAGAGTATCAGAGACATCTCATGAGGTGACTGGTTGAACGACAAGCTAATGCGGAGATTGTTGTTTATGGCTTGCATTCAACTACAGGGGCGATGAGTGTCCGATGATCGGAGAAGCTCGGAAGGAGTCAAAGCATCGATACGGAGCTCAGAAGAGTCAGTTTGGTATCAGGGTGGCACACCCGTAACTAGAGAATTCATTCTAGCAGGTTTACAAATCCAAAATCTCACTCACACTATCCTCAGCATACCGCTAGCGCACGGGTGAGTCGGGGACTCGTGGATTCTAGGAAAAGTTCAAATCTAAAGTTACTTGTTTCGATTGTCCAGATTGCTCCTGAGTTTGAAAATGTTCGTGCTTGCTAGGTTTTCACTTTTGAAATACAAGTTGGTCGTGTCTGTGTAAAGGGACTTACATGGTAGCAATGTAAGCAATTGGCACATTGATTGGACTTGAGCTATTATGGACTTTTGTCAAATTATTGAAATACTCATTTCCAGACCCCCAGAGCGAGCTATAATGATTCATTTGCTTACTATTGCTCCCAAACTTTTGTCTTTCAGGTCAATTTGTAAGTAAGAAACCAAACTCAACAACACGAGAAAGAAACCGACCGATGATTCTGAGTACCATATTGCTTGAAGCCAATGGCAACTCTTAATTACGATTGTTATTTGATAATATACCATACTTATTTCAATTTGCTAACTTTACACAGTTTTTTCTACACTAGCAATGATGAACCAATTTCTTTTATCTACTCCAAGCTTGAAATGTGTCCTTGGCAGCTGGAGTCCCGATTGAGAACATTCTCTATCTTGGGGGACCGAACATTGCTTCGGAGATCTACAACAAGGAGTATGCCAATGCTCGAATCTGTGGTGCTGAGAAATGGAGGAAACCCCTCGCCAAGTTTTTGAGGCAGCCACATTTCATTGTGTGGGACAATAGTGATCTCGTCACGCATGAAGTCATGGGTGGCTTGAAGAATGTCTACGCTATTGGTGCCGGTAAGTAACTTTCAACCAGACTATCGTTTGATGAGATAATACATTTAACTTCTAATTCATAGCACTCGTAAGGGAGGGGTGGGCGTGGGTTCGAATTCCAGGCCGGACAAAATAAAAAAATAGAAATGAGAGGGGTTCTTGGTGCTAGTAGCCCAAGACAGGAACGGTCATTACTGACCCGTCTTATCTAAAAAAAATAAAATTAAAAACGCTTCTGTACTTCCACAATGAGGTAATCACATACCATATTTCAGTTTCCAAAAAAAGAGTTATGTTGAACATCTGTGTCATTTTCTATATATATACCTGAAGTTATCTAATTTCCTAATTTGGTTGTGATGCTTGCCTTCTGATTAAGTGTAGTTCTTGCTAATTTATCTTCTCCCCTTCAGGTATGGTAGCGGCTCTTACCAATGAGAGTGCAACGAGCAAATCGGTTTATTTTGCACACTGCACATCTGAAATGATCTTTATGACTCATCTACTGGCGGAAGAGCCGGAGAAGTTGGCCGGTCCGCTGCTAGCAGATACTTATGTAACCTTGCTTAAAGGGCGTAATGCGTGGTACGGCCAAATGTTAGCCAAGGGAGAGTTGAGTCCCGACATGGGAGATAGCATCAAAGGGAAAGGGATGATTCAGGTTTGCCTTTTAAGCACTTTGACCAGTTAACTCTTAATCTAAACAAGTATACCGGTAAAATTTAAGGGTGCTGTCATTGACACTCCTAAAATGTCATCCAACACTTCTCTTTAATTTTCTATCATTGAAATTCCAAATATATCCATACATTAATTATGACATTAATTTCTGCATGCATTGAGGGAGGAGTGCAGGATGACATTCATTTTAGGAGTGGCAATAGTGTTAACACAGGGACAAATTTGGAATTTGAATGTTAGAAAATTAAAGAGGAGTGCAGGATGACATTCATTTTGGGAGTGCCAATAACGGCATCCAACTTTAACTATAACTCATTTTAAGAGCTATATTTGTCGTTCAAGATTGATGTATTCGCATTTCCTAAAAGTTAGCATTCCAATTTTCTAGGGCGTTTCGGCAGTTGATGCATTTTATGAGCTCCTAAGTCAGCCCAGCCTAAGTGTTTTGCATCCTGAAGGAAATAAACAGGTTGCTCCAGTTGAGCTCTGCCCCATATTGAAAACACTGTACAAGATATTAATCAAGAGGTTCGTATTCTATTTCCCTTCTAATTACACTTCTAGCTTAAGCTCCTACATATTATGTTGGGATAGCATCGTTGTTCATGTGCTTATCGATCGTAACTCTTCCCAGTTACGTCTTCCCCATTTATAAGGTAAATAATTACGAGAATGGATTTATGATATGTAATGGATGTAATATGTTTTTTTTCCCTCCACTATTTAGTTAGCAGTCGGATGATGATAATATTAGGCTAATTCTAAAGGCACTCCAAGTTTTACTTGGAGCTAGCCCAGTTCTAGGACTGCCAACTTGTTGGCAGTCCTAACATAAAGTAGGACATCCAACAAAGTTGGCAGTCCTAAAGAATTTGAATATTAAGATAGACTGTGAACGCAGTCCTCGTTAATATTAGGACTGTCAACTTTGTTGGCAGTCCTAATGGGCTGCCCTGGAGTAAAATGTAGAGTGCCTTTAGAATTAGTCTAATATTATCATTTGAATGCTAGTGTAGAGGACTCTGGAAACCTCTATTACGATATCCCCTCATGTTCATGATTTCGTTTTGCAGAGAGCTTACAACAGAGGGCATTCTTCAAGCATTAAGGGATGAAACGATGAATGATCCACGTGATCGGATTGAGATAGCACAAAGCCATGCTTTCTACAGACCATCTCTTCTCGGCCAACCTTGACAATACAAGAGGTGTAATTAAGAGAAGGCCCTTGTTTGTGTGTTTTATTAGTCAGAAGTGGGATTTTTATTAGTAAGCCATATTTTGAAAAGCCTGGTTCATGACTTAAAATCCTTGTAGTTAAGAAGTACGATTTGTATTTTTTTATTATATCCTCTTAGGTACATTAAGGTATCATGTTTACCTATTGTCAAGAGAACATTCATCATCTTATTGAAAGAAATTGTGGTAGAACAATATGCTCCATATATATTTTTTCCTTAATTGTTGAAATTCTTGTTTTTGACCGATTCCATGTATTAGATTTTGGTGTATGTGTTTGCCTCAAAACATCAATTAAAAGAAAAGGGTAAAACCCTATGTTAATTTTTTCCCGTTTGGTTCACTGTAATGTAATCAAATGAAAAAAAATAATAAAAAAATTATTTGATTACATTGCGATTATGATTACATTACAGTGTACCAAACGTGAAATCCTCATAGCCAGCAATATTAGGGTGGTTTTTTTTTTCCTTCATGTTTGGTTCTGACAATACCAACACAGAAACCAACCTCTCACAGATAATCATACCTATGGAAAATGAACTTATTATTCTTGCGCGAGTCTCCTTAAGTTCAAAATAAGGGTTTCAAAAGTATCATTGTTATCATTTGGGAATCTTTTCCTAGGTACCAAGTGAACTTTAATCTTGGTTTAGGTCAGTTAAAACAAAAAATAATAATCATTAAGAACATAAAATAAATTTTATTTTCTAAAATCATTTTAAAAAATAAGTTATGAAAAAAATAAGTTATAGCTTGTTGCAGCAAAAATTGATGCCATAGTGCAAGGAAACTCCATAGTGCAACCCTTGAATTATGGAATAGTTTAGATACGTTGAGTTTCTTTTCAACATTAAATGGCTCACATTTGCCTCCACCAATGTACTGTCTCAATACCAAATTTTTAGGATTGGTTCGCTTATATTTTCTGGGTTACCGGATCAAAATGAAATTGGTTAAGCTATCAGATCAAAGTACGGAAGAAGTACCCAACTTAAAATTTTAGGCTTTTTCTAAGGGCACCACACAAATTATTAGAGGCTATCACTTACTAGGGGACAGTCCAGGTTTGAGGACTTTTACTGAGGACGTTCCGAAAATTACGTGGGGCTATCCCCCCCCAAACCCTCTCTTTCATTTCATTTTCATAAAAAAAATTCTCTCTCTTCAAAACCCTCTCTCCAAAACCCTACTCTCATTCTCCCCAACTCCAATCCAAACTCCTAATCCTAGTTTTCTTCTACATTTCTTATGATAAATTAGGTTAGAACAATTTTTTGTTTGTCAAAGTATTTTTCGAACTCAGAAAATCTCAGTTTTTTCGTTTAAACCTAACCCTAGAATACGAAATGGCCGTTCGGCTGCTGCTCGTGGGCGTCATCTCTGAGGACTGCCGAAGAACGGACAGTCCTACTGCCAAAGTGGACTGCCATGTTCCAGGCAGTCCTATTATAAAACAGGACTGCAGGAAGCCTGACAGTCCTTTTATGAAACAGGACTGCCATCTCTTCTGCAGTCCTGAAAGAATGATGGACTGCCAGGAACATGGCAGTCCTTAAGGAAAACTGAAACTCTCTGTCACAGAGTTTTACAAATAGGACTGCCAGTACCCTGGCAGTCCTACATAAGGGGGGTGGCAGTCCTATTTATAAAACTCTGTGATGAGCTTCTCAAACTGAAACTCTGTCACAGAGACTTATAAATAGGACTGCCAGCATCCTGGCAGACCTACTTAAGTGTAGGACTGCCAGGGTGCTGGCAGTCCTAATTGATACTTGCTGTAACAGCAAGTTTCAATTACGACTGCCAGCACCCTGACAGTCCTCATTTTGTATAGGACTGCCAGGGGGGTGGCAGTCCTAATTGAAACTCTCTGTGATAGAGAGTTTCAAAACTCTCATCACAGAGACTTACAAATAGGACTGCCACCCCCCTGGCAGTCCTAAATTACACGAAGAATGACCATTCTCCTACGTTCTAACACGAAGAATGGCCACCCTCATGCGAAATTAACATTCTTCGTGTTCTAACACGGAGAATGACAATTCTCCTGCATTTTATGGTTAGTTGAAACTTTGAAGGGCCATAACTTTTGACTGGGAGGTCGAAACGAGGTCCGGTTTGTCGCAAAATGAGCGTATCTTCGAGGAGCCCGAGATTAACAGCTTCTCCGTTAGAGGGCCTTCCGAAATTTTAAAATCGCAAAAAAAATGATGTTTGGACCTCCGTTTTAGCACTTTTAAGTTTTCCAAAATAACTATTATTTTTTTTGGGTGGAAAATTAGTATTTTATTTTCTTGTTGTTGTGGTGGTGATTTTCTTCTGATTCTTGGAGAGGCAACAATGGAGGAGATGGATTTGTTGAGCTCTGTGCTGGGTTTTGTTGGATTCGGAGTTGAAATCTTTGTTGGGATTGTGATTGGCTATTTTCTCTTCATTTACTTCCATCCCACTGATGTCAATGTGCTATTCTAGAAAATTTTGGGAAAAATTTTGGGCTAGGGTTTAGAATTTTATGACCTAGAAATGTGGAGGAGGAGAAGAAAAGAGTAGAGGGAGAGAGAGCAGAGGGAGAGGAAGAGAAAGAAGAAGAGAGGAAATGAAATGATGTTTGTATTTATACCATTTTTTGGGCTAGTCCCAAGTAAAAAAAATTGATGGCAAACTTGTAAAAATTTTGAACATTTTTGGGATAACCCCTAGTAATTTGTGTGGTACCCTTAGAAAAAGCCAAATTTTAAAACAAAAATACAATAATTTTTGATAGGTATGCGGTGCATACCTAGAAGTACCAATATCATGTACATATCCAGCACCGGTTCATCTCCTAAAGAGAGTACCCATACTTCATAGTAAAAAAATTAGGCAAATGTTAAAGGCCACCCATTTTTTACTAAGGGCCACCAACTTTATTTTTTTTAAAATTACAAGTTTGCCATTTTCAAAATACTAAGGGCCACCAAGTTTTTATTTCTTCTTCCTTTGTCTTCTTCCTCTTTTCTCAATCCCCAAACCACTTCTCTCAATCCCCACCTCCATTGTTGTCCCCACCTCCTCCATAGTTATCCCCACCTCCACCATTGGTGTCCCCTCCTCCATTGTTGTTGTCCCCTCCTCTATTGTTGTTGTCCCCACCTGCAGGCTCAGGCTAGGCTGCAGTCCTAAGTTGACAGAAGCTCAGGGAGGAGCTCATGCTACCAAAAATGGATGGCTACAGTGACTGCAGGCCAAGCCTGCAGTCCTAAGTGCATTGAGGATTGCAGGCTAGCCTGCAGTCTTAAGTTGATATATTCTCATTTAAATTAAAAAGTACAAGAATCCAGGGTCGCACAGATCCTAAGTTGATATATTCGCAATGAGTCACAGCTCAACTCGAGGTCCGATCCCTTCTTAATTCTTTAATTACATTATGCATGGAACTGATCCCCACTTGCAGCTTCTATTAATTACAGTTGTTTCCTGTTGTTATTTCTCTTTACTCAATATCAACAATTAAAACCTAAAGGATTTGATTTTATTCGTTGTACAGATCAATGTTTGAGAGAGAAGAAATACCAAACCAACTTGAACAGGTTTGTGACCATATACAATAATTAAGCTCAATAGAAGAAGAGGATTCAACTGGAACAGGTTTGTGACCAACTTGAACAGGTTTGTGACCATATACAATAATTAAGATTTAAAGAAGGATATGACTTTAGGTTGATGTACATAGGGACATGGTCTAGCTAATTAGCAAATTAAGCTCAATGGAAGAAGAGGATTCAAATGGCTGACCCCCAAATTAAAATTAATTGAGGAGGACTTTGTTCTTGTTGTTACTAGCTAGCATTTTGATGTAATAAAATTTTATGTTTTATGTTCCAGGTGAGCTTTGCAAATCCATTAGCTTGTGGAGAAACAGACTGCAACCTTACATTGTCTTCCTTCAACTACTACCACCACATGGATCAGAAAGGATTCAAATTATATGGTTGTGGTTTGTGCTTCCGTACACCTGCGTAGGAATGTAACTCAACCCTTGCCTCTTATTTTCTAATGAAGTAGAATCATCTCCCCACAAGCCTGCAGTCCTAATGGATGGCTCGTAAGTGCATTGAGGACTGCAGGCCTAGCCTGCAGTCCTAAGTTGACAGAAGTTCAGGGAGGATGTAATGACCCGCTCCGCCCTAGCGGAATGCCGATTCAAACGGCAAGTGCAACGACTCGAACGAGCCGTCGACCCGAAGAGTTGTCATCGACCTGATGAAGAATCGATGCAAGGCTTACGTTGGCCCGTCAAGATGAATCCAGACTTACACTTTCAAAGGCGCGCTCGGAGTATCGCTCGGCCGATGCGAACATCGCTAAGGTGGGTGGCTCCGATGAACCCGTCTTTGCTTAGCCTGGACACATAACAATACGGACACTATTGCTAGAATCGCTAGGCGATAACACCGCGCATGCTAATAAATGAATAACTCAACGCACCTAGCTAAGGGAATAATCCCATCTTGTATGTTTGTTTAGAACATGAAAAAGAACTCGGCAAATATAGAAACTCTCGTACCGCACTCTACGCTCGTACTAAGGCACAAGCTTACGTTCAAGTCCCTTACGCGTTCAACAATGAAACAATGAATGGGTTACAACAATGAAACGGAAGACTATCGACATAGTCGTTCCGAGTGGAGTATAGCAACATTGAAAGACTTCGGGACCGATGGGTCGCCAAGGCGACTCCCGTACGGGGAGTTACATAATGTATGAATGAATGAATACGTAAAAAATGAATGAATGAACGAACAAGTGAAAGAAAGAAATGAAAGAGTGAATAAAAGATAAGACATGAAAGACGTTAGCGACAGGTATGACGGGCACGTACAACGGGGCTCGCTACCCGTGCTGCACGGACGCCAACCTGGTCGATAACGTATTATGGCTAAAGACAGCCGTTAAGTTAAATGACAAGTCAATACGAAATGGTCGTGGACAAACGGCACGGGCGATGGGGGGGAATATCGTGGCCATCATGAGGAAGGATTCTGCGGCACGGGCGATGGGAGGGAGAATACCGTGGCCGGCCTAGGCGGAATCAGACATGGGGCTTACGGGCTGTTTTGAGTGGGGGCTAGGCCACTCAAAGATGAAGAACAGATGGCAACTCTAGAGGGGGGTGAATAGAGTTTATAACGATAATAACCAATTAAAAATTAAACTCTTTCACAAGCTGAAAGTAATCAGAGTAAATGCGAAAATAAATAAGGAGCAAGAAAGCATACGCAAACACAATCGATTTTTAACCTGGTTTCCCTCGTGGAGGACTAGTCCAGGCCTGAGAACTCTAGCTCAGGATTAAATCCACTATTTGTGAAATAGTAGTTACACCCCGTGCCTTTTCTTCAGAAGAGCACGTCAACTTCTTACAAAGATCGCAGTGGCGATGCTTGGAATTTTCTAAGCGACTTCTTAAACTCTTGCACAAACTCCTGACTGAAAAGTACTGAGCACTTGAGGCTTAGGGAGCTTGTGGCTAGTAGATGAAGAAGGGTATGGCTTGTATTGAGCTTTAGAGAAGAAGAGAAGAGAAGATTGGATAAAAAAAATGAGAGAATTCATGGCCTATTTATAGGATATCAGGTAGGCAGAATTCGGCCAGAATTCTGGTTGGAATTTTCAAAAAAATGGCCGTTGGACAACTTGCAACCAGCCAACCCTAAAAATTAGGGTGCTGATTTTTAGGAGGCAGAGTTCGGCCCGAACTCTGTGTGGAGGCAGAGTTCGGCCCGAACTCTGTCTCCAGAGCACAAAAATGGGTCATGGGTCCAATTGGCTTATTTTGGATATGTGTGGAGCTATTGGATTTGGGTATGGTTATAGGCTAAGTCTCAGATGCTCAGTACAACTCAGTTTACATAGGTCTAGACTCAATAAAATTGTAAAAGTACAGACTCAAAATAACTTGCATTGCAAATCCGAGCTGTCGTCTGACTTGAACTGGAAGTAGTCTTCATGTGTCGTATTGAATTATCACAAGTATCATGTAGTCAATTCTATCAATATTTGGTTGACTGTGATTTTGTGTCAACAATCTCCCCCATATTGATAATTGACAAAATGATAGTTGTATATTCAATATTCATACCTGGACACATTATATGGTATAGCTCCCCCGTAATCAGTGCCGAGCTAGCAATAGCTCCCCCATAAACATTGCTTTGAATCCTGTTGGCCTAATAAAAATATTCTCCCCAAAACACAGATACAGATGCAAAAATAATATAAAATATACCAAATTTTTCCCCCTTTTGGCATTTAGCAATAAACCATAAACAAATAAGAACTAGCAAGCACACCAAAAGGTAATATATGAAACTGCATAGATACTGATAAAACTACTGAATGTCTCAAAAGTCACACATAATAATAAGTCTAACACAACCAAAGTGCATAAAAGCAACTAAAATTTAAAGTGCATAAAGAAACATAAGCTATGATCCTCAGTAGCAGCAGCAAGTAGCAGTCCATATCCATCATCGAGCTCGTGAAGGCCCATCGTCGTCGGATGGATCAGTGAAGGAACGACGAGGGTCCACGAAGGCCGCATCTGGATCCAAGTAGCGAATAACCCAAGGGTCATCGATACGATACCCTTCACGACCAGGGTCCCGCTCCATAGGAATAGGCATGGAAGGATGGCGAGACATGGAGTACCGAATATCATGCAATGAGTTGCTAATGGCACTCATCTGCAAGGTAGTCCGGTAATCAAGCTAAGTCCAGCGATCATCCTCCAATGTGAAACGATCGCGGAGCATAGTTTGGAGGGACTCGAGAGTGGCAGAAGGAGGAGGAGGATCCTGTCCCAGAGGAGGGGCATCTGGCTCATCATCAGAATGCTCGGACATAACAGGTGAGCCAACTGCTGCCTGAAGTCTCCGTGCCTTAGAGAGGAAGGCAGGGGCAGGTAAGAACTGACACTCATCAAGAGGTATGCGAAAAGTACGAAATACCATAGGAAGATACAAAGCATAAACCAAGGATCTTGGTTTCTTCCTAGAATTAATCATCCAGTCCATCATGGTACGTGGAAGATTAAATGGTACATGAAAGTGAAGGTGATATAAGGCCGAGATTTCAAAGTAGGTGACTTCATCGGTGGATCCCGCTTTGGGTAGAATAGTGTTAAAGATAATCCGATGAAGTTCATAAAAATAGGGATTGAGATACTTGGCCAAAAGCTTGCGAGGACGTGTGTTCGGAGTACACAAGTCGTCCTTGAAGCTTTCAAGTGAAGACCCATCGGGAAATTGAAACGATCGAGCGTCAACAAGCTTTTTCCATGAGTTTGGCTCTTGGAGTTCAAGGTGTTCGGCCAAATCGAAATCATTAAACGAGATGTCAATGCCCGCAACCCGTGAATAAATATGTGTATCATCATGAGTTAGGTTGCAGTAGAACATTTGAATAGCATTATGATATATGACCGAGTTAGTTGTGACAAGTTCGTCAAGGCAAAGATCATGAAAAAGTGCAAAAAATTGATTTCGAAGCAAAGTGAAGTTGGAAACTCTGCATTTCAGCATGTGATGAATAAAATGAACCATGTAATAAACAAGGAATTATGCCATAATTCAATATTTTGAAGCTGCCATGGGTTAGCTGCAGGGGCCGGATCCCAGCTAGCGGTAGTCCTGAGGACTAGTGCACCGTGTCGCTTAGGCTTTTACGTCTTGTTGTCAGAAGGACCCTTTCGGCTTGTACCCATAGCAATTTCATCATAAAAGAATCAAGACATACTCGTTATTTACGCAGGTTTATTTTAATTAATAACAACTTCGTCCAAAATTCCAAGTTCACGACAGAAAAAATTGAAGCGCTCTTCGGATAATGGTTTTGTAAAGAAATCTGCTAGCGGATGATCAGTGTCAATAAATTCTAAATTAATAGTACCATTTTGCTGATGATCACGCAAAAAGTGGTAACGTATTTCTATGTGTTTCGTGCGTGAGTGACATATGGGGTTCTTAGTGAGATTTATAGCACTAGTGTTGTCAAAAAAGATTAGAATGTGCATAAAAGATAAGTTGTAGTCTTCAAGGGTTTGCTTCATCCACAGAATTTGTGCACAACAACGTCCAGCTGCGATGTATTCAGCTTCGGTTGTGGATAGTGCGACAGAATTTTGCTTCTTGCTAAACCAAGAGACTAAAGCCTTTCCTAATAAATGATACGTACCGTTCGTACTTTTATGGTCGACCTTGCATCCGACGAAATCAGCATCAGAGTAACCGATGAGATCAAATGATATTGACTTGGGATACCATAGGCCCACTGTAACCGTACCCTTAAGGTATCGAAAGATACGCTTAACAGCGGTCATGTGTGATTCCTTAGGATTTGCTTGATATCTAGCACACAGGCAAACGCTAAACATAATATCAGGACGACTAGCAGTTAAATAGAGTAGACTGCCTATCATACCTCGATACTTACGTTAATCCACAGGTTTGCCGTTTTTATCTGGTTCTAGTTTAGTTGTAGTAGCCATTGGAGTGCTGATTGGTTTGACGTTGTCAAGGTCGAATTTCTTCAGCATGTCCTTTGTATACTTTGACTGACAGATGAAAGTTTCATTTGACATTTGTTTGACTTGCAGTCCAAGAAAGTAGTTGAGCTCCCCCATCATGCTCATCTCAAATTCGGTCTGCATACACTTGGCAAAATCTTGACAGAGGGTTTCATCAGTAGAACCAAATATAATATCATCTACGTATATTTGCACTAAGAGAATAGTGTCTTTAAAAGATTTTATGAAAAGTGTGGTATCAATTTTTCCTTTTGAAAAACCTTTCTCAAGCAAGAAATTGCTTAGCCATTCATACCAAGCTCTAGGGGCTTGTTTGAGGCCATATAGCACTTTCTTTAGCTTGAAAACATGGTCGGAAAATTTGTGATTTTCAAAACCAGGGGGTTGTTTTACATAAACTTTTTCCTTAATAAATCCATTCAAGAAAGCACTTTTAACATCCATTTGAAATAATTTAAAATTTTGAAAATTTGTAAATGTACAAAGTATCCGAATGGATTCCAATCTCGCAACAGGAGCATACGTCTCATCGTAGTCGATACCTTCCTCTTGGTTGTATCCTTGGGCTACTAGACGAGCTTTGTTGCATGTAACTGAACCATCTTCATTTACTTTGTTTCTAAAAACCCATTTAGTACCAATAATCGAGTGATTTGCCGGTCTAGAAACGAGTTCTCATACTTGGCTCCTCTCGAATTGGTTGAGTTCCTCTTGCATAGCAGAAATCCAAAATTCATCATTAAAAGCTTCTAAAATATTTTTCGGCTCAATTTGTGAAATGAAGGCAGTGCTAGCAATGGAGTCTCTTAATGATGATCTAGTAGTTACTCCACATGAAATCTCACCTATTACCAAATTTTCTGGATGTGACTGTTAGCACCCTGAATTTCGGGCTGATTTTTTTCATTTTATTTAATTTCCTGTTTGATTGGTTTTGATAAATAAATTATTCTGTTAATTTTTCCTTAAGTGTACTTTCCCGTGCTATTGATATTTGGAGTATCAGGGATGTTCAACTCTGGAAATCTTCTTCACGGGTTTTGGAGTGGACATGATTACCTTCATGACGGTATATGGTGTCCCACCCAAACTTGTTCCCTTGTGCTCTTTCTGCTTCGCTGAACTTCGGGTCGGTTTAGACCATTTGAGTGATATTTATTCTCCCACTCTTTTTCTCGATCATTTTTAGCGCGTTACCATGACATTTAAATTGGGAGCGCCAGACTAGTCAGTTTCTTGAAACCAACTCCTCATTGATGATCTAATCGAGACGCTCGTCACCCATGACCCTTGTGTCCCACTCAGATATGTCATTTTGGGCTCCATTTGATTCGCACAACTTTCCCGACGCGTGACCCAATTTTATTTCACGCCACGGCGTCACATTCATTTTCCAACTTGATTTGTGGGTCCCCTGTCGACCAAAACCTGTCAGCCCCAACTATGGACATGGCCCACTTTGAGTCTACTATCCGTCCGCCACTTGTGTCCCATTTATTGGAATCTCCATGTGCTACTTATTTCTCCATGATCATCGACGCCTATTTTTTAATTCAATTTTCGTACAATGTCCAGTTTTGATCCAATCCGGCTCCACCGAGTCCAGTCCAGCTCCATGATTTTCTCCATCATGACACCCTCATAATTCTTGCCCAAAAATATTAGATATCCATTTACCCATTTTTCCTATATTTAATAGAATTTTTGTTGAATTAAATTCTCATTGGAACAACCTATTTTCTCTATTTAATTCCTAGCCTTTGGATTGTTCAAACTAATCCTATCCATTAAATTCCCTACATTCATTACTCCCCAACACCCTACAGCCACATGGCCGGCCCTAAAAAAAAAATTGGAAAGCAACTTTTCTATCTCTCTCTTATCCTCTCTCTTTCTCTCTCTCCACATTTAATGTTATCATCCTTTTCTCTCTCTCTCACTAGTCTCATCTCCAACACAAATTTACTACAACAGCACCTACAAACCCGACCACACCACACGCCACCTTCTTCCTCCTCTGGCCATGGCCGGACCACCCCGACCTCCCCTGGCCGTCGGCCATGGCGCCATCACAGCAGCCTTCCTCCTCGAGCCCTCCTTCTCCTCCATCAAACCGACCCGGCCACCATTTATCCCGCGGCGAACCACCATCAACGCCACCACCTTCGTGAAAATTACCGCCGTGGCCTCGCCGTGGCCAGGCCGGCCTCCCCACGCCCGGCCAGCGTGCCTCAACGCAGCAGCGCGTGGCAACGCAAGCAAGCGTGCGCGCACGCGTGCGGGCATGCACGCCGCTGCCGCGTCCTCGTCGGCCACGCCCGACGTGGCCATGGCCTCCCCCCACGGCCCACGAACTCCGGCGACCCCCCTGGGTCCGCCCTCTTCTCTTCCAGCACGACGTATAGGCGATTCGTACGTTTTGCATGACGTCCCGTCGTGACGCGCGCGAAATGAAGTTCGTTTTGACGTCCCGTCGCAGCAACTTCGCGCACATTTTTCCGGAGATCCGACCGTTGGATCGGTTAATTTCTTCGCTCCGTCGAAATCTCGGTATATCCACCTTCATCTCTGTCAATTTTTGTCCGTTAATTTTATCGTTTGATACATGAAAACCGGCCACCAAGTTGACCGTTTAAATTGTATTAAATTTGGACAGTTTCGCGGGGCCAACTTCGTCAGCTTGTATCTCCTCCACCGCAGCTCCGTTTGGAGTGCTACTAGTTCCGGTGAAAAGCTGGTATAACCCTCTTGCTACCCCTCCAGTTTCGTTTCATTGCGAGCTTGTTTGATTGGTTGAATTCGACGCCAAAGTTGGTCGTCCGAATTCGTAAATTCCAACTTGTAAAATTCCATTTTTGAACACGGGACTCCAGATTTCATTTCTGACACCACCATTAGACTTGTGGCGTCGTTCTGGCATGTTTTCATATAAAATTTGTTAGATTTGGAGAACGTGGGCCCGGACACGTTTTTCGGTGCAAAGCGGGTCCCACATTCTGGTTCAACGGGACTTTTTGACGCCGGCTCATCGGAATCCAATTCTGGATATACCGATGAGTTCGTATCGTCATTCTGGACTTGTTGACATATAATTTGCTAGGTTTTGGTGGACATTGGGTCTGGCACGCATTTCGGTGCAAGTCGAATACCAATATCCGGGTCAACGGGTCATTTTGAGATCGGTTCATCGGAATCCAATTTCGGAGATACCGTTGAGTTCGTATCATCATTCTAGACTCGTTGACAGGTAGTTTGCTGAGTTTTGAGAACTTTGGCTCCGGCACGCATTTTCGTACAAACCGGAATTCCAAATTCTGGTCAACGGGCCAAATTGAGATCGGGTCAACGGAATCCAATTCTGGAGATACCGTTGGATTCGTATCGATATTCTGGTTGCGTGGACATATAATTTGTTATATTTTGTAGACTTATTTTCTTGCACATTTTTCAGTGCAAAACGGCTCCGACACGGACACCGTTTTGACCCGAAATTACCTTTTTGCCCTTGTGTCCAAATTGGACCATTGGGTAGGCTATCCTAGCTAATTTGAGCATTCTGGACACGTTGGCGATGTTCATTTCATCGTCCGACAATGTTTGTTGATAATTTTTCTGAGTTTAACCTTTTTATAATTAATTAATAATTAATTCATATAGTGTTCGTATTTCGAGATTAGTACAACGAAACTGAGATCAGCCAATTCCAGTGATCTCACATCGCTGAAATTGACAAGTTGGACACGTGGATCACTATAATAAGATTATCAACCTTACCGATAATCTTCTTATCTCGATTTGCGTGCCGTAAGTTTCGACGTACAAATAACGAAGTACACTCTAATAATTAGATTAGATTTACCCTGTTTGACCAGAGTTGACCAGTTGACCCAAATTCAACTGTAAGTCAACGCTTGACCTAGTTTGACTAGATTATTGACCGGAGTTGACCTAGAGTTAATTTGACTTAGAAGAACCAAGAATAATATAGATTGCATGTAGGGATTCATTTATTTAACTTGAACACCTTGTAACCTGTGTTGATTTAAATAGGACTCTGTGGCTTCAGTAGGACCTCCTATACTTATCAGCTGTTCAGGTTATCGAGGCGAGTACATTCTCTGATCATTTCATATCCTGCTTAGAATTATTTCCTGCAGTAGATTACTTTACTTGTACTGTCACGATGGTCACACGGATTGGTACTATATAGATCCTTTCTTGAGATGTTATCCTTAGGGAGCATCGGGTACTCTATGCTTGTGCGTTTCACTTACATGGCGTATCACTATGCTTCGTTGATTCTTCGATCACTTGTGACATATACTCTTATGATCACAGAGCCATCCTGGAATCCCTATCCCATTTATGGGACTACTATGTATTACCTTCGGGGTCTATTACCTTCGGGGTCTATTACCTTCGGGGTCCATTACCTTCGGGGTCTATCACCTTCGGGGTCTGAACATAGTATCATAACATAACCTGGCTGGATCCTTGTGTATTGATTGGGGGTACGGGGGAGTAGAAGTGGACATATGAATAATACACCAGTAGTATCTTCATTGAATCATTCCGTAGTGTCTTCATTGAATCATCCCAGGCCATTTACATGTTCATGTTTTACTCTGACTCACTAGTCACATGCTAGCTCTTTATGTATAGTAGATATTTCTATTACAGCTCTCCTGTTTACATACTGCTTTTTCCTCAGTACCTGTATCTTACTTTACTGCATGTTATATATTTTCTAACCTACGATGATATGTTGAGATGTACTGTGCTCGCTCCAGTCCTGACTGGACCTGTTGATAAATTTTACAGATAGCCTGGAGGTGCCTGCTAGCCTAGAGGGGACACAGTAGGGTTTGTTTAGGTAGTTATTTCATTTTTGTCTTGAGTTGTATTTACTTTGGGGATTACTGTATCTTTATTTGAGTTTTGAGATGTACTTCTGGGTTCATGTATCTTAGACACTTAGACTTCTATCTCCTGTATTTAGTTTGGATTTTATGTTTTATCTACCCTTATCATGCTCTACCTTAGATGTGATTGAATCTTGTATCTGCTATGTCACCCCCATTCGGGGAGTATAAACTGCTTAGCTTTATATTGTTAGATGTTGTGACCTAGGACAGCGTTCTACCGCCGACACTGCGGCGTAGGCTGGGCGTCGTTACGTTCTCGTGCCCTAACTCTAGGGTGCGGGTCGTGACACGTTTTTAGTGGTGGCCCATGCAGGTTGAGACTAAAAGTGTAGTGGTATTCGAACTTGAGTACCACTACAGCCTGCACTAGGAATAGGATATATTTTTGAAGGTATTCAATCACAGATAGGAACCCTTGAGAGATTCCTGGGACGACCCTGGAGAATCTTATTTAACTTCGATTGGAAAACTCTCTTTTTTCCCTTGATTTAATTTATTTTACTTTTGTTGTTAAATTTGATTTTTATGGATTGTTGTTGAATTTGAGTTTGTATTTATTTTGATGGAAGATTGTCGAATTTTGAATTTTGATGATAGCTGTTGCATCCGATTTTGTATTTTGATGGATTTGTCATTTTTGAATTTTGATGTTCGTTAATAAATTTGATTTGATTTTTGAGTATTCATTATTGATTTAATTTAATTTTTGTCAAGATGAAATTATATGGCTAGGTCATCTAAGATTTGGAATCTAGTCTTCTACAGTCATATTAGCCAGCATGGTGATGACATATAGTTGACTTGGATATATTTCTCGGGTGTAGGAATTTAAGGTTTTCGCAGCCAAGCTAGCGGCATCGCGAAAATGTTAAATACCATGATTCTAGAGGTATGTTCCCAAGTCGAGGACTCTGTGATTATCGTAGCCTTGCTTACTAGTATGACGAGGATTTAGAGTACCATGATTTTGGATAGACGCATATGATTATCAGATTGTATCTTAAATGTTTTCAAACATGTTTTCTCTACTTTTGTTTCAGTCATTCAAATTTTTTTTTATTTGTTTGTTTGTCTAGTTTCCTATTATTTAACTCAGGAGTAAGTTTAGTTGGTTTTATAAACCTTGTGAAATTTCTTGCTATGAGTTTTTCATAATACAATGAATCGAAAATTTTGCTAGACTTTATCTTAAATTTGATATTTTAACTCTGGATTTTAAAATGGTTTCCTCTTTTAAAACAGATAAGCAGCACAGATTTTATTACCATTTCTTCTCATGCCAATATTTTATTTCCATCATTCCTTGTCTTATACAACTATCATGATTACATCAATCCCCTGTCTCGTATATAATTCTGTCAGCTATACCTTAAAAACTCTTGAACCTTCATACCATTTTGCTTGAGAAATGTTGAGGAAGTGACGTAAACCATCTAGTATGGAATTGACGTAATTGGTTATTATGTGATAATTTGTAGGAATCAAAATGTTGGATGTCAAAAAAAATTTTGAGATAGAAATGTGGTAAAGGTTTAGAATGGAATTGAGTGATAAATGTTATCAATTTAGAAATAATTGCAAAAAATTTGGTTATGAGTAATTCATGGATGTATTTCAAAACTAATGAGGATATCAGAGGTCAACCTACTTTTGAGAACTAGAAATCTTGGTTATTGATTCTTGGGAACTATTATAAGGCTATGTGAAATTTAGAGATGGAAATGAGAATTTGATTGTTTTCTATGATTATGCGAAGTTGAACCAGATATTGTAAGAGGGTGACTAGAGACAGAGAAAACAAGGATTTTAAGCTATAGGAATTGTTTTAGATGATTGGAGAAATTGTAGAATTCAAAAGAAAAATAATTGAAGGTGAACGTTGAGGAAATTAGGAAGGTTGACTTATAAACAAGAATAAAATTTTATGTGACATAGTGGTATTTGAGTTTAGTAAATGCGAGACTTGACTTAAACAAGTACAAGAATTTTATAAACTGGATTTAGATGTTTCAGATCTAATTTAGAACGAAGCGAAGGAATTTGAAATTTGATTAAATGAATAAGTGTTGACTCTTAAATAAGACGGGTATGTTTCGGGAAAATATTTTTTTTTGAAGTTCGAAATTTTGTCTATGGTGATCATGGTAAAAGTTTAGATGACTGAAGATTATAAATTTTCTTTGAGGGTAGACATATAACGGTTGATTTTATATTGGGATTTGTGAGAAAATATGATTTAGCAAATGACAGACTTGATGGTATTAGAGAGAGATGATTAACTTGACTCCTTATGAAATCTTCCCTTGTTTTTTTTTTCCAAAGTGTTTTCAATATCATTGAATCCTAGTTTCCTTAATCACGACCAAATCGACTTCGATTATCTTTTCTTATCATAATTATATCTTGGTTGTACTTAATTTTGATTGTGACCCGAATCTCTATCCTTGTATGCTTGTTCTTAGACTTTGTTGAACCTGTCCTCCATATTGCCTAAATTTTGATTTTTCCAATTTGATCAACTTAGATCGTATCGAGAATAAATATTTTTAATATATATTGTGATTGGATTTTTCATGCAAGTGACTTTCATTCTTAACTTTGATTTTGATTTTTCTGAACCCTTTAAGATAATTGGTAGTTACTTTTCTTTATTTTTATGATAAGTACCAGTTTTCACATAGGATGGTAGGCTGTCTTACAGTTTTGATGATTGTTAATTCTGTATCTTTTCTAAGTTTAGCACTCTGGATTGTTTGTGTGTTTTGATACCTTATGACCGATTCAGTTAGCATGACTAGTATACCTAGATGAGACTTTCACTACCACCGTATGCCATGACCCTAGACGTTGTTCTTTTTGTTGGTATGTTTTATTTAAGTTCTGGGACTTTGATTGTGGGGGTTTGACGTAGAGGGAGTAGGGACATTTTAATTTCGAGGACGAAATTTCTATAAGGTGGGTAGGATGTTAGCACCCTGAATTTCGGGCTAATTTTTTCATTTTATTTAATTTCCTGTTTGATTGGTTTTGATAAATAAATTATTCTGTTAATTTTTCCTTAAGTGTACTTTTCCGTGCCATTGATATTTGGAGTATCAGGGATGTTCAACTCTGGAAATCTTCTTCACGGGTTTTGGAGTGGACATGATTACCTTCATGACGGTATATGGTGTCCCCACCCAAACTTGTTCCCTTGTGCTCTTTCTGCTTCGCTGAACTTCGGGTCGGTTTAGACCATTTGAGTGATATTTATTCTCCCACATTTTTCCTCGATCATTTTCAGCGCGTTACCATGACATTTAAATTGGGAGCGCCAGACCAGTCAGTTTCTTGAAACCAACTCCTCATTGATGATCTAATCGAGACGCTCGTCACCCATGACCCTTGTGTCCCACTCAGATACGTCATTTTGGGCTCCATTTGATTCGCACAACTTTTCCGACGCGTGACCCGATTTTATTTCACGCCACGGTGTCACATTCATTTTCCAACTTGATTTGTGGGTCCCCTGTCGACCAAAACCTGTCAGCCCCAACTATGGACATGGCCCACTTTGAGCCTACTATCCGTCCGCCACTTGTGTCCCATTTATTGGAATCTCCATGTGCTACTTATTTCTCCATGATCATCGACGCCTATTTTTTAATTCAATTTTCGTACAATGTCCAGTTTTGATCCAATCCGGCTCCACCGAGTCCAGTCCAGCTCCATGATTTTCTCCATCATGACACCCTCATAATTCTTGCCCAAAAATATCAGATATCCATTTACCCATTTTTCCTATATTTAATAGAATTTTTGTTGAATTAAATTCTCATTGGAACAACCTATTTTCTCTATTTAATTCCTAGCCTTTGGATTGTTCAAACTAATCCTATCCATTAAATTCCCTACATTCATTACTCCCCAACGCCCTACAGCCACACGGCCGGCCCTAAAAAAAAATTGGAAAGCAACTTTTCTATCTCTCTCTTATCCTCTCTCTTTCTCTCTCTCTCCACATTTAATGTTATCATCCTTTTCTCTCTCTCTCACTAGTCTCATCTCCAACACAAATTTACTACAACAGCACCTACAAACCAGACCACACCACACGCCACCTTCTTCCTCCTCTGGCCATGGCCGGACCACCCCGACCTCCCCTGGCCGTCGGCCATGGCGCCATCACAGCAGCCTTCCTCCTCGAGCCCTCCTCCTCCTCCATCAAACCGACCCGGCCACCATTTATCCCGCGGCGAACCACCATCAACGCCACCACCTTCGTGAAAACCGCCGCCGTGGCCTTGCCGTGGCCAGGCCGGCCTCCCCACGCCCGGCCAGCGTGCCTCAACGCAGCAGCGCGTGGCAACGCAAGCAAGCGTGCGCGCACGCGTGCGGGCATGCACGCCGCTGCCGCGTCCTCGTCGGCCACGCCCGACGTGGCCATGGCCTCCCTCCACAGCCCACGAACTCCGGCGACCCCCCTGGGTCCGCCCTCTTCTCTTCCAACGCGACGTATAGGCGATTCGTGCGTTTTGCACGACGTCTCATCGTGACGCGCGCGAAATGAAGTTCGTTTTGACGCCCCGTCGCAGCAACTTCGCACGCATTTTTCCGGAGATCCGACCGTTGGATCGGCAATTTTTTCACTCCGTCGCAATCTCGGTATATCCACCTTCATCCCTGTCAATTTTCGTCCGTTAATTTTATCGTTTGATACATGAAAACCGGCCACCAAGTTGACCGTTTAAATTGTATTAAATTTGGACAGTTTCGCGGGGCCAACTTCGTCAGCTTGTATCTCCTCCACCGCATCTCCGTTTGACGTGCTACCAGTTCCGATGCAAAGCTGGTATAACCCTCTTGCTATCCCTCCAGTTTCGTTTCATTGTGAGCTTGTTTGATTGGTTGAATTCTACGCCAAAGTTGGTCGTCCGAATTCATAAATTCTAACTTGTAAAATTTCATTTTTGAACACGGGACTCCAGATTTTATTTCTGACACCACCATTAGACTTGTGGCGTCGTTCTGGCATGTTTTCATATAAAATTTGTTAGATTTGGAGAACGTGGGCCCGGGCACATTTTTCGGTGCAAAGCGGGTCCCACATTCTGGATCAACGGGACTTTTTGATGCCGGCTCATCGGAATCCAATTCCGGATATACCGATGAGTTTGTATCGTCATTCTGGACTCGTTGACATATAATTTGTAGGTTTTGGTGGACATTGGATCTGGCACGCATTTCGGTACAAGTCGGATACCAATATCCGGGTCAACGGGTCATTTTGAGATCGGTTCATCGGAATCCAATTTCGGAGATACCGTTGAGTTCGTATCATCATTCTGGACTCGTTGACAGGTAGTTTGCTGAGTTTTGTGAACTTTGGCTCCGGCACGCATTTCCGTGCAAACCGGAATTCCAAGTTCTGGTCAATGTGCCAAATTGAGATCGGGTCAACGGAATCCAATTTTGGAGATACCGTTGGGTTCGTATCGACATTCTGGTTGCGTGAACATATAATTTGTTATATTTTGTAGACTTGTTTTCTTGCACGTTTTTCGGTGCAAAACGGCTCCGACACGGACACCGTTTTGACCCGAAATTACCTTTTTGCCCTTGTGTCCAAATTGGACCATTGGGTAGGCTATCCTAGCTAATTTGAGCATTCTGGACACGTTGGCAATGTTCATTTCATCGTCCGACAATGTTTGTTGATAATTTTTCTGAGTTTAACCTTTTTATAATTAATTAATAATTAATTCATATAGTGTTCGTATTTCGAGATTAGTACAACGAAACTGAGATCAGCCAATTCCAGTGATCTCACATCGCTGAAATTGACAAGTTGGACACGTGGATCACTATAATAAGATTATCAACCTTACCGATAATCTTCTTATCTCGATTTGCGTGCCGTAAGTTTCGACGTACAAATAACGAAGTACACTCTAATAATTAGATTAGATTTACCCTGTTTGACCAGAGTTGACCAGTTGACCCAAATTCAACTGTAAGTCAACGCTTGACCTAGTTTGACTAGATTATTGACCGGAGTTGACCTAGAGTTAATTTGACTTAGAAGAACCTAGAATAATATAGATTGCCTGTAGGGATTCATTTATTTAACTTGAACACCTTGTAACCTGTGTTGCTTTAAATAGGACTCTGTGGCTTCAGTGGGATCTCCTATACTTATCAGCTGTTCAGGTTATCGAGGCGAGTACATTCTCTGATCATTTCATATCCTGCTTAGAATTATTTCCTGCAGTAGATTACTTTACTTGTACTGTCACGATGGTCACACGGATTGGTACTATATGGATCCTTTCTTGAGATGTTATCCTTAGGGAGCATCGGGTACTCTATGCTTGTGCGTTTCAC
Source organism: Iris pallida (assembly GCA_029216955.1). Lineage (NCBI taxonomy): Eukaryota > Viridiplantae > Streptophyta > Magnoliopsida > Asparagales > Iridaceae > Iris > Iris pallida. The sequence continues at coordinate 25,245,794 of JANAVB010001800.1, forward strand.
TTACATGGCGTATCACTATGCTTCGTTGATTCTTCGATCACTTGTGACATATACTCTTATGATCACAGAGTCATCCTGGAATCCCTATCCCATTTATGGGACTACTATGTATTACCTTCGGGGTCTATTACCTTCGGGGTCTATTACCTTCGGGGTCCATTACCTTCGGGGTCTATCACCTTCGGGGTCTGAACATAGTATCATAACATAACCTGGCTGGATCCTTGTGTATTGATTGGGGGTACGGGGGAGTAGAAGTGGACATGTGAATAATACACCAGTAGTATCTTCATTGAATCATTCCGTAGTGTCTTCATTGAATCATCCCAGGCCATTTACATGTTCATGTTTTACTCTGACTCACTAGTCACATGATAGCTCTTTATGTATAGTAGATATTTCTATTACAGCTCTTCTGTTTACATACTGCTTTTTCCTCAGTACCTGTATCTTACTTTACTGCATGTTATATATTTTCTAACCTGCGATGATATGTTGAGATGTACTGTGCTCGCTCCAGTCCTGACTGGACCTGTTGATAAATTTTACAGATAGCCTGGAGGTGCCTGCTAGCCTAGAGGAGACACAGTAGGGTTTGTTTAGGTAGTTATTTCATTTTTGTCTGGAGTTGTATTTACTTTGGGGATTACTGTATCTTTATTTGAGTTTTGAGATATACTTCTGGGTTCATGTATCTTAGACACTTAGACTTCTATCTCCTGTATTTAGTTTGGATTTTATGTTTTATCTACCCTTATCATGCTCTACCTTAGATGTGATTGAATCTTGTATCTGCTATGTCACCCCCATTCGGGGAGTATAAACTGCTTAGCTTTATATTGTTAGATGTTGTGACCTAGGACAGCGTTCTACCGCCGACACTGCGGCGTAGGCTGGGCGTCGTTACGTTCTCGTGCCCTAACTCTAGGGTGCGGGTCGTGACAGTGACGGCTTGAAAGAGAATTTCTTAGTCAAGCCCTCCAGCGAATTGGTTTCGGTGGTGGTATTCATTGGAGTAGAAGTTGATGGCTCAACATCATCATCAAGAGTAGCTGCTGCACTGTTATCTTCATCAAAAGTTACATTGGTAGACTCTTCCACAATTAATGAGCGTTTGTTAAATACTCTATATCCCTTGCTCTTGGCAGTATAGCCAAGAAAAATACCATCGTCAGCTTTGGCATCAAATTTGCCTAAGTTGTCTTTGGTGTTAAGGATAAAACATCTACAACCAAAAACTCTACATAAAAAATATTTGGGGTTCTTCCAAACCAAAGCTCATAGGGTGTTTTCTTTGTAATAGGACGAATAAGCACCCTATTTAAAATATGGCATGCTGTACTGACAGCTTCAGCCCAAAAGTATTTCGGAAGTAAAAACTTGTTCAACATGACTCTAGCCATATCGCCAAGAGTCCTATTCTTTCGCTCCACAACACCATTTTGTTGAGGAGTTCTTGGACAAGAAAACTCATGATCAAAACCATTAGAATCACAAAACTTTTCAAAATCAGTATTTTCGAATTCGCCTCCATGATCACTTCGGATTCGAGTAATCATGTAGCCTTTTTTGTTTTAAACTTTCTTAGCAAAAATCTTGAAAATCGAAACACAGCATCGCTTTTATTTGTAAGAAACAAAACCTATGTAAATCTAGAAAAATCATCAACAATAACAAAAGCATAGAGTTTTCCACCAAGACTGGCTACTCTACTAGGGCCAAATAAATCCATATGAAGAAGTTACAAAGGTCTAGTAGTACTTACAGAGTTTATGGAATGAAATGAGGACTTAGTTACCTTATTCAATTCACATTCGGCACATACAGTGTCCTTTCTGAATGTGATGTCGGGCAAGCCTCTAACTAGCTTCTTAGTCGATAGCCTGGATATAGTATCCATGTTGGCATGACCAAGACGCTGGTACCACAGTAATCTTTCATCCTTATGAGCATATAGGCATCTACCTGCATTGTTAGTATCTCTAGACAGATAGAAAATATAAATATTTTCCTCTCTTACCCCTTCAAAAGCAATGTCTCCTGTTGACCTATCATAAATAAAGCATTTATTTTGTCCAAAGTTAATGTCATATCCATGGTCAGCAAGATGACTAATGCTGAGCAGGTTATGTTTTAACTCGGTCACTAGGCAGACATCCTTTATTACGGGAGAGGGAGGATGACCAATAATACCATTACCTATAATATACCATTTTAGGTTGTTGCCGAAGGATACATATCCTTCTCTCTTCATCGATAGTGATGCGAAAAGATTTGTGTCTCCCGTCATATGCCGCGAGCATCCACTATCGAGAATCCACTTACTCTTAGTTGAGAAGGGAAGGTCCACCTACATCAAGAGTGGATGTGACCTTTGGTACCCAAGTTCTTGAGGGTCCTGAAAAGTTAGTTTTCGGAAACCATGCATATATCTTTCTATCTACTAATCTTCTAATTCTACATTGTGGTGAAATGTGTCCATGTAATCCACAATAAATACATATAGCATTCCTATTTATGTTAGGAGCATGCATATGATGTCTATGAGTAGAGTGATGTGGAGTAGCATGATGATATGTAGAGTTAGCATGGTGATGATGTCTATATGTAGAGTGATATGGAGCAATGTGGTGATAATGTCTATATGGAGTAGCATGGTGATGATGTCTATATGGAATAGCATGGTGATGATGTCTATATGTAGAGTGATGGTGATTTTGTGCAACATAGTGATAATTGTATCTATGTGTAGCATGATGATTCTGTGACAAATGAGAATTATTTCTACGTGCATGTGGTTTGTGTGCTTTATGAAAGTGTGTGTATATGTAAGCATGATTATGAGCTGCAGGTGGATGACGTGGTTGACTAGTATGAGTAGTGTCATGCTTTGTGTGTGTCTCATGTGATTGGGTTTGAGGTTGAGCAACCTGTTTTCCCAATTTAGTCTCTAATTTCTTAGAGACAGCCTGCAGTTCAGTAACCTTAGCATTCAAACCATATATCTTAGTAATAGAAATCTTGTGTCTACTCTTTTCTTCTGCAAGCTACGTGTTGAGTGCTGTGATTTCTTGTGTTTATTGTTCAATGCGTGCTTCGGCATCATGTAGGCTTATTTTAAGCTTAGATACCTCATTTGTGACATCCGTGGGTAAAGTGTCTCTAATGTTGTCAAGCAGTAAAGAAAGTCTTTGAATTTCGACTTCATGATTTTTGATCTTTTCCTGGGCATGTTTATATTTACCAATGACCTTTTTGTGATCATCAAGTAAATCGGTGAAAGCATCGCCAAGTTTATCAAAAGTGAAATCATCAAGAGTTTCGTTTGATACCTTGTCGGACGTTGCCATTAGGCACACGTTTGCAGCGTCTTGAGGAGAGTCCTTTTCTTCCTCGGAGTCACTAGCTTCGCTTTCATGCAAAATGCTTGTGTTGGCTTATTTCTTTGAGGAAACCTTCTTGTATGGTTTCTCATAGCGGTTGTTCTTCTTTAAGAATGGACAGTCTTTTTGGACGTGTCCCGTCTTCTTGCAACCGTAGCATGTTGGCTCTTCTTCGTCATCTTCTTGTGGTTCCTTCTTTCTTCGGTTGAAGCGAAGGAATTTGTTGAAGTTGCGGACAAGGAGAGCTTGATCATCACCTTCCGAGTTGTCGTCATCCGTCTCTTCGGAGTCAGTCCTTCGTCGGTGAGCTTTGAGAGCGATCTCCTTAGCCTTAGGAGCAGGCTCTTCGAAGTCCTTGAGGTCAAGCTCATGAGTCATCAGCTTTTCCATTAAGGTCTCCATGGACATAGTTGTGAGATCATTTCCTTCTATGATGGCTGTCACCTTAGGGTTCCAAATCTTTGGTAGCCCCCTAAGTAGCTTGCGAATCTTCTCGTGATTTGAATATTGTTTGCCGAGCGAAGATAGGGGATTGATGATGTCGAGGAATTTTGTGAACATTTGCGTGATCGTCTCATTTGGCTTCATCTTGAAAGCCTCATATTCTTGAGTGAGACGGCTTATCTTTAGACTCCTTGACTTGGGTGGTTCCTTCATGCGTCACTTCTAGAAGTCTCCATACTTCGTGAGAGGTGGTGCATGTTGAGACCCTGTTGAACTCATTCCTGTCTATAGCACAGAATAAAGCATTAATAGCTCTCGCGTCGAGACTTGCCTGTTTCTTCTCCTCGTCAGAATATTTGTCATGTGGTTTCTCAACGAGATCACCATTGACAACTATCCTGGCGGGCTTTTTGTAACCATCGGTGACGATGGTCCACAGGTCGAAGTCTAGCGACTTGAGATAAAAGCTCATCCTTGTTTTCCAATAGGTGTAGTTAGTTCCATCAAATAGGGGATGTCACGACCCGCACCCTGATTAGGGACACGAGTACGTGGTTACGTCCAGCCTACGCCGCAGCATCGGCGGTAGAACGCTGTCTAGGTTGTCTACAAAACTACACTAAACAGTATAAAGGTACCTGTATAGTATATACACTCCGAATGGAGGTGACATAGCAATACAGTCTCAATCACAAAAACAAACTAGGATAGATAGCACGAAAGGAAAATATATGATAGATGAAATAGTAAATAAGTCCAGTGTCCAATACAAGCCCAGATATATACAACATCCCAGGGTCTCAAAATATAACATAGAAGCTACAGTCTGATAATGCTAGCTGGATCGTAGTCCAGTCAAACCTAGCTAATCTACACTACTCTGGAAGTACAAAGTCTAGTGGCTCTACTATAAGGCCACGGTCCTGGACTACTCCATCTAGCTCGAGCCCATAATAGGTCGAGCAGTCCGCCTCAGAATCATCTGTAATATATCATAACGGTATTCTGTCAGGAAAATGAACAAGTACAAGCACTAACAGCAGTTCCATGTGAATTGACAAATTCTATAAGAGACAGTATAATGAACTACAAGACAAAGATATATAAAAACTTGGGAACCGATCGAAAGCTGAGCTACAACCCTTAAACCAAACAAGGACCGGGGTTGTAACCCTTCTCCCGAGCAGAACCTAGTCTCAAATCAAGGTACAATATAAAGGCATGTAGAACATGTGAGTAACTGAATATCATAGCATGGTGAGAAAGTACTGAATGTAGAATAGAACAGGATATATGATAAGATAAGTAAATATAAAAATGTGTCTTGAATTATTAGAGCGTTATGTGATCGACAAGGAAAACATGGTAGGGTTATCCACTTGGCCCGGCAATCCGCGGTGACCTCAACGGAAAGTCATGTCGGCCAACCTGGATAACATGGACATGGAGGTATCTGCTACACCCTACGTGAGGTGAGGGTGGCACAAGCAAAATAGTGACATGGAGCTTTGATCACATAACCCCTAATAATTCCCCATCCCCGAGTAGTATAATGGACCTGGACATGACACGTCATGATACGGGATTCCCTAAGAGGATAGCTACTCCCTCTCAGGAATCGGTGTCTTTACAAGTACAGGGAACAAGACAGGAAATGTACATATATACCAAGAAAATCCAGGAACAACATCTCATGTCATGATCCAACGTATACTAGTCCGTGAACTATCGTGACTGAAATCGAGTAAGACACTACAACTGAATCGGATATAGCAGATATCATGACAATGAAAACTATCAGTGAATGTACTCGCCTGCTGTCCTGAGTTGTAGGGTATATCAATGCTCAGAGCGGTAATCATAAACCTAAAGATGAGATACTGCATGTTAATTTAGGTTTAACAAAGTTAAGAATGATTCACAATGAATGATATGAATTCTAGGTCAAACTACGTCTCACTGAGTCACACTAAGTCCTGTCAAGTCAATCTAGGTCAAATCAAGTTATATCAAGTCAATCTAAGTAAGACCAAGTTAACCCTAGGTCATACCAGTCATCACAGGTCAAAACAAGTCGAAGAAAGTCAAACGGGGTCAAGAGTTGGCCTACAGTTGACTTTTGGTCAACTGGTCAACCTTGGTCAACTCTGGTCAACTCTAGGTCAACCCTAGGTCAAATTGGTCAAATGTTGACCAATAGTTGACTTTTGGTCAACTGGTCAACTCTAGTTTGGATTTGGTCAAATCTAGACAAAGTGTTGACTCACGGTTGACTTTTGGGTAAAAAGTCAACTCTGGGTCAACCGAGCCAAAATCGGTTCAAATATGACATTTGTAGGGTGTACCCAACAAGCCACCCAAGTTTCAAGTCAATCCGAATACCCGAACTCCGTATCTCGAAATTACCCGATTACCCCTTAACATTTACCCTTAAACGTTCTAACTTGACGCCAAGTGGCCTTCCCTTAGGAATTCCACTCCGTGCTTCCTAGGGTAGTAGGGTACTAGCCTATACAACCATTACCTACCAAGTTTTCTAGGGTAAGTGGACATCCAGTCCATCTTACGGTCCGTATCGCCCGTTTACCCGTTATCTTGAATATTTCAAGATACGGAATGGTGCGGTGCGATACCATCTCCCCGAACCCACACGCAACCCCGATTCCAACTCCGAAGCCTACTCACAAAATCTAAATCACATTTGCTAAGTCTCCTCCAAGTTTCAACGCGTTTCGAATCACGGAACTCAAATTCACCCCTTCACTAATTCCTAACTCGACCATTCACTCACTCACTCAACTCATTTTTCACACTCGCTTAGGACTAGTTGTAGGGGCTATTTTAGTGGGTTAATTAGGGATATATAGAGCTAATAAATAGGGTATATATATGTATATATATTGGTATACATATGGGGGTATATACGGGGGTTTACGGGGATCAAATGGGGGCCTAAAGGGAAAAAAAACTGCTGCGTGCTGCTGCTGCTATGTTGCTACTGCTGCTGCAGTTTTTGCTACTGCTGTGGCTGATTTAGGGGGGGCAGCAGCCCCCTTGCTGCTGTGGGTGCTCCCCCTATTCCCCCCTCCATCTCACACTCTTTCTCCCTCTATTTCCCTCTCTAATCCTCTCTAAACTCCCTCTCAATCTCTCTAATAATCCTCTCTATCACTCTCATATATATATAATTCACACACACATACAAATTCTCATTCTCCCCTCTCTACATATAAATACACACACTCACACATACATATCCACATACATACATACATATATATATATATATATATATATATATATATATATATATATATATATATATATATATATATATATATATATAAACACTCTCACACACACACACACACACATATATATATATATATATATATATATATATATATATATATATATATATATATATATATATGGACACACACACACACACACACACACACACACACACACACACACATACACACACACACACACACACACTAAATAAATGAAGTTAAGAGTGCCTAACCACTTAGAGGCCAAATCTAATTTATTCTAAAGTGTCTAAATTTGGGGGAAACTCAAGGACACAAACACAAACACTAACTTCTCCTAGGACACTCCAAACGGACTCAAACTCGACACAACTAAGGACACAACTATGGAAATCAAATCCTACATGGTTCAAACTATTTATCATGATGAAGGGAATAAGTTAGAGAATAGATTATACCTATCGGAAGATGGATTCCCGATTCGAAAGTCCTCCGACACGGCTCCGACACAACGAATTGTTTAGGACACACCCTTGCACTTCTTGCTCCCAAAAGCTTGGAGAAGCTTCACTTGGAGAAGAGGAAGAGTTGGATGGAAGAATATTGGAGAAAAAGGAATTATTTTGAGATGATTTCTAGGGAAAACCTATTCTAACTTTTGAGAAAAGCTTGGAGAAGAAGAAGAAGAAAATGGTGATGTTTTGAAGTGGAGAAGAAGAATAAATGGGGAGGGGATGGCTGGTCATAAAGGGAAGGGTTGGAGCACTTGAAATTACAAGTTTGCCCCTCCCTTAACTTCTATGCTAAGTTAAGTCCAAATTTGATTTTGTGGGTTAGCTAAAATTAAATAAAAATTATAATTAAACTTAATTACTCATGGAGGACTAGTCCAAACTCCTAAACCTAAAAGTTTAGTGTGGTGGGCCATGGTTAAATAACGTGCTAATTACGACTCAAGTCGAAATTCACCGGGGTCCCGAATTAACTCGGAATGCGATAAAATTCGAACCCGACTCCTATAATAATTAAATAATAATATTCATGAAATAAAATTCCCAAAAATATTATAAAATAGAAAATTACCATTTTACCCCTAACTGAGAAAAGTGAGGGTGACAGGGGAGGCCTATGAGTGGACTGCCCTTCACCGTGATTGGAAATCAAGGATTGTGTGGTTGCCATGGATCAACTCTAGGATGTTAGTCTTTGTTGAGAGAACAGAGCTTTGATACCAATTGAAGAACAGATGGCAACTCTAGAGGGGGGTGAATAGAGTTTATAACGATAATAACTAATTAAAAATTAAACTTTTTCACAAGCTGAAAGTAATCAGAGTAAATACGGAAATAAATAAGGAGCAAGAAAACATACGCAAACACAGTCAATTTTTAACCTGGTTTCCCTCGTGGAGGACTAGTCCAGGCCTGAGAACTCTAGCTCAGGATTAAATCCACTATTTGTGAAATAGTAGTTACACCCCGTGCCTTTTCTTCAGAAGAGCACGTCAACTTCTTACAAATATCGCAGTGGCGATGCTTGGAATTTTTCAAGCGACTTCTTGAACTCTTGCACAAACTCCTGACTGAAAAGTACTGAGCACTTGAGGCTTAGGGAGCTTGTGGCTAGTAGATGAAGAAGGGTATGGCTTGTATTGAGCTTTAGAGAGAAGAGAAGAGAAGATTGGATAAAAAAATGAGAGAATTCATGGCATATTTATAGGATATCAGGTAGGCAGAATTCGGCCAGAATTCTGGTTGGAATTTTCAAAAAAATGGCCGTTGGACAACTTGCAACCAGCCAATCCTAAAAATTAGGGTGCTAATTTTTAGGAAGTAGAGTTCGGCCCGAACTCTGTGTGGAGGCAGAGTTCGGCCCGAACTCTGTCTCCAGAGCACAGAATGGGTCATGGGTCCAATTGGCTTATTTTAGATATGTGTGGAGCTATTGGATTTGGGTATGGTTATAGGCTAAGTCTCAGATGCTCAGTACAGCTCAGTTTACATAGGTCTAGACTCAATAAAATTGTAAAAGTACAGACTCAAAATAACTTGTATTACAAATTCGAGCTGTCGTCTGACTTGAACTGGAAGTAGTCTTCATGTGTCGTATTGAATTATCACAAGTATCATGTAGTCAATTCTATCAATATTTGGTTGACTGTGATTTTGTGTCAACAAAAGAGACGTAATGCCAGGCATTTCAAGAGACTATCAAGGTGTACCAGCCATCACGCTTCGATAGGTGAGAATGCCCAAGTGATATATCCAAAATGGCTTGTGATGCCAGCGACCCATGCATGTAGATTAAGTGGACTATGCTGGTGGCAATCCACGTGCAAGTCCTTGCATTGAAACAAGTAATCTAAGTTAACTAAATGAAGTGCCTCCTGAACATGCTTGAAATGTAACATCCTGAACATGCTTGAAATGTAACGTCCTGAACATGCTAAAATATAACACTCTGAACATGCCTACGACGTGCTAGAACATGCCTACGACGTGCTAGAACGTGCCTACGACGTGCTAGAACCTGAGGCAGGGACACGCCCCTAACATTGAATGTTTACATGAATCACGTTAAGTTACTACTTGTGAATTGTTGACTAACTTGGTTTACTCTGGACAGGGAAGGCCGGACGGTAAGTATGGGTAAGTCGTGCATGCATTTTCATGCAGACACTTGAATTCGGCAACACGAGATAGGTTACGAAATATGCCATGAAACTGATCCTAAGGCAAGATTAGAAAGACAATGAATGATAGACGGTGCACAAAAGTAAATGGAACGTGTTTGGTAATGATAGCATTGTGGGCGAGCTAGCCTCCCCACCAGTGCATAACAATGTACTGATAATCCCACAGTCTGTTTGTAGGATGCAGGAGACACCAGCGGGTGCGGAGCTTCCCTCGAACGTGCTAAGGCGCAGAGCTATCTATGGAGCCTTGGAGCGTTGCAAGGAGCTGGAGCACCATATACAGGACATAATGTATCGGAACATCACCATGAATCATTCCATGTTGTAAGCCATTTGGCACGCCTTTTATGTTTCAGAGAGAGAGAGAAAGAGCCTGAGAGATTTGTAAACTCGGCCTAGCGCCGCTTGTAAACTTCTTGAATATCAATAAAGAGTTTGAATTCGCTTCTGCTTGTGTTCATTTACTTTTCGCTGCAAATGGGGACACTCTGTGCGACTCTGTGGCCTAGCTCAAATCGATCGTTTTTGGACTTGGCCTTGCACGGGCGCAACCTAGGCCCGTGCGGCATCACGCCTTAGCGAGGACGATCGCTCCTATGGGAGCGGGGCGTGACAGAGGAGCTCATGCTATAAAAAATGGATGGCTACAGTGACTGCAGGCTTGGCCTGCAGTCCTAAGTGCATTGAGGACTGCAGGCCTAGCCTGCAGTCCTAAGTTGACAGAAGCTAAATGATGGGCCAATTTGAGATACCAATGGTATTCCAGTTTGAGGAGATTGCTGAAGAGAGAAGAAATCAGTAAGAGAAAATCAGTAAGTTGACAGAAGCTAAATGATGGGCCAATTTGAGGCTGTCAGCTCGATGGTTAGTACGTAGAGAGCGGAGAGAGGGAGGTGATTTTGAGGTGGAGGGGGGCTGTCGGAGGGGGGAGGGGATTTCGTGGAGGAGGGGGGAAGGGGGAGGTGTCGGAGGGGGGGGGGAGGGGATTTCGTGGAGGAGGGGGGAAGGGGGGGGGGGGGGGGGCTGTCGGAAAGGGGGAGGGGACTTCGTGGAGGAGGGGGAAGGGGGGGCTGTCGGAAGGGGAGGGAATTTCGTAGAGGAGGGGGGGGGGGGGGGGGGGGGGGTGGCGCTGTCGGAGGGGGGAGAAAAATTTCGTGGAGGAGGGGGGAATTAACAGGCAGGGGGTTGGGTTTTGTGTTTTGTTTTGTTATTATTATTATTATTTTTTGGTAGCCCTTAGTAAAATGATTCATTTTAGGTTCTCCTTAGTAAAAATATAAATGTAGGATGGTTGCCCTTAGTAGGTTGGTGGCCCTTAGTAAAAAGGGGGTTGCCTTTAACATTTGCCAAAAATTAATGAGTTCGACTACAGCAACTCAAATAATTAAGAACTCAAATAATTAAGAATTGCAATATAGATGTGATGTGTGGATCGATTTCACTAACATTGAAATCAAGTATACTTATTTTTCTCTTTAGCCTTTTGAAAAAAAAAAAATCAAGAGATGAGACAGATGCATTCAATCCAACGGCTTTTCATGGCAAAATTTTAAAATTTTAAAATCATGAGTCCCTCTAGGACTTTTGAAGATTAAACATCATGTACCCATAAACAAAAGTAAATAACATGTACCTACCAAAACAATGTCTACAAAGGGTGCATACTGAAATGCGTAAGAAGTAATCAGACTTTATGTCCTAGAACATGTTATATACATACTGAAATGCATAAGAAGTAATCAGACTATATATATTTAATTATATAACTAGGTTACTGGCTTGCATCAATCTATTAAAAATTAGCAAAATTGTGGGCAGCTAATTTGTATCTAAATACCGTCAACTTTACTGTATTGCAACTTGCTACATGAAAGTTTATTTTACTTACCATATAAGTTTTGGAGCTTTGCACTTAACTAGTATCGGCACCCATAGATTACTTTCTTTTTTTTTTTAAGGATTACAACTCACACACGCCTACACGTCCTTACGGTTGGGGGGTTCGAATCCTGCCGGCCCAGCCTGGTATCTGCACTGCCATAGATTAGATTACTTGTTTGAACCAGCATAAAAGTATCGTTATATTTGTCACAAAACCACAAGTTCTCCCAATAGTTTTATATTAGCGAAACAAGTTCTAATTCTTCACACAATCTTTGGAGACTACAATCAAATAACTCAAATAAAATACTTCCTAAAAAGAAAGACCTGCTGTGTAAACCCATATATTCCATTGATTATCCATCCTTTCAATTACAGTATCTATATACTCTCCATAAGCACTGTACGTCTGTACCTCTCTAGACATTAAGAACCATGCAAAGAAACATACATGTAAACCTCCTGTACGTATATACATCATACTAGCCAGCTAAGTAACATATGCACTTAGTTGCCAAGAACTACTAATTAAGGAACTAAAGTTTTGTTGATGATCAAGAGGAGAGATCAGACCTCCTCAATTTCACTCTTGCCATGATTTTTCTCGAATGCCGCCGCCGCCGTAGCATCGATAGGTGCCTAACATGGATCAGAAAGAAAATTAGCTCAGAATAAATTAACCGTCATTATTTATTTTTTTTCTTTTCAAGAATTACAATCAAAACAAACTCTAGATCCCCAGATGTCCACTATTAATCTAGCAAGAAATCTAGTCCACCAAGAAGCTAATGAATATATATAACCTTTTATATATATATATATATATATATATATATATATATATATATATATATATATATATATATATATATATATATATATATATATAAAATATGAGCAAGTATATGAGCAAGTATATATATATGAGCAAGTATCGGAAATTAAGCATTTTCAAATATTCTACAAATATTAGTCGTTGAATCTGTTTTTTTTTGGACCGTACATATTAGTTTAAAATCTTCCGAAAGATTGGGTAGCTAAGAAAGTGTCCAAAAGACAATTCCAACTAGTGATCCCGGAAACATTATATATTAGAAGGGATCGAGATCTACACTAAGCATTTTATTATATTTTTCGAACTAACATTAGTTGGATTATTTTTTTGATAGTTTAGATTAGAATAAAATTTTACGAGAATTTGAATAGTTTAAGAATCTATTCTGAGCGGTCAAAATATACAATACAATGAATACTATTTTGAATTTTACGAAAAATTGAATAGTTTAAGAATTTAATATGAACTGTCAAAATATGTTTAAGAGCTGGGATCTGATCCCTCCTCTCTAGCTCTGATATTAATACAAGGAACGACGAGATATCACAGCGGCATACCTTTCCCTTCCGATGACCACCGGAGCTCTGTGCCGTCCCTTGGCCTGCGGCGCCCCTGCTGGTTCCGCGATCAGCTCCTGCCGCCGCCCGTGCCTCTCTCTCCGCCTTCTCCAATTCGGCAACGGACACATACCGACTCGCTCCTGTCCCCATTGCTGGCGGCTGATCACCGTCGGCACCGACGGTCGCTCGTGCCATCTTCTTGAAACAAAGTGATCAATTAATAAGAGACCCCACGTAGAAGTTCAAGAAACAAACCATGCTCATGCATATGCATGCATGCAGTTGATAAGAAAGAATTTAAACTGGTGCTTATGAAGCAATGAGAGTGGTCGGGGGGGGGGGGGGGGGGGGGGGGGGGGGGACGCACAGACACGGACACGTACCTCTTGGTGGCTTCGGACTCCATCTGGCGGCATGAGCCTCGTGAGGCTCCTCCGTCGACCACCACCGACGGATGCGCTCCACCGGCCGTACCACGTAGGTGCGTTGCGACGTATCCACGCGACGAGAGACCAAAGGCCCGCCAGGAGCGAGACGGCGATCAGGAACACGCCGGCGGCGAGAAGCGGCGCTCGGTGAGGAGCTAGGGACGAGACGGCGCCCGAGACGATCGCCACCGCCACCCCGAGAGCCACGACGAAGGCCAGAAGTAGAGCGCAACGTCTGCTCTCGATTGCCCGCAGCAGCGGCGGCGCCTCTCGAGCTCGGCTCCTCGTGCTGGCATTGTTGTTGATTCTTGGTGCCATCTTCTTGATGAAATTAAGGGAGGGTCAAGACTCAAGAGGAAGGTCTATTGCTGTCTTTTCTTTTTTCTTCTTCCTCGCTTCTTGGAGAGTAGAAAACACAATGTGGCATTGTTGTTGATTCTTTTTCAACAGCTATTTATAATCAGCTGACAACAGAATTTGCATATAAACTTATAGACTATATATATCAAGGTTGGCATTATCGATATCGGGATCAGATCCTTTCTAGACTATCGATATCGACAGTATAAACAGTATCCATTTTGGTACCGGAAAGTAAATAATTATTAATAAATCATAAACTTTTAGGATTTTTTTTTTTTGAAGTACTTTTAGCATAATTTTAAGTACTTTTTGTGTTGGTTCTTACTAATTTTGAAATTGAATGAAACATAGCCACTTTTGCCTATTGGATTACATGCGATGGATAAGTTTTCTTATTTTACTACACTTTTACACCATTGTTGATTGTTTTTTCCATTCAATTTTCTTTGCCGAACATTGATTGAAGAGACCCATATCGGTCAGTATCGATATCGGCCGGTATAAAATCAAAATATACCAAACCATATTGGTATGGAGCATATAACCGATACTGCAAACTATATGCTATATACATTAATTAATTTCTTATGCGTTAATGTGCATAGAAGTAGAGTGTTTATTAGTGAATATGGTTAAAATGTTATAGTTATAGTATTCATGTTGTTGTCAAGGTTCACTATATAGCAACATTGGGATTATTCTTTGTCCAACAGAATACTGAATCTAGGTCTCTTGGAGCCATATTGTCTGTCTAGATAAGGGGCTTTTTAATTTGCTCAAATACATGGCATGCATTGTAATAAAAAAAAAGCAGATGGGAGAAACCAACGAACAAACCATGTGCCAGTGTCAGCCTTCCATTGGCTGGATGGATCTGTGTGGAGGAGGGTGCAAACCGACCAATGTGGAGCCAACACGTGACGTCGGTTCGTTTAGAGTTTTTGAAAAATGAAAATACATGACATGTATATTTTATTTGGTCTACTCCTTTAAAATTTATTTAGGAGTAGCAAATGTTACTTTTGCTTATTTGCAATATTATGCAGCCCTAGCATTAGAATAAATCGAGATTGACTAATCCAATTAGTCCCATATAGTCTTATAGGGTCTATAGACTATACATCTCAGTACATGGGAGGATTCACCTAAGACTAGGGCTGCAAATGAGCCAAGCCGTTCGCGAGCTGCTCGGAGCTCAGCTCGATAAAAGCTCGTTTGAGCTCGGTTCGTTTTGTAAACAACCTGAGCTCAAGCTTCATTTTCGAGCTCGTTCAATAAACGAGCCAAGCTCAAGCTTAGAAGTACTCGGCTCGTTTGAGCTCGCGAGCTGGCTCGTTTAGAAGCTCGTTTGTTCTTTATTAAATTATATATATATATATATATATATATATATATATATATATATATATATATGTGTGTGTGTGTGTGTGTGTGTGTGTGTGTGCATTATATATTTATATGTCCTTAATAATTAATATTAAGAAACTTTTTAAATTAAATTTTTATAAATAAAATTTTAATATTACAAGCACTTGAATTCAAACCTAACTAAATTGAAATTGAGCTCGTTAAGCTTGAAATCATGCTTAATGAGCTTGAAATAAAGTTGAGCGAGCTTGAAATCAAGCTTAACGAGCTTGATTTTAAGCTTATCAAGCTTGAATCAAGCTTGCTTATCAAGCCAAGCTCGAGCTCAAACCAAGTCAAACTCAAGCTTAATATAAACAAGCTCGAGCCAAGCTCAAGCTCTAAAATAAAAAAATTATCAAGCTCGAGCTTGAACTCGATTAATTTTAGTCAAGCCAGGCTCAAGCTTACACAAGCTTGGCTCGGCTTGGCTCGTTTGCAGCCCTACCTAAGACGAGAGAGAGAAGCCGCTCTCCCTATATTTTACAGATCTCTCTCTCTCTCTCTCTTTATATATATATATATATATATATATATATATATATATATATATATATATATATATATATTGAAAAAATGGTAAATTTTATTCCAAAATCAGTCGATATTCATACAACATACAAACGGATGGTCGCCCACCCGTCAGTCAACCATTTCTTTTACATCAAACTCCAAATTATGGAAGATACCAACCGGAGGGGTGATAAGTCCCTCGAATATGCGCCGATTCCTCTCCCGCCAAACATGCCAGATAGCAGCTGTCAGCCGAATCCTAGCAGTCTTGAACCAGACCAAGCCTCTCCCTCTGCAATCTCGAATACCCGTGATTATTGCACCAAACGACCTGACAGAAATACCACTACCCAGCATACGGTTCTGCTTAGACCATATTGACCATGAAACTCCACAGTCAAAAAATAGATGAGACATCGATTCATCCTCCAAATCACAAAAAGCACACTTCGAATTGGGGACCTGGATCCCAAAAGAGACGAGTTTGTCCCTGGTCAACAGACGACCAAGGAGCAGGCGATACATACATAGCTGTATTTTTTTGGCCAGATCCTTGCACCAAATGAAGTCATAATCACCAATTGGGGGATTGGCACTACGCATAAGGTTGTAGCCACTCTGAAAGGAGAACTCCCCCGAGGCAGTACCTCTAGTCATACCAGGCGGATCCCAGACCCAAATATCCTCAGGCTGGGATGGGTCAATCTCAATCCCGCGAATAATCTCACCAAGTCCCTCAGTATGACGGTAGGACTCCGGACTCCAAGCTCCATTCCTGATGATGTGCTGACAGGACAGACCTTTGTCCACCTGCCTGTGATCTCGATCGCCCATAATGTCCACCAGAGACTGGTGCTCTATCCAAGGATCCAGCCATAGGTCAGTTCCAGTCCCATCACACATGATCCTCCTGACAGCCGATTGAAGAACAGCTCTGTGTCTTAGAATTTATTTGAAGGTCACAGAGTGGTTGTTGTCTATACCACACCTCCAGAAGTTGTCATTCCTCACATAGCGAGACTGCATCCACTCCGTCCAGAGGGATCTCCCTTTGATGAACTGCCATGTCAGTTTCAGGGTCGAGGCTTCCCTGATAGCCAACAGAGGACGAAGACCCATACCTCCCTCCTTTGGTCGACAGAGCTGTTCCCAAGACATCGCATAAAGGCCCCCCCTCCAGATGAAATCGACACAGATCCTTTCAACTTTTCTGATGGTAGCTATGGGTATCAAAATAGACTGCAGCCAGAACTGGGCCAGGACAGAGATAACCGATCAGACTAACTCGATACGTCCCCCAAAAGATAACCCGACAGCTTGCCAACCTTCCACTCTCCGCTGGGTATACTCCACCAGGCTATAGCAATCCTGGTCTCGAGCATAATCGACGGTCAAAGGAACTCCCAGGTATTTCACCGGGAGCTCACTCCTCTCCATGCCCAGTGCATCAGCGTGCTCCTCCTTCTGAAGGCAAAGTAAACTTAAGTAGACACTGCTCTTCTCTCTGTTCATCTGAAGCTCCGAGTGTGATTCCAGATCATCCATAATCTCAGATAACGTGTTCATACCCTCCAACGAAGGCTGAATGAACACCAGTAGGTCGTCGACATAGAAGAGGTGAGTAACCGGAGGCTCGACTCTCCTGTACAGCGGGACTATCCTTCCAAAATGGACCGCTCTATCCATCAAGCAGGTAAAGTACTCTATGACAAGTGTGAACAGGTAAGGTGACAGGGGTCACCTTGTCGGAGTCCACAGTTGCTTTTGAAGAACCCATACGGAATACCCTGGATAAGGACCGAGAAGGTAGGAGACGATATGCATTCCCGAATCAACGCAACCCAACGATCAGCAAACCCAATAGCAGACAAAAGGTGGCATACGAACTCCCTGTTGACCATGTCATAGGCCTTCCTCAGATCCAGCTTTCCACATGCCTTCTACCCACCAGGTTTGTTGAAGCCCCTCACCAACTCATGAGATAGAAGGCTATGCTCAGCTATTGTAACACCCAGTTTTTCAGATGAGGGTAATTTTGAAATTTTATAATTATAATTATTATTTAATGATATTTATTTCATATTATGATTTTTAGTAATTTTTAAATTATTTTAAACTATTTAAATTCATGACTTGTGGTTTTGACGTTTTGCTAGTGAAACCCTAGAGACTGTTTGACCTAGAGCCTAACCATGTGATTATGATATTTTAATTTTATTTTTGGCCTAAGGATATTTTTGCATTTGACCTCTTTGAATTATTTTGATATCATTTTATTATTTATGATATTGTTTTGGGGTTATTTGAGTCGGGTTCGAATTTCAACTCAATCCGACTTGAAACGGGGACCTAGGGGTAGTTTGACTCTAGTGGGACCCACACACTAGTTAGGCATGGCCCACATGATATTAAATTTAGTCCACATGATAGAAATATTTTAGTTAGAGGTTAGACTAATTATTATGGATAAGGTTAGTGTGATTAGAGACTTTAGAATGACTAATTTAGCCCCAACCAATTAGCCCTTTCCAAATACTCATAGAATAGGTTAGTGGGAGCATTTTGGACCTTATCATAATAGGACAAATAGCCCCATATGGCCAGCCACTTTGGGAGAAGATAGGCTCAAGTTCATTTCATTATTCTCATCCACACTCTCTCTCTTGTTCTTCCCCAAATTTCTAGAGAGCAATTCCTAGCAATTTCTCCACCAAATCCTTCTATTTTGCCACCAAATCTTCTTCTTTCCTTCTCCATTCTAGCCAAGGAGGAAGCTACCCAAGTTTGGGAGGATTCGGAGCTCGTTCGTGTCCTTTTGGAATCTCTACGTGTCGGTGTCGCTCCGGGAAGGTTTTTCTTCGATTCGATCTACCGGGAGGTATAAATCCCTTCTTCTTTTCATTTCCTCATGCATATAGGTCTATTTTGAATCCATAGGAATGACCTCCATGGTTGTATCTCCATTTGTGTCCATTTCGTGTCTATTTGGAGGTCATAGGAGTGTCCTTTGTGTTGTGGTTGTGTCCATGTGGGAAAATCTCAAATTTGGACACACTATGTGTTGTTGTTATGTATGAATGAATTATTATATGTTTAATCTCATATTTTTGTATTGGAGATGTGTTCTATAGTGTCTCATATATATATATTAGTGTATAGAGTGAGTTCTTGATATATTATGTTATATACTTGTGTTCTTTTGTCTCAAACTACCCAAATCCGTCATAATTTTTATCCACGTTTTTAATTTCAGCCCTAATTTAGAAATGTCATAACTTCTAGCTCAAAGCTCGGTTTAATCTCCCGTTTTTTTAAAAGAAGCGTATTGAAGTTAGCTTTCCAAAAATATGTATTAATATGCCTAATTCTTTCTGTAACTTTCTGGAGAATTATTTGAGTGTCAGCTGTACAAAAGACAAACGCGTTCTCGGTGTTTTCGCGATTCTGGGAGTTTCCGGAAACGAAAACGCGATCCGTTTGAAGTTTCGGAAAGCTAACACATAGATCTATAACATAATTTAATCCTAGATTTTAATTCATGCTGAGATGGTACAGTATTGATTATTAGTAGGAGTTACTATTCGATATATGCATTTTGTGCACCCTTGTGTGTAATATAATGTTCTATTTGATTTTAACCCATATTAATGTATATACATTATGTAATTAAATAGAGAATGCAAGCATGAGTAAATGTTTAAATAAATGATGTATGAGGTGTAAGTATCCTATCTAATATAAGCATGTATAAGTATGGCTTGTAATGAATATGTAGGTTCCATAGTATGTAATGTATGGTGCATATAGTGGTGCAAGAGAATAAATGAATGATGAATGAATGCAAGCATGAATGTAATGTAATAATAGATGTAATATATGTAGCCTTGTTAGGAATAAAACTGGAATTTAGTTTTGTTTCACTAAATAAGAGATACATGAGAACTCATATATGTGAATGTTAACTTCCTATTGACACTTTGCTACACAACTGTCATGCCTCACTATCACTCCACACACAATGCACACTACACTATATAACCCTCACACCCTCACTCATTGACACTCTCACTCGCACATTGCCTAACACTCATTCCATGATAACACACACATGTTCTTGTGCACTTTCATGACACACACACACACACACATGAACACATACACATGCTCTTCTCTCCCTCTCTCTCTCTCTCTCTCTCTCTCTATATATATATATATATATATATATATATATATATATATATATATATATATATATATATATATATATATACTATACTATACTATACTATACATGGCTAAATGTGTTAATGTGGTAAATAGAGTTTTCCTATAGTTATATATACATATATGTGATATAGGGCCTAGTGTTGAATTCTCTTTTCATGTACACCTCCATGTTCACACACACACATAGCTTTACATGTTAGCTTCCTTTCTCTTATGTATAATATTGAATGTGATGGCTTGTGTTTGCCTTGTATAGCCTTGTGATTGGTGTGTGATTGCTAGACTAGGCTTGGTTAGGCCAAGTTAGACTTATTAGACTTGTTGGGCTAGGATTTGACCTAGTTGACCTAGTTTGACTAGTCTAGTTGACTGGAGTTGACCAAGTGTTGACTTTAGTCTAGTTTGACCTAGACAGCATGCAGATGCATTGTAGATTATATTTATCATTTCCTGTGTACATCTTGACTTGTGTTGCTCTAACTAGGAGTCAGGTACCTCATCTCGGACAGTACATTTACTTCAGATATTCAGATACGAGGCGAGTACATTCTCTGACCGTTTTATACTTGTCTGGATTTATATTCTTGCTCTAGATTACTGTACTTGATGCTGACACGATCATTATCACGGATTGGTACTATATGGATCTTCTTCTGAGATGTTATCTCCTTGTATTCACTAAATATATATTGTGATGTGCGTTTCACTTACATATTGTATTTATTGAATACCCATATCCTTGTATACTCCTTGTGCATATTGTACTCTCAGTATCACATGAGTCCCAGGGATAGACCATTGTACAACTATTGTATAACATTGTACATCTATTGTATAATATTGTACATCAATTGTATAATATTTTACATCTATTGTATAATATTGTACATCTATTGTATAACATTGTACACTATTGTGCAAGATAACGTAAACGGAGTAGATCCTTGTGTATTGATTTGGGGAGAGGGAGTAGAATTGGTTATGTAATCAAATCCTATTGTACAACATTGTATAACTATTGTATATGTCTATTGTATACCCACGTACAATGGAGTTACCATTGTATTTTCCTAGACCGTTTACATAACCATATTGTACTCTAAATCACAGTAGGCTTACAGTTCTTATTTATCATATTTAGATATTTTCTGTTATCAAATCTCTACTGTTTTTCATATACTTCTTACTTTCAGCGTTTCATGTACCTTACTCTATTGCATGCTTTATATTTCCTAACATGATATGAACTGCGTGAGATATTTTGTGCTCGCTCCCGTCCTGACTAGACCTGTTGAAAATTTTACAGAGGATGATGAGGCACCCTGCACCCTTACTTGGAGTTTGCCTAGTTGACACTTGCGACCTGGACCCCAGGGGAGGTTCAGGCAGCTGCTGAGGACGATACCTTGCTTAGTATAGATAGTTTACACTGTTTTCCTTTTATGTTTAGTTGTTGTTCTTGATTCAGAGTTTGTATATTGTAGAGATGTTGAGACTTGTATTTCATTTCTGTTGTACCTCGGTTGAGGATTCTCTTATCTATTTTATCGTGCCATATTCTATCTCTAGATTATGATTGAGTTGTACCTCGGTGTTGGCCTCCTTAAGGAGAGCATTCATATTATGTTAGTAATAGTTCATGACCTAGAACAGCGTTCTACCGTCGATACTGCGGCGTAGGCTGGGCGTTGTTACGCTCTCGTACCCTCACAGTGGGTGCGGGTCGTGACACGTTTTTAGTGGTGGCCCATGCAGGTCGAGTTTATGTAGTGGTATTCGAACTAGAGTATCACTACAGCCTGCAGCAGGATTAGGATTATTTTTGAAGGTACTCAATCACATTAGGAAAAACACTTAATCAGATTCCTCTTGTCTAAATTTGCTGCTTATTGACTTCCCTTGAATATAAACTGTCCTCCTTTGAATTTTCGCCTCATTCTCAGAAATTGCTCCTTGTTTTGATCTGTTTTCATGATGGTTATGAAGACAGGATCTCATCACTTCGGTTCGGGGGATACTATCGAGAGGCTGGCCACCACTCGTCCTGTTCATCAGGGCGTCGAGACCGCAGCTCCTGTTGTGCCGACTCAGGTTGGCGTATCTGCTACATTGGAGGTGCACCTCTATCTGTACAGAGATTTTCTTCCGTCATTTCTGATTTCTCTCAGCAGCGGTGATTCATGCAGCATCAGCAGCAGACCAGGGGAAACCAGCAGGGCGAGCTATCGTCAGGCCAGTCGAAGATGCACAGACCGTTGGAGATCTTGCAGCAAGTTCCGTTTTTCTCAATTCCATTCCCGCAATTGTTTTTTATGATTACTTTGAAATCCGATTCCGTCTGTTCCTTGTTGATTGATTAATTTTGTCATGTTACTCTTTTGTTGTGTTTTTTTTTTCTTTTTTTTTCTTCTGAGAAAATCATATGGGCTAGGTCGCCTAAATCATGGGATCTAGAATCCTCGATAGTCATGTTAGTTGGCATAGTGAGGACATGTAGTCAGATTTCAGATGTATTTCTTGGGTATGGGAATTTAAGGTTTTCGCCGTCGCATGCGACTATACGGAAATTTTAAATACCATGAACCTAGAGGTACGTACCTTAGTCAAGGACTCTGTGATTATCGTAGCCTTGCTCACTAGCATGATGAAGACTCTGGACAACATGATTTTGGACAGACGTATATGATTAGCAGATTGTATCTTGAGAAGGTTTAAAACATCATACCCTTTTTGTTGTTATAAATGACTTAGGAGTAGGGATATTTAGATTGTAGAGCTTGTTCATGTTTTCCATAAATAAATTTACTTTATTTATTTTGATTCTGGGAAAATACAACTGTAGGAATCCAATCTAGAAGACGATTGCTTTATCCCTTGGACGATGCGAAGAAGAAAAGCTCTCAAGAATTCGACAACAATTTAGATATTCTGTATATCTGTACAATGAATGAGAAAAGAACTCTATTTATAGAGTAAAAAATAACAAAAAAGATAGCTGTTTTCATAACCTATGCATAGTTGATAATCACGCAGGACTCAATCGTACGCAAGGTTGATGAGCAGTTACTGGACGTGGCTCATAACTGTTGGACACATGGCAATCATGCATGAGTCGTGTGCAAGTTACTGGGGCACGCATACGAGAGATCCGTGGCATGTCTGCCACATACTCCAATTTGATAATTTGAGATGATAATCCACTAACTGGTTGAGGATGAAATCCCTGTTGAGATGAAAAATCCACGCTGACTTACAGCAGAAATACTTAGGCTCAAAATATACGCAAACTTGAGGCAGAAGGCTCAGAATACACGCAAACTTGAGGCAGAAGGCTCAGAATACACGCAAACTTGAGGCAGGAACACTGAAGTTCAAAAATGCACGCAGGCTTGAGTCAGAAGGCCAGCTGTCTTGATTTGACGTGCCTCGACTGACACAAAATCTCTGACATTGATTGCTTTGTCAGTCACATTAAATGATGATAAGCCCTTTTTGGTACGCCAACTTGATGAAGACCGAATCTTGTTGAAGAAGATTTCAAAAATCACGCAATAGTCGGCTGAGATCTCTTGAATCCCGTGCATACGTGGCATACGAGGAGACGTTTATTGACTGTCGTGCTGTCAGTCATAATTACAATCTGACAAATTGTGAGCTGTCTCTGAGTACTATTTTGAACTTTGCGTACTTTTGAGGAAATAATTTGATAGAACTCAGCGTGTCTTTTAGACATTTTCCTGATAGGCTGTATTAACTCAGCGTGACTATATTTTTGAGGCCTACAAAACCCCCTTCAAAGTTTTCGAAAAATGATAAATTGTTTCGAAATACTTTGAAATCAAGACGAAAAAATAAATTTAGTCACGCTCAAATGATACAGAGAGAGATTTTTTCCGAAATGATTGGGCCGTTGGGATTCTATGCGGTTTAGGATCCCGTGAAAAACCCTATATCGAGGCAAATGATTAAGGATTTTGCCGTTTGGACTTCTTTGCGAGCCTATAAAAAGGCCATACACCACCATTATTTCTTTTACTCACTTTTAGAGAAAGAACTCCACAGAACTCTTCATAGTCTTCCCTGTCTTCTCCTTCTTCTTTCTTAACCATGGCTCCCAAGATCGATGCTCAAGCTAAGGGCAAGGCCCCTGCAACGTCCTCGCGTGCCACCTCCGATCGACTTCCTCGTCGTGAAGCCACTCATCCCCCCATGCAACGTAAGCATGCTGATGATGGGGGATATGAATTCAAGAGGATGAACTCCACTTAGAAATCTCTTTATGATTTTAATAAAAATGATGCTGAACTTTTCGAAATATATCCCCCCTTCTTAGGGCAAAGGATATTTAATAAAGTATGCCCCCTTTTTAGGGTCGGCTATACTTCACATCTTCGTGTTTACGAAGCTCTGTGTTTTACGCAAATGAGCATGGCTCTCATGACTCTGCGTGATTTTTCATATGTTGGCAGAGATGTCGATGTTGAATTATTCACGCAGACTTCTGAGAGTCATCCTCTGGATAGATTAGTCTTGATCTGTCAGCGTATTTTTGTCATTTTCACTTCAGTGTGATTCTGGCAATGATGCGTGACTTTCATTCTAATCTGTTTAGACTTTGCGTGAATTAATCACATGCGTGATTATTTGATCTTTGCGTAATTCTGGTAGCGTATCTGTCTGATTTATGCGTGCCTTATGAAATTTTCTTTGAACACTGCTAAGCACGCATAAGGTTCATAGACATAGATTTTTTTGAAGTCTGCGTGACAAAACATATCTGATCTTTTCTTTTCTTTTCTGTAGTGGACATCCGAAGTGAAGAAGCTGAATATGAAGGATATATGAGCTTTTCATTCAAACATGACTTGTCTCATGTAAAATTTCTTCAATTTGACACTCCTGAAGCCAGATTGGTTTTATTGAAGAATCAAGACCCCACAACTCTGCTCAGTCTGATAAATGGAGAACCACTCCAGAGTCTTGATTTGGTATTGCATAAGAAACCGGCCTTTCTGTTGGGGATGCCATAGCACACAAATCACAACCCAAAGGAATCAGGGAGAAAGTTTGTTTCTATTTTGAAGGTGATACGAGGAAAGCCATGTACTGGCCGAAAGTGTCTAGGGGTTTATCCATAATGCGATTCATGCACGCTAGTTACCCGAGAGAAATGTCATGGCATCTAACAGAAAATCAACAAGCGAAGGCGAGCCGAATTATCTATAAGAAAGACGGATTTTATAGTGCTCCAGAGAATCATGTACCTTTATTTCGTGGTTTAAAGCCGGGATGTGTGCCACCAGAAGATTCGACTCTATTGATCCCATTCAGAACACCTATCTTCATAAATGAATTCATGGCGAATGATAAGGCATTTTATCCCACTGACTCAACGCCGAGGATGATAGGCTTGATGAATCAGGAGAACATGAGGTGGAAGACTCTAGTCCACTGGGTTCTGGATAAATATGAGAATGATTTGAAGCAGATAAATCTTTATGACGCAATCGTCAATTCTTCTTACGACTTCAAACCCAATCCATTTTTATTCCTGGCCTTGGTTGAGAGATATAATCACCGGACAGGAACCTTTATGACTCCCAAAGGGGAGATGGGTTTTGTTCTTCACGAGATGGAATACATCTCTCATCTACCCACAGGTACATTGCCATATGAAGAATATGTACCTACAACAGAGGAGCTGAATTTTCTGTCGCAGAAGAACTCAAAAATGGTATATCTATTCGAAGAAATGATGTGCCATTTCGGCACATGTACTCTTTATTATAAAAATAATAAGGATGAAGCCGGCTGCCATATCCAGAAGTGGATGTCTTATCTGTTCATGAATCGTGAAAAAGACGAGAAGAAGATAAATGAAAAGAGGAAATATCAGATCAATTCCTTCAAACCCCTTTCTGAAAGTGAGATTACCAATCTGCTGGAGAAGTATGATTGTAAAGATTTTACAATTAATGAAGATTGGTATGAATTTAAAGCTGGAACCACTTTCAAGTCATATGTTAGACAAAGTGGAAAACCTTTATCAAAGAAAGGTCATTTAGCTGGATTCCTCTCCCTCTGGCTAAGAAGATTCATTGTTCCTGGCTCTTGCTTTTTGGATAGGATACATAGAGGCATCATTTTTGCAGCAGTGCGCCTCATGTACGGTTACAAGATAGATTTGTTATCAGCGATGACTTGCAGGCTGAATGCAGGTCTTCAAAACTTTGTAACCACCATGATGTCTGATCAAAGGAATATGACCGATCCTTTTCCGAGAATAGAGATGCCATATACTTATTTGTATGGATGGCTTCTTCTTCAGGAGCGTATTGCATCCATGGAAAAGGAGCAATCTGAGATTATCACTGCTCGTACAACCGAAGCTGCACGCTATCAAACTCTTCAACAAGAGCGAGAACAGATGCAGGCCGAGCAGATAGAAAAAGCTAACCGTCGCCATTTTGCTATTGCTATTTTTGATCAACAAGTGGTCGCAGTTGAGGCAGTAGAACGAGTCCGTAAAACTCATGAGGAGAAGATGAACACTATACTTGATCGTATTCAGGAGTTAATAACTCCTACTACTCAATAAAATTTTCAAGCTTCTCATATTTTGAATTTTTTTGGCATTCACTTGTAATCAGCACTTTGATCTTGAATGAAGAAAATGAGAACTTTGATCTGATTTTTGACTTTGTTGTTTTGATAATGATGTATCTATAGAAAATATGTTCAGAGGTAAATAATACATGACATATTTCAATAGAATAAAAAATACAAATGAACTTTGTAATTCTATCAGATGATATTAAACCAAAGATAATTTTAGTTTAATACTGATTAGAAAAAATAGAATTCAGATATAAAAATATCTTTGAACTCGATTTTCTATGATCTTTGGACTCGAAAATCAAAAGACTAGATATCATTTTCGTAAAATAGAAAATATGATACTGAGATAGAAAATTCAGAGGTAAAATGGACGTGATTTTCTAGATATCAAATTCACTAAGAAAATGATACAAATTAGAATATCTATTTCCACTGGGGATTAAAGATATCGAAATAATTTCTGTAGAGAACAAAGACCTTGGTATATATATATATATATATATATATATATATATATATATATATATATATATATTAAAAAAAAAAAAAAAAAAAAAAAATATATATATATATATATATATATATATATATATATATATATATATATATATATATATATAATATATATATATATATATATTAGCTGGAGAATGATAGGAGAATAATCTTGACAGATGAAAATATTACGCATAATATTTCTTCAAGAATTTGCCATTAATGGGCATCATAGTAACTTTACCATCCATGGTGGTAAGCTGATATGCCCCATTAGAAAATACTTTATTCACAATGAATGGACCTTTCCATTTTGCATCGAACTTGCCTTTACTCATATGTGTCATAGTCATTGGACGTCTGACTGCAAGAACAAGTTTCTCTTTTCGATATGCTCGAACTCTGACTTTCTTGTTAAAAGTTCTTGAGATTCTAGCTTGATAGAATTCGATATTCTGTTGAGCATATAACCGCTTTTCATCTAGAGCTTCTAATTCCTGAAGTCGAAGACGATCATTATTCTCAGTGGTAAGTTCATTAGCGATTGCTATCCTTAAAGAAGGAATTTGAATCTCTAATAGGAGAACAGCTTCGCATCCATACACCAGGGAGAAAGGTGTACATCTGGTGGCATTACGAACTGTAGTGCGGTAAGCCCACAAATATTCACCGAGTTTCTCACTCCAATTACGTTTGTTGGCAGAAACAAACTTCTTTAAGAGTTTGATGATGGTTTTGTTGAAAGCTTCTGCTAATCTATTAGCTGCTGGATTATATGCGGTAGAAGCCAAATTGTTGATCCGATGATCGTCACAGAATCGAGTAAACTTCTGGCTGACGAACTGTGGTCCATTATCATGAATAATGCGTCGGAGAACACCAAATCTGTAAATGACATGATGCTTGATAAACCTGATGACGTTGGAAGTTTTGACTTCAGATAAAGGAATAGCTTCAGCCTATTTGGAGAAATAATCTGTTATTACGAGAATAAACCGATGACCTTTTGATGACGGCGGATTGATTGGGCCGATAATATCCATGTCCCAAGCTTCGAAGGGCCATGATGCTGCTGTCGGGTGTAGAAATTCTGAAGGTTGATGGATAAAATTCGTATGGATTTGACAAGCTTTACACTTACGGGCATATTGAATAGCATCATTTACCATAGTAGGCCAATAATAACCCATGCGTCGAATACGGTCTTGAAGTTTAGGTCCAGGCTGATGTGCTCCACAAATTCTATCATGTGCTTCGCGGATAATTTGTTGGGCCTCATCACCGATAATACATCGAAGAAGTAAACCATCATAAGCTCGACGATATAAGGTTTTTGTAGTATGATTGTAATAAAATCTGAGTGATCGTCGTCTGATAGATGCTGCCTCACTCGGATTATCTGGAAGGATATCATACAATACGAAATCTAAGAAAGGAAGTCTCCAATCTTTATCAGTATTCTGAGTCTCAGCTGAATTACTGAAGATGAATTCCATACCAGAATCAGATGAAGATGAAGATGATTTATGATTTAATCTGTCGAACTCTAAATCAATACCGAATCCTCTTGTTGTATTGACATCATGAGATGTTGATTCTTCAATATCAACTGGAAGTCCTAGAGTTAGATTGTTCTCAAGATAAAATAATTCTCGATTGTAAACAACAATCATTTATTGACGTCTAACCGGAATAGCTAACACTGCCGCAAGATTAGCAAGAGCATCAGCTTCTGTGTTACATGCTCGCCTAACATGCTCGATAAAGAATCCTTCAAATGATGAAGCCATAGATATGGCCAATCTATGGTAAGGAACCAGATCTTGATGGCGAACTTCATAAGTACCTCTTATCTGATTGACGATGAGTTTAGAATCTTCATAAGCTTCTAAATGTTGAATATTCAGATGTTTAGCGAGTTGAAGACCAATAAGCAATGCATTGTACTCAGCTACGTTGTTTGAACATGGTTGATCGAGAGAATAAGCTCTTTGGATAGCAAGACCTTCTGGCGATACAAGAACGATTCTAACCCCAGCGACAATGTCACCGTTAGGACCTATTCTTGAAGCTCCGTCAAAGAATAGATGCCAAGTAGGATCTTCTTCAGCAATTTGGTTTGAGTCTAGGACTTCATCTGGGATTTCATCGTAGAGTTTTGAATTTTCTGGAATTGAATGAGCAGCCAGAAAATCAGCTAAAGCTTGTCCTTTGACCGATTTCTGAGGGATATAGTGCATATCATACTGAGCAAGTAAAATTCCCCAATTAGCCAATCGAGAATTTAAAACACTTGGTTTCTTCATCATGACTCGTATAGGATTGATCCTGGAAATGACATGAATGGTCTGTCCAATGATATAATGTCGTATCTTTTGGACAGCGAACATAAGGGCTAGACATTCTTTTTCGACCGATGAATATCGAGGTTCAGCTCTGGTCATAGTACGACTGAGATAGTAAATGGCTTGTTCATGACCATTTTTATTCTTTTGAGCGAGCAGCGCACCCAATGAATGACTTGTTGCTCGGGTATATAGAAGGAACGGTATTCCTGAAGTAGGAGGTACCAATACTGGGGGGTTCATCAGATATTGTTTTATGTCATCAAATGCTTTCTGACATTCGTCAGTCCAGACGAAAGAAACACCTTTTTTCAAAAGTTTATTGAATGGTCTGCAGCATCCTGAAAGATTAGAGATGAATCTCCTGATATAAGCGATCCTTCCTTGAAATCCTCGTAGCTCTTTTAAGGTGCGTGGAGGACGCATCTCTTGGATGGCTTTGATCTTCTCGGGATCTACGTGTATACCTTTCGAGGTAATGACGAAGCCGAGAAATTTGCCACTAGAGACGCCTAAGAAGGACTTATTAGGGTTCATCCTTAATTGATGCTGACGCATTAGATCAAATATAGTTTTCAAATCTTGGATGTGATCCTCTTTTTGTCGACTTTTGACTGCAATATCATCAACGTAGCATTCGACTGTTTTCCGTAAATGTTCAAGGAATATAGTGCTCATGGCTCGTTGATAGGTTGCTCCTGCATTCTTGAGACCGAATGGCATCACTGTATAACAGTATGTACCGATCGGCGTTCTGAAGGAAGTGTGTTTCTCGTCATCTGAAAACATTTTAATTTGATTGTATCCAGAATACCCATCCATGAATGACATCCGTTCAAAACTGCAGGTATTATCGATCATAACATCAGTAATTGGTAGGGGGAACTCGTCTTTAGGACATGCCGTATTGAGATCACGATAGTCTATGCATACTCTGATCTTGCTAGTCTTTTTAAGGACAGGAACTATATTAGCCACCCAATCAGGATGTTGTTCCTCTATAATAAACCCAGAAGCCATGAGTTTATTAACTTCGGCTTCAATTGCATCCATAATATCTGGACGGAATCGTCGCTGTTGTTGTTTGACCGGTTTAGCATTTGGTATGATATTGAGTTTGTGAGTTGCGATCTGTGGATCAAGTCCTGGCATATCTTCATAGCTCCAAGCGAAGACGTCGATGTATTCGCGAATAAGTTTGATCATGTCTTGCTTATCAGTTTCTGAAAGACTTTCACTAATAAATATTGGTTTAGGGGATCCCTCTTCACCAACATCTATTTGAACGAGTTTATCTTCAGTTGGAGGTTCTCTTTGCTCGAATCTAAACTCCCATTGATTATCTAACCTTTGGGCCCATTGTTCTGACTCGGATGAGATTTCAAATTCGTCTTCGTCATTTTCTTCAGGACCGTCAGCGAAAACCATGTTGGAAGGCAGAATGTTACGGTGGAAGTCACCGATACTTGTATCAGAATCCCAAGAAGAGAAACTAGAAGAATCAGATCTTTTATCTTCGTCAGATTCGGGATCTTCATGGATGATATTGATGAGGGACGTAGGAGCAATATAACCCAATCCGCATTTTGTCCTTCCATATTTTAGAGAAGAAATCCGAACAGGCATTCTTCTTCCCTTCCCATTACTGAGGCCAGTTCTGAAGTCATAGCCCAGATTTTTGATAATATCTTTAGATTGCTGGCTGTAACGACGCAACTGTAATCTTCCAGAATCCTCATTTCTATCATCATCTTCAAGGTTGATAGGTTTTTTGGTCCTTTGTAGAAGAATATTGGAATGTCTCCTGGTTTTCTGCTAGGTACTAGAAAGCATGAAGCTTGTACTGATTCTAAGGATACTTCAGTATGAAAAGTCTGTACAACTCCTATGGTTATCGTTTTCAAGTCATCTAAATAACTATGAACATGATTACAAACATCAATATACTGCAAAGACGGAGATATTTCATTAAATTCAAAAGTAGTAGTATTTACATTAGAAGGAGGTTGAACCTTAAAAATCTTAGCCAAATCAATGACTAAAGGGGAAGAAGAAGAATGAGAAGGAGTTTTGTTTCGATTAAGATCGATCACAAATGGCTCAGAAGAGGTGAGCTCCCTTGAAGCTTGGGATGGAAAAGTAGTTCGCCCACCAACAGGGATTACTAGAGTGTCCTGTTTTATAGGTGAAGATGCAGGAAATGTAGTACGCCCACTGACAGGAATGATCAGTGTATCTTGGGTAGATGATTGAGGTAATGGAGAGATACGTCCGCTCACTGGAATAATGAAGGGGCCTTCTCCAGAGGGTTTAGGAGACTGTTGCTGAGTAGTTCGACCTTTAACAGGAATTATCAAGGTCTCACTTTGCGGATCTTCTCTTTCCATAGCTTGTACTATTTTTGTATACTCCTCTTTGTACATCCGGGAATCACTGAAATAAGCTTCAACCCCACGAAAAGGATTTATATCAGCAACTTCCTTTTGTACCTTTCCATCGCTGTCAATGTATTTGAAGCACTGATGAAGAGTAGAGGGCACCACATTATTTTCATGAAGGAAGGGTCTTCCCAGGAGAAGATTATAAGATCCCACGATCTCGATCACATAGAAAGTGACTTTGGATCTGAAATCGCCTATTTGAAGTTTTAGATGAATCTTTCCCAACGGCTCGCTTCGGATTTGATTGAATCCCAATATAGTAGTAACCGTCTTGGAAAGTTTGTG
Source organism: Iris pallida (assembly GCA_029216955.1). Lineage (NCBI taxonomy): Eukaryota > Viridiplantae > Streptophyta > Magnoliopsida > Asparagales > Iridaceae > Iris > Iris pallida. Next base: position 25,277,989 of record JANAVB010001800.1, read on the forward strand.
AAGAGGGATTTTTAATTCATCCAACAGACTTTTTGGCATTATGCTTAAAGCAGACCCTGGATCAATAAGAATACGATCTATCTTCATCGTATCGATGTAACCGGTGTAGTAGAGAGGCCGATCATGTCGATTATCCTCCAATAACATGTCATCTTGTGTAAAGGTGATATTCGAAATGATCTCCAATACACTATTGCAATGTAAGCAAGTAACAGGTTCTTCATCTGGCTTCTTTAATTGTACAAGATAAGAGTCAGCCTGAAGAAGTGCCTCACTTAATGTCTCCCGAGTCTCTTTAGAAAGACGTAGAAGTTCAAAGAGGGACATTCTAGCTGGAGTATTAGCGAGTTGAGCTAAAATGTCAAAGTTATAAGGCTTCTGAAGTCCAAGGGGAGGGGACTTCCTGATTGGTTTATCGAAGCGAGCTTGTTGTTTGCCTTTCTCAAGTGCTGTGGGCTCGGAAGGAATAGGTACAACCGGTGTAGTTGAAGGAACAGGTGCAGTGGATGATTCTTCCTCACGAGGAACATCAGGAGTATCTTTGTCAGCTGGAGAGATATCAGGAGTATCTTCAGGACTCTTGGAATAATCCTTTAGATAATGTTTTCCTGTTCTAGTAGCACCAGCAAGTGCTTCTACTTTATCTTTTGGCTCTGTGTCGGAAGTAGATCCGAAAGAAGTCATATGACATGACTTAGTTTTTTCAGCCTTCTTAGATTTTAGGGAAGTAGTCTTTTGAAGGGGAGGAGATTCAAAATCTGCCACTAAATCGGGATGAATCTATATGATTTCTCCTGTTTCAATAGTGATCGGTACTAATCCTTCAGACTGTGGAGGGAGAATATTCACGATTTCAAGAGTTGCCTTGGGAATAGGAACGATCCCGCTTTTAAGGAGTTGAGGAGGAAAATCTCCGAATTGCATAGAGACAACGTTGGAGGTGACGGTCTTTTCTTTCGGAGTGAGAGTGACAGCTCCAAATTTGATCATTTCCTGGATTTTTCCTTTCAGTACAAAACATGTACGAGCTGTGTGACCCAACATTCTATGGTACGGACAGTATTTAGGATGATCTGTCTTACCAGCTTCATCGGGTTTCTTGATGTCAGGTAATTGTATTTTATTACCTTTAAGTAGACATTCAAAGATACCAAGGACGTCATCGTCGTCAAAAGAATATTCTTCTTTGGGGCGAGGTGCTCTTGGTTGTTGATTTGTTGGAGCTGGGGTAGCTTGGGCAGATATTACCTCTTAATTTTTGCTCTGGAGATTGACTTCAAGAGTCTCTTTTCCTTTACGATTGTTAGGTCGCGTACTATTGCTAGTATTTTAACTTGATTCATTGGGAGTCATGTGTACCCCCAGACCTTTGAAAGTCTCGGCACTGACTTCGGCAGCTTTGGCACTGACGATAAAGGAAGGCCAATCTTGGAATTGAGTGGATCCTGTCCACATGCTGATGATTGGTAAGAGATTCGACTTGCAAGTGTCGATAGTGACGGCATCTGGAGTTCCGAGAGGCATTTTTAAAGCTTCTTTTCTAAATCTTTCAATGAAGCTTTCAGTGCTTTCATTATTTTTCTGTTTGATTCTTATAAGAGTAGACATAGTCATGTCATTGAGCCCTTCATAGAACCGTTCAAGAAACATTTGTTTGAAGCCGCGGCAAATGAAGTAATACACCCATCAGGGAGACTTCTATACCATTCATAAGCCGTTCCCTTGAGACATCCGACAAACACCCGAGTAAGGAGGGCGTCGCTCGGTTGCAAATGATCAGTCATCACTTCAAAGTGATTGATGAACTGACTTGGGGAGGTGGTCCCATCAAAGAATGAGATAGTAGGAGGCTTGTATTTAGGAGGATATGATACTTGATTCCATTCTATTGGATAATGTTGCTTGATACCTAACCTTTGTAAACCATCTTTCTGTTTGAATGCCTCAAATTGGGTTCGGAGATTCCTCAATTCTTCAGTAACGACTCCGGAAGATTGTGGAGTTGTAGCTTGTAGAGAATAGTTAGGAGGAGGGACAGCATTATAAGCGCTACCCCCAGCTCCCGAATGGCTAGGAATTGGTTGAGCTTGCCCAGGGATATGGGATTGTACTGCTGGAGGAACATGCACTGGATTTACACCAGTATCAATTGGTATGGCGTCAGGTGCAGTCTGTTGATTTTGCAGCTGGGTTGCCATAAGTTCATACATTGACTTCATAGTATCAGCCATAGATTTCATTTGTTGTTCCAAAGAAGCAATTCTTTGGTCTTGGAGAATTATCGAAGAAGAAGGTTCATTGTTTAACTCAGTATTCCCATCCACCATATAAGTTGTGACTATACGAGGGATTGTTGATGATACTGTTTGTTCTGAATCATTGCTTTGTGTATCAAAATCAGTTGTAGGAGAACTACCCCCAGTAGAAAGAGGTGGGAAGTTGGATTCTCCAAGGAATTCAGAATAGTCTTCAGAGACCGAAGTTCTTTGATTAGAAGCCAGGACTCTTGATCTGGTGCCTCTATATACCCCATCTTGACTATCAGTTCTACCTTCAGTATCCCGAGAGGTCATGTTGATAGAAGCGAAAAGAGGTTCATCTTCATCAGACATAGGTTCACACTGGATCCGATTAAAGACAGACTGTCGTTTAGTTTGACATCTGCATTGAATTATGACCCTAGGTTGGAAGTCACAATCATGATCAGTATGGTCATGATCCATTGACAAAGAATTATTCCTCCTCTTTTGTTGAAGATGTTCTCGCAAATCCGTATGTGAAGATTGAGGTATATTTGAGAACAATCTTTGTGCATTTTTAGGGACGTATTTCTTGTTCTCGGATTTTGCCGGCTCTTGATTATACAAAGAGTGATTAATCTGAGCAACATAATTTTTGGCATATTCTGCATCCGGATCTCTTACTTTCATTCCCGATTGGTATGGTTTCTTAACACCAGAAGTGCTTTCCAAATGGGATTGATTAAGTTTCGTTCTTAGATCTGTTGGAGGTAAAACATTGGTCTTTGATACTTGAAGTTTTCCTTCCATTGATCTGGATATTTGCAGAGAAGGAAGAGTTGAACCATCTCCTTGATTAGGAGTTGGTAACAAACCATTTTGTAGAGACAAATTCTGTGCCCAATTTGAAAAAGTCGTAGAAGAAGACATTAAGAAATGTTTCTTTTTAGACTTGTTCAAGTTTTGAGACATAGAATGTCCAGAAGGAAGAGTAGTCAAAAGACTATTTCCTTTTCTTTGACTAACAAAACTGTCAGCCAAAGCTGTTCCTGAAGTAAACACTACAGGAGCAGAAGAAACAACCAAAGAGTTGTTCCTATTCGAAGGGACTTTGTGAGCCATTTGTGGAGGAGCCATAGCAAGACTACCCCCAGTTCTAGCAGAACTTGGCAAGGAGGAAGAAATAGCTAAAGAGCTATTCTTCTTAGAATATGCTGGTGACAATCTGGCTAAGGAGCCATTACTGTTGGCATATGAAGTCTTAGCTAAAGAGCCAGATTTCGGTACGCGTGCTGAGTCAGGGAGAGCTGACTTGGTGGATGATGCGTGCGGAATACACGCTGAGACAGGCTTGGTTAAAGAACCAGTGCTGTTAGCGTGATTTTTGGGTTTGGAAATGCACGCTAGAACAGGTTTGGCTAAAGAGCCAGTGCTGTCAGCGTGACTTTTGGACTGTGTGACTACGGAAACAGATTTGGCTAAAGAGCCATCACTGTTAGCGTATCTTTTGGAGGCTGTCGTCTTCGAGCACACAGGAGTATGCATGCCTGCAGTGGAGTTCTTGCCAGTGTTAGTAATGGACACTGTGGCAGAAACTTCACCATCTTTGGTCGCCAACAGATTCTTAGGGACGTAGACAGATCGTCCCTTTGATTTGGCGGTGGTGATAGAGGCTGAAGTGTGCTTGCCACCCCTAGCCCGCTGCATTTCTTCATCGGCGAGTTGATTGAACTGAATCGATATCACCTTCTTCGTCGATCCGACCGACGAAGCGTCGCATTGAGTTGTGGCCATCTCAGAAGAGGAGATGGGTTTCCCCAGCAGAGTCGCCAATTTGTTTTTCATAAATAAATTCACTTTATTTATTTTGATTCTGGGAAAATGCACTGTAGGAATCCAATCTAGAAGACGATTGCTTTATCCCTTGGACGATGCGAAGAAGAAAAGCTCTCAAGAATTCGACAGCAATTTAGATATTCTGTATATCTGTACAACGAATGAGAAAAGAACTCTATTTATAGAGTAAAAAATAACTAAAAAGATAACTGTTTTCATAACCTATGCATAGTTGATAATCACGCAGGACTCAATCGTACGCAAGGTTCATGAGCAGTTACTGGACGTGGCTCATAACTGTTGGACACATGGCAATCATGCATGAGTCGTGTGCAAGTTACTGGGGCACGCATACGAGAGATCCGTGGCATGTCTGCCACATACTCCAATTTGATAATTTGAGATGATAATCCGCTAACTGGTTGAGGATGAAATTCCTGTTGAGATGAAAAATCCACGCTGACTTACAGCAGAAATACTTAGGCTCAAAATATACGCAAACTTGAGGCAGAGGGCTCAGAATACACGCAAACTTGAGGCAGAAGGCTCAGAATACACGCAAACTTGAGCAGAAGGCTCAGAATACACGCAAACTTGAGGCAGGAACACTGAAGTTCAAAAATGCATGCAGGCTTGAGTCAGAAGGCCAGCTGTCTTGATTTGACGTGCCTCGACTGACACAAAATGTCTGACATTGATTGCTTTGTCAATCACATTAAATGATGATAAGCCCTTTTTGGTACGCCAACTTGATGAAGACCGAATCTTGTTGAAGAAGATTTCAAAAATCACGCAGTAGTCGGCTGAGATCTCTTGAATCCCGTGCATACGTGGCATACGAGGAGACGTTTATTGACTGTCGTGCTGTCAGTCATAATTACAATCTGACAAATGGTGAGCTGTCTCTGAGTACTATTTTGAACTTTGCATACTTTTGAGGAAATGATTTGATAGAACTCAGCGTGTCTTTTAGACATTTTCCTGATAGGCTGTATTAACTCAGCGTGACTATATTTTTGAGGCCTACAGTTCATAGGTAGTTCCTTCATAGTATATAGATATGGTGACTTGTAGAGTGTCTGTACCCTAGAGGTGATAGTTAGCATTGGTGCTAGAATAGTAACCCATTGCAGATAATTTCCTGTTATTATGATACCAACCAGTTACGTATAGGATGTTAGTATGCCATACAACCTTGATGATTATTTATTGTTTTCCTTTACCCTTCCAGTAAGGCACCCAGTAACCAGAGCCTGCCCTTGAGCATAGTTATAGTTTCACCTAGGACTAAGAGGTCTATATATATAGATGATATACTTAGGATATATGTGATGGGTTGTTGTTCTTGAGCATATATATATATGTGGTATTTGGGATTTGTGTGCTTAGCTTGTGGGTAATTAGTTATGGGTGACTTGATAGGATTTGGAAGTTAAGAGCTAGTCTATTATAGAGTTTTCTTTGCTAATCCCTAGTTGCCAACACTAGGTAGCTAGCATAGGTAAAAGTCCTAAGAAGTTGACCAGCTGATGACCAAGTACTAGGATATTGAGGAAATTGACTAGTGATTGACCCTTGTCTATGTTCGGCCTAGAAAAGGGTGCGATCATCTTAATTTCGAGGACAAAATTTTTATAAGGTGGGTAGGATTGTAACACCCAATTTTTCAGATGAGGGTAATTTTGAAATTTTATAATTATAATTATTATTTAATGATATTTATTTCATATTATGATTTTTAGTGATTTTTAAATTATTTTAAACTATTTAAATTCATGACTTGTGGTTTTGACGTTTTGCTAGTGAAACCCTAGAGACTGTTTGACCTAGAGCCTAACCATGTGATTATGATATTTTAATTTCATTTTTGGCCTAAGGATATTTTTGCATTTGACCTCTTTGAATTATTTTGATATCATTTTATTATTTATGATATTGTTTTGGGGTTATTTGAGTCGGGTTCGAATTTCAACTCAATCCGACTTGAAACGGGGACCTGAGGGTAGTTTGACTCTAATGGGACCCATACACTAGTTAGGCATGGCCCACATGATATTAAATTTAGTCCACATGATAGAAATATTTTAGTTAGAGGTTAGACTAATTATTATGGATAAGGTTAGTGTGATTAGAGACTTTAGAATGACTAATTTAGCCCCAACCAATTAGTCCTTTCCTAATACTCATAGAATAGGTTAGTGGGGGCATTTTGGACCTTACCATAATAGGACAAATAGCCCCATATGGCCAGCCACTTTGGGAGATGATAGGCTCAAGTTTATTTCATTATTCTCATCCACACTCTCTCTCTTGTTCTTCCCCAAATTTCTAGAGAGCAATCCCTAGCAATTTCTCTACCAAATCCTTCCATTTCGCCACCAAATCTTCTTCTTTCCTTCTCCATTCTAGCCAAGGAGGAAGCTACCCAAGTTTGGGAGGATTCGGAGCTCGTTCGTGTCCTTTTGGAATCTCTACGTGTCGGTGTCGCTCTGGGAAGGCTTTTCTTCGATTCGATCTACCGGGAGGTATAAATCCCTTCTCCTTTTCATTTTCTCATGCATATAGGTCTATTTTGAACCCATAGGATTGACCCCCATGGTTGTATCTCCATTTGTGTCCATTTTGTGTCCATTTGGAGGTCATAGGAGTGTCCTTTGTGTTGTGATTGTGTCCATGTGGGAAAATCCCAAATTTGGACACACTATGTGTTGTTGTTATGTATGAATGAATTATTACATGTTTAATCTCATATTTTTGTATTGGAGATGTGTTCTATAGTGTCTCATATATATATATATTAGTGTAGAGAGTGAGTTCTTGATATATTATGTTATATACTTGTGTTCTTTTGTCTCAAACTACCCAAATCCGTCATGATTTTTATCCACGTTTTTAATTTCAGCACTAACTTAGAAATGTCATAACTTCTAGCTCAAAGCTCGGTTTAATCTTCCGTTTTTTTTAAAAGAAGCGTATTGAAGTTAGCTTTCCAAAAACATGTATAGGCCTAATTCTTTCTGTAACTTTCTGGAGAATTATTTGAGTGTCAGCTGTACGAAAGACAAACGCGTTCTCGGTATTTTCGCGATTCCGGGAGTTTCCGAAAACGAAAACGCGATCCGTTTGAAGTTTCGGAAAGCTAACACATAGATCTATAACATAATTTAATCCTAGATTTTAATTCATGCTGAGATGGTACAGTATTGATTATTAGTAGGAGTTACTATTCGATATATGCATTTTGTGCACCCTTGTGTGTAATATAATGTTCTATTTGATTTTAACCCATATTAATGTATATACATTATGTAATTAAATAAAGAATGCAAGCATGAGTAAATGTTTAAATAAATGATGTATGAGGTGTAAGTATTCTATCTAATATAAGCATGTATAAGTATGGCTTGTAATGAATATGTAGGTTCCATAGTATGTAATGTATGGTGCATATAGTGGTGCAAGAGAATAAATGAATGATGAATGAATGCAAGCATGAATGTAATGTAATAATAGATGTAATATATGTAGCCTTGTTAGGAATAAAACTGGAATTTAGTTTTGTTTCACTAAATAAGAGATACATGAGAACTCATATATATATATGTGAATGTTAACTTCCTATTGACACTTTGCTACACAACTGTCATGCCTCACTATCACTCCACACACAATGCACACTACACTATATAACCCTCACACCCTCACTCATTGACACTCTCACTCACACATTGCCTAACTCTCATTCCATGATAACACACATGTTCTTGTGCACTTTCATGACACACACACACCCATGAACACATACACATGCTCTTCTCTCTCTCTCTCTCTCTCTCTCTATATATATATATATATATATATATACTATACATGGCTAAATGTGTTAATGTGGTAAATAGAGTTTTCCTATAGTTATATATACATATATGTGATATAGGGCCTAGTGTTGAATTCTCTTTTCATGTACACCTCCATGTTCACACACACACATAGCTTTACATGTTAGCTTCCTTTCTCTTATGTATAATATTGAATGTGATGGCTTGTGTTTGGCTTGTATAGCCTTGTGATTGGTGTGTGATTGCTAGACTAGGCTTGGTTAGGCCAAGTGAGACTTATTAGACTTGTTGGGCTAGGATTTGACCTAGTTGACCTAGTTTGACTAGTCTAGTTGACTGGAGTTGACCAAGTGTTGACTTTAGTCTAGTTTGACCTAGACAGCATGCAGATGCATTGTAGATTATATTTATCATTCCCTGTGTACATCTTGACTTGTGTTGCTCTAACTAGGAGTCAGGTACCTCATCTCGGACAGTACATTTACTTCAGACATTCAGATACGAGGCGAGTACATTCTCTGACCGTTTCATACTTGTCTGGATTTATATTCTTGCTCTAGATTACTGTACTTGATGCTGACACGATCATTATCACGGATTGGTACTATATTGATCTTCTTCTGAGATGTTATCTCCTTGTATTCACTAAATACATATTGTGATATGCGTTTCACTTACATATTGTATTTATTGAATACCCATATCCTTGTATACTCCATGTGCATATTGTACTCTCAGTATCACATGAGTCCCAGGAATAGACCATTGTACAACTATTGTATAACATTGTACATCTATTGTATAATATTGTACATCAATTGTATAACATTGTACATCTATTGTATAATATTGTACATCTATTGTATAACATTGTACACTATTGTGCAAGATAACGTAACCGGAGTAGATCCTTGTGTATTGATTTGGGGAGGGGGAGTAGAATTGGTTATGTAATCAAATCCTATTGTACAACATTGTATAACTATTGTATATGTCTATTGTACACCCACGTACAATGGAGTTACCATTGCATTTTCCTAGACCGTTTACATAACCATATTGTACTCTAAATCACAGTAGGCTTACAGTTCTTATTTATCATATTTAGATATTTCCTGTTATCAAATCTCTACTGTTTTTCATATACTTCTTACTTTCAGCGTTTCATGTACCTTACTCTATTGCATGCTTTATATTTCCTAACATGATATGAACGGCGTGAGATGTTTTGTGCTCGCTTCCGTCCTGACTGGACCTGTTGAAAATTTTACAGAGGATGATGAGGCACCCTGCACCCTTACTTGGAGTTTGCCTAGTTGACACTCGCGACCTGGACCCCAGGGGAGGTTCAGGCAGCTGCTGAGGACGATACCTTGCTTAGTATAGATAGTTTACACTGTTTTCCTTTTATGTTTAGTTGTGGTTCTTGATTCAGAGTTTGTATATTGTAGAGATGTTGAGACTTGTATTTCATTTCTGTTGTACCTCGGTTGAGGATTCTCTTATCTATTTTATCGTGCCATATTCTATCTCTAGATTGTGATTGAGTTGTACCTCGGTGTTGGCCTCCTTATGGAGAGCATTCATATTATGTTAGTTATAGTTCATGACCTAGAACAGCATTCTACCGCCGACACTGCGGCGTAGGCTGGACGTTGTTACGCTCTCGTACCCTCACAGTGGGTGCGGGTCGTGATAGCTATAGATCGCCCCTTAATGAACGCCCTGGTTCGGGGAGACAATGTCCTGCATGATCCCCTCCATGCGCCGGCACATGAGGTGCGTAATTATTTTATAAAGATAATTACAGCACGTAATAGGCCTAAAGTCCGCCAGCGAGATCGTCCCCTCCTTCTTAGGAACCAGAGTCAAGAAAGTGTGGTTAAGCTCCTTCAGCAGCTTCCCCTCAGAGAAGAACTCCTTGACCGCCTCGAGAACCGAGACTTTCAGAATATCCCAGTGGCGCTTGTAGAACCAACTGCTAAATCCATCCGGCCCGGGAGCTTTGTTGGGGTCCGCTTTCTTGATAATGACCTCCACCTCCTCCATAGTGACAGGGACAAGCAGGAGACAATTCCCATATGGAGTCACCAATCTCTTTGTAACTACTTCTGGGAACACAGAAAGATAGTCAGTCTGAAAGTATAACTCAGTAGTACCTGACCGCCTCTCCTGAGATCTTGGACGGCTCCCCAATCAGATTACCCTCGGTATCAAGAAGCTGAGAAATGGTGTTCCGATGTTGTCTGGTACGAATAATATCATAGAAGAACTTGGTACATCGGTCGCCATTCTTAAGCCAGGAGCATTTAGCGCGCTGAGCCACACTAATCTCCTTTTGAAGCCGCAGAGTATTGACTTCCCCAATCAGCTCCTTCTCTCTAGCTGCAAGGTCCCCATTTAACATGTCAGATTGCATGGAATGTTGGATGGCCCGAAGCTCCGCCTCCTTATCTTCAAGAGAGGACTTAGGCAACCTCTTCACCCAAGTACGGAGCGCTTTCTTTGTGTACTTGAGCCAGTGTACCATCTGATACTGAGCAGTCCCCTCAACCTGATGTGCAACACCCTCCATAATCGCCTCTGAGTAACCCTCTGAGAGAAACCAACTGTTGTTGTACCGGAAGGGACGTGACTGCACTGAGGGGCTGGAAGTGAATCCAACCCTGAAAGGAGAATGATCACTCGTCCTAGCGGCCAACCCCTCAGCCAGATAGTGGAAAAAGTGGCGGAACCACTCCCCGTTGCCCAGGGCCCTAACCAACTGACATGCCACCATGTTCCTGACTGCTTTGTTGTGCCAGGTCCAGATATACCCCGAGCGAGATAGACTCTGAAGACCCGACTGGAGAAGGCAACTCTGAAAATCATGCAATATCGGATCTGGAACCGGTCTGCCACCCATCTTCTCCCCTCTATGCAGAAGAGCATTGAAGTCACCCATTAGAAGGAGGGGGAGGTGAGAGAAAGCAGCAACGGACGCCACTCTAGCAATGTCACACCATAAGACCTCCCGACATCTCCTGTCGTTGTGGCCGTATACCGCTCCTAATAAGAACCGAAAGCCACATTTGTTCGTAAAAACGATGGCAATCAGTTGCTCCGACATCAAGATCAAGTCCCCATCCCAGCACTTCGAGCTCCATCTGACCCAGATTCGTGCCATGTCACAGAGAGCCAAGTTGTGAAGCTGGCCCCAATGATTTGGTGTCCGACAGGCTAGAGTCTTATCCCCTTTAATCTTGGATTCCAGCAGTACAGAGATATCACATTTCTCCCTATGCAAACTCCACAAATCTCCCTCCATCTCCCTAGTGATCAAGCACCCCTCACATTTCAGGCTATAATCGTCATTAATTATTAAGTGAGGGGTCCCCCTGTACGTCACCTGAACTGGTACCCGGGAGAGGTACGGTACCACTTTCGTCTCTGTCATATCCTCCTCCACCTCAACTGTAGGGGCATACTGGGTGGGAAACTGAGTAAGCATCAGGGCCCAGGCTGGATTGTCAACACAGAGCTCTTCCCCTCCAACAGGGAAGTGAACCCCCCTCCCCCCCCCCGTTTGGGGGACCATCCCGCAGAGGGCCCGTACGCCTCTTCCTGCTGTAAACTTGCTCACTAGCCGATCCGCCAACTCCACGTCCCTCTATTTTCGAAGTCACCATGCCTCCGGTGACCATGCTCCTCTGCGCCGAGAAGACGACCATAGCGCCACCAGGAGGAGCCGCCGCAGGCAAGATGGTCTGACCCCTAGCCTCCTCCATCGGTTGATCTCCCTCCCGCATAAGCTCTCCCTCTATGTCGTCCCCGGGTGTAGGCGCCATCACCCGAGAGGTTCCATGTGTATCAGTAGTAGCCGTGGCAGACCCCCTCTGCAATCCTCCAGACGGGCAGGAGCTATCAAGGTGCCCAAAAATGCACAAAGTGAGGTAGGGGACACCCATTCATACTCCACTCTCTGAGATAGGACCTCACCCGAAGGAACCTCGTACTCTACTATGCTCGACAGCTCCCCTCTAGCTCGGATCTCTACGAACATCCTCGCATACATCAGCCTTGAATGGAAGGCTGTGGCATCATCTGCCTTAATCGGCCTGCCCACCAGACTAGCAAGTCTCATGAGCAATGGAATGCTCCAATATCGCACCGAAAACTCCGGAAAGCGGATCCAGACCGGGATAGCATTGAGGACTTCCTTCTCACATTTCAGGTCCGGAGTCCACTCTTTCAGGATAATAAGCCTCCCGTCGAACGTCCACGGTGTCCACCCTGGAGGATTCTGGTAACATCGTCTACTAGCTCGAACTTCACGTAGAAGAATCCGTTCTCCCTTGCAAAGAACTACATGCTCCCCTTCGGCTGCCATACCCGCGCCGCATACGCCCGTATCTGCCCATAGAAGGGTTTGTTCTCCAGCACATAGAAGACCAATGTATTCTCCCAGAATGTCGTCACCTGAGCAATCTCCTCCGCAGGGAACATGGCCCTGAAACCACTTCCCACTTTCTTAGGGGGAACAAACTCCATGGTTGTGGGGCTTTTCGACCCCCTTGGCTTACATATGTCCACCCACGACTTGCCCACCGGGCGAGGGATCGTCTCCTGAGCCCGTAGGGGGACCGATGTTGAAGAAGGCGTAGGTCCCTGACCTCCCAAGTCCACCGCCTTGTCCTTCCCTTTATCCGCCACAGCCAGTTTAGGTCGCCACCCAGCTGTTCTCCCGCCACCACCAAACGTCTCCCGGGGGGAGATCCCAGACGCATTCACCGGTTTCCGCAATCTCATCCCCTCCCCCGCCCTCCTATCAAAAGAGGTACGAGGCCGCAAGGAGGTCTGAACGTTACCCTCCTTTCCTCCTGCCTTTCCGTTTCGGCGACGTGTAACCGTCGTCCATCCCCCTCCATCCATCTGTCCGCCTTGAGGACGAGATCCAGATCCAGGTTGGAATATTCGAGATCCAGTGGATCCGATCGGGGCCAGCCCACCCCCATGGGCCGCGTAATTTCCCTCCGTCGTCGAGCCTCCCACGACAGCCCTGGCCGGCCCGCTTGTTCTGGTCGGACCGCCGCCCCCGCCCCCGCCAGCGCCACCGCCGCCTCCGCCAGTGGCAGCCCCCCTCTCAGACATCACGCGTCCACCTCCCGCGTTTTCACCGCCGGCGCCCGCTCCGCCTGCTACCACACCACCCTTGGCCGGCCCACCCCCAGTCGAACCGCCGCTGGTCTTGCCGCCGACAGCGCCGGGGTCCCAAAGTTGGGACCCCCTAGGGTTTGCTCACTCCCTCGAGTCGCCCTAGTCGCCCATCAGTTTTTTTATGTCTTTTATATATATATATATATATATATATATATATATATATATATATATATATATATATATATATATATAATGTATTTTGAACAGTTGCTTATCTCATTTGGTAGTAATATAGGTCTTAGTCAAGAGGTCATGGATTCAAAATTTGCTTCCCTCAAAATATTTTCTGGATCTGCCCGTCTTAATATAAACATAATTTTCTAGTATGGCATGGGGTTTTGAATTTAGCAACCATAATCCAAGAGTGTCCCAAAATTCATTGTTTATAGAGTACGATAAATGTGCGACAACAATTAACATATCTAGCAAATTTCAACATTTTCTAATTTTAGTATCATTTTATGTATATATCTTCTTTAAGAAAAACAGGGGTTTCTTAAAATTTTGACAGCTACCATAGGTCATTGTGTCCCAAAATTCATTGTAATTAGTTACCATAGGTCATTTTGGGACAGCCCAAATTTGACAGCTACCATAGGTCATTCCGTGTAATTAGTTTCAAAAGAAGGGTGGTCCGTGTAATAAATGTAAAACATAAGAGTCGTCAATGCAATTAACCCTTGATATTAATATATAACGAACAACAAATTTTACACTAAAAGATTATTTACATTATCCAGATTTTACTGCCATACAAACAGGCAATCCTAATATGAAAGTGGATACAGTAGAGTAAAAGGGAGATGTAATGAACAGGAGAAAATAAATTACAAATTAAAAGAAAGTATACAGACAATATACTAGTAGGATGAAGTGGTACACCATTTACAAATTTGCCATCTCTCCAGTTTGCAGTGACCTGCAATTATCTTCAAAGGAATCAGGTTATATCCGAAGTAAATGGCCGAGTCCCGGTCCTGCCCAGGCTTTGCTTATATTTTCCGATCGAATACTTCTGAGCCATTGCCAACTCTTCCTAGAATGCGATCACCGGGTGCCTCAACTGAAACCAAGAAATATTGGAACTTCCAATGGGGAAGAGCACATCTCTCACTTCTGTGGGGTTTTGGTATTCCACCCTGTACATATGAAAATCACCCCAGTTCTCATGCCAAGACTGACATAATATATGTATGGCTGGTTCCAAAAGCATGAGATGACCATTACTGGAAGAAGAAAAATAACTGTAGAATCAATGCCTAGATCATGCAACCAGCAACTTAGGTTTGTGCGCCAAATATTAAGGCTGTTTTGTTTTTCTTCTACGAGATCAATGAACGAGAATGAGATAGCATGCCTTCCTGCTCTCCATCTCCATGTTCATTCAATCCATGATCATATGAAGATTGTGAGTAATAGTCTGCATTAGAAGATAAATTTAGTGCAGGTTCAAGGTTCTTCTTTGGCTTTTTTGATCTCGTAGGTCTCTGCTGGATGTGATCTTCATCATTCCCCATTTCAACAGATTCATCTACATCTGCTCCCATATCCTCATTTCTGCCAGGTTTCGGAGGATTCCGGGACTTTGGAGTTTGGATGTCAGATTTTGACTCTCTCAAAAGCAAAGACACCGATTATAAAAGTCACTAAAATTTTAAATACATAACAGGATATCAAAAACAGCTATTTAGCACTAAGTTATACCGTCTTTATGACTATACTTCCAACTAAATCCATTTATCAAATACCAGTACAATCAAAGAATTTCAAGGACAGAAAGTAACAAAAGATAGCTAATTAATAACCATATTCTCTCTTTTAAAACAATCTCTTATGCAGTTTGTTGTTAAAGAATCATAATAACTCATAACAATCTTTCGAAAGGCTAACACAAACAAAACCAAAGTTGCAGACGAAAAAAGACTTGCTTAGAAGTACCTTTTTGTCACTATTTACATTATGTTGCTCAGCAGATTCATAATCTGCACCTTGTGAGGCAGGATTTTCGAGGTCTTCCAATGACACAACCCCATCAGCATCGATCCGAATTCCCTTTACGGCCGTTTCTTCTTTTGCCGCTCTTTAGCCTGAACCAAGGAAAATACTTTCCAATAGTTAAGAGTTGAATATTTTGCATTTACAATGACTGATGTTCCAGATAAACAAACGGATAAGATTCTTGTTGTGAAACTCCCAACTAGAGAAAAATAGGTTTTAAGTCCAACCTCTTGTGACTAATGTGATTGTCAGGGCATACTAATTAAAGAAATAGGCCCCCAAAAAATCATAAAAGTCAAAACTGCAAGTAGAAATAGGCCCCCAAAAAATCAGAATACCCATCCACCCAGACAGAAAGTAGATAATTAAAGAAATATTTCTCAGAGAATAAATAACACGATAAATTAATACAGGTTGCGGACACATCTAGTCAAGACGGAAAATAGGCAAATGTAATTGATGAATAGACACCCACCAGTAGGGGTATTTCTCTCATCTTTTCCAGCTGTGCGTCATCCATGATTAATGAAAATACATCCTCAGGCTTCATCAGATCACCCTGAACATTCCCACCAGTCATAACCAGCTGCTGTACAGTATTTTTCTGGCTTGCTCTTTGCAAGATCTTCTCTTCAACTGTATCCTTGCAAATCAGACGGTACACAGTAACCTACACAGTCAAAATGAGAAGAAGAAAAATATTAAAGAGGCATGTAATACAGTGCATGAATTGACGATAAGGGAAAGAACACCTAGAAAATACTAATAAGTATTGACTATAAATAAATTATTTACAATCACAACCATATGTTATCTCCATGTAGGATAAAAAACTAGATAGAACCAATTTGAACTAGAACATGTGACTACTAATTTCTGCTAAAAAGGTTACATGTAAACTAAACGTTAAATTGAAAACTTCGCCATCGCAACCTTCTATATTTGTAAGAAAATCTATTGTTTAGAAAGCACTTACCCTTTCAAAATACGAAAGACTAAACTGCCTTTCGGGAATTTCAATGTGCAAAACAAAAAGATGCAGCAATGATGCTTGAATTTCGGGAATTTCAAATTTTGACTTCATAACAAAAGGATGCAGCAATGTCTTTTATGCGTTCCATATCTTATCCATGTTTTGGAAATTTTTCATATCCATGTATCATGTTCTACTGGAACCACCCATCCCAGTGAATGCTTCATTTGAAATAAAAGATTTACGGAATTTAATCTAGGTTTTCTATGTATTTTGATTTTGTAATCACTTCCGAGACGCATAAACATTATTGTTTTGGATTTCATAATGATATACGCTAGTTATGCTGATTTTCCAACCTCTTTTGTTTGACCCAACCGATGTGCTCTGTCCATTGCCTGTAAATCTAATGTTGGATTCCAATCACTTTCATAGAAGATAACGGTATCAGCAGCTGTCAGATTAATACCAAGTCCTCCAGCTCTAGTGCTCAGCAAGAAAACAAAAATGTCACTCCTGCAACAAGCAAAAATTCTTTCAAATTTTGATCTATTTAAGGTTCACTACAGATCAATCATGTCATTCAAAAGCAATATGCTAAAATCAAAACTATGCAAAGTAGAAGGAATGGATGCCTACCGGTGTTGAAAGTCTCTAACCATGTCTCTGCGGTCATTGATGTTTGAAGATCCATCAAGTCTTAAATACTTGTACTTTCTGTAATTCATATAGTCCTGCAAAATAAATTCTAATTGATATTTGAATCCTGTGAACTTATAAACAGTTACCAGCTTATAAAAAAATGACAAATTCTCATATTTTTCTTATGCATAGCTACAGATACTTGGTTCAGAATCTTCGGATGTGATTGATGTTCATGCGAAAGCGTAAGGACAACTGTCAGTCACATATTGCCTTCGCCGAATGCATCCCTCAATGGAATCCGCATCGTAGCATTGTAGGATGGAGTGCAATGTGGCACCTATCTTGCACGTCACAGATACGGCATTGTAAGCACACATCAATATGGACATGGTGTTGGCCCAACGATAAATTAGAGTTTATTATTATGATAAATCGATTAAGTTTCATGTAATGAAATCACTAATGATCATGCAATCACTATTTTGTTATTACTTACACTTTGCATAGTGTGCATTATTGTTATCATCTTTGCTACTAACGTATATTACTTTGTTAGCATAACATATATTTGCAGAAAAGCAATAACCAAAATCAATCATAAGTGTATGAAATGAAAACATCATGATGGGCCAAAAATATGTTAGCCCAAAGATTTCCCTGAACATCCCACGACTTCTCCGGGTCCAAGACTCGAGGGTTTTGCTACCCTTTTAGCGGACGGGGGTCGAGGGGGTAACGCCCCTGTAAGGGTCCGGGGGCAAATCCCCCGAAAGCTAATCATATGTTTTGATTCAGATAATTGCTATCATGAGAAAACACCATCATTCAAAGGAACAAAGTCAAGCTATCAATCAAGATCTAGAGCTCAGTGTAATATTCCTTTATATTTATTCTCTAGAATGAATTATAACTCAGTAGCTAATGGAAAATGAAAGCTAAACTTGAAACCAAACAATAAACCCAGCATCAGGAAAACATAATACTGACAGAACTCTGTCAGCATACTGTTAATATACTGTTGGAACACATTTGTTTTCCAACAGCTTTTTCAACATTCAACCATACTCGGCATCGGAAAACAATATTCTGACAGTATACTGTAGGAACATTTTAGTTTCCAGCAGTTTTCCAAGCTTTCAGCCACACACCATTTTGCCTAAAACAACATATTGTCAGTAAACTGACTTCGAGTCTTTGCTGTGCAATTAATGTTATAAGGCTATACGCTAAAACATCACAGTAAACAACTATTTTGAGAGCTTGTGTGTTTGTGCTGTATGAACCAAAGTTGGTCCCTCGTTTCAACTTTTGATTGGAGCCTAAACTTTCCCATCTATCTATACAAACCAATCCACATATACAAGAGCTTTCATTTGCCAATCTATTTGAGATAGAGTTTCATTGATTTGTAAATTTGATTTTCGATTGTTGTAAGAAGATCAAAAAAATTTTTTAAGAGGTTGAAGTCGACAAGCCTTCGTATCAAAGCTTGTGTAGAAGTCAGTGAGCTCTTCGAATCAAAGCTCGTGTAAGAAGTCGACGAGACATTCGAATCAAAGCTCGCAAGTGTAACTATTTGTTATAACAATGGATTAAAGCAAGAGAGAGTTCCGGAACTAGAGTACCTCACGGAGGATACCAGGATACATTAAGAGTTGACATTCTTACCTCATTTCTAGTATATATTTTAAATTTTCTATTACAATTCTTAATTGTGCTTAATTATTAGTTAAAACATATTCACAGCCATTTTGGTGTGTCCTAGTGTATTTTGGAGTGTCCGAATTGCGTCCAATACGAGTCCAACATGACAGATCAAACATTTTTAAAGTGGATGCTTTTCGGGACTGGAGTACCTTACGGAGGATATCAAGATACATCGGGTGTTGATATTCATGCCTCATTTCTAGCACATATTGAATTGCTTATTAGCATTCTTAATTGTGCTTAATTATTAGTTAAACCCTATTCACCTCCCCCCCCCCCCCCCCCTCCTCTCTCTATAGGGTGATTTTACATGACACCCATTTTGGTGTGCCCTAGTGTATTTTGAAGTGTCCGAATTGCATTCAATACGAGTCCTACACAACACATCACATTTTTAGTGTGGGTGCCTTCCAGATTGCAGCCCTTCTTTTCAAATATACGTTCATTTTTTACCTTTATCATGCAGGATTTACTTAAGCATATTACTGTCCAACAAGGAAGCTACGAAGTCATTTTAAAGCTAATAACACTGCTGCAGCCAATAGCATCATCTTGAAAAGCACCTTGCCAAGGGCTATGGATGCTTTCCAGATTGCGGCCCTTCATTTCAAATATACTTTCATTTTTTACCTTTATCGTGCAGGATTTACTTAAGCATATCACTGTCCAACAAAAGGAAGCTACAAAGTCAATTTAAAGCTAATAACACTGCCGCAGCCAATAGCATCGTCTTGAAAAGCACCTTGCCAAACGCTATGTTGCATGGACACGGATATGACACAACACGGTGACACGGACACAGACACCTATTTTGGTGTCGGTGTCTGATACATGTCCGACACGACATGGCCAAGATTTTTGGAGTATCCATGCTTTATGGACAAAAGGTCAAGCTGAGAAGACAAGATTGTTTTCAAGATAATATATGTGCGTGTGAAAAATAAACTATCCAAATGGAGATGCAGATAATACTATCCAAGTTTGCTTTGATTTCTTTCCAGAGAAACTAGACATAAACACCACAACGTCTTATTATGAAATGTAGACAAACCTCCCTCACATTTCACAAGAAAATGAGAACCCCCTCAACAAAATTTTGCTTCCATCTTATCCACCCACCCACCCACACACACCACCACACACACACACACAACATTAATCTGCTTTCCCAGCGAGCAACAACGGCAAATTTTGCAGTGATGCTGCTAACCAAACCATACATCAGGTTGAGAGGAGAGGGGATATATGGTTGAGAGGATTCAATGTCAACCCTTGCCCATATTGTGGCTAGAGATACGAAAAAGAAGGGGAAGAGGAAGGGTTTTTAGTGTTGTCAAGGACCTACGAGATAAGGCTTAGAAGACAGAAACTCCTAGAAGGTCAACGAATCTCAGTAAGAACCTTGATTCGGCGGTTGTTACTTGGGAACTCGTTTCCCCGATAAGGGGAGCTCGTTTCTCCAGCGACAGGAGCGCATTTCTCCAACGACATGAGCGCTTTCCATAATATGACCATAATTTTAAAAAAGGACATAAATTATCGAAAGAAAGTTACAAGATTTTTAATAGACGTTTATCAAAGTACCAAGAAACTAAAGATTATTTACCTTGACATCATAAAAAATCAACATGCGAATGATCTTTCTGTAACTTTGAATTGAACTTTATAAATTCTAATAAATATTAAGATATTTATAAGTTTTGATAACAATAATTAACAAATATAATTTATTTTTATTAGCGTACGCTCTCAACTTTAGACTCTTCTAAGTAGTCGCGTTCCCCCACTCCCGCTCCCGCTCCCGCTCCCGCCCCCGCTTCCGCTTCTAGCTTCTAAGAGATATGGGGATCAAATGACACATAGCACCCCATATCCCCTTAGGCTAGACACCTGCAATGAGGCATGCACCTCTAGTACTTAGGTGTATTCCTTTTAGGGCTACTAAGACACCACAAATATCCACCCCGCTATATTGACTTCTCAATTTCTGTTTATTTGAGTGACTCCCAAAATTATGTTATGACTAAAACTTCCTGTTACTAGTTCTCAAATGCTGTTTTTTTCTGAATCCCCTTTCTGTGAGCTGTTATCATTTTTATCCAATTATGTTTTTGACAGAGCTATTACAAATTATCAAATTGTGCTTTTTGGTGCACTGTATTGAATTAGTAAATTATGTTTCTTCAAGCTGTTATGGCTTCTCAAGTTCAGGTTTTCGAGTCAGCTGCTATAAGTTGCTACAATAATCTTCACTTGGAAAAAGGGACTAAATTTGCCTAATGCGTTCTTGCCCTTTGCTACTCGAGCTATACAGGGTTGTAGCGTCTTCAGTGCACCTTTCACCTTTGGCCCTTTGACTACATTGGGGATTCCATCAAACATGATCTTTTATGTTTAGGATTTGCAGTAAATTTTACTCGACCAAATCCATAAATCATAACATTGTAACACAACTTTCAACAACCTAATTTTAAGCCTTAAAGCAGCCCCTATACAGTACAGGATGGGCAGGGAAAGAGGGAGAGGCCCCTGATAGGGAGCTAACCTTTGTTTTTAGGGAGGGTGCATCTAATTAGGAGAGTCATTAACAATGCAGCATTCTACATTAAATAATTTAAAATTCGCATTTGTGCCCCTATTTCCATAGTAAAGTGCTTATCATTCACATTTTTACGTAAGAAAAATAGATACATTTATAATCATTTATATTATCTGGTAATGTAATGTCCTAAACTCACAGAACTAGTAATACCTGACAAAAGGGAGTCATCAAAAATCTAAAATACGTCAAGAGGCTTATGTAAAAATCACGAGATCATTCTGAAACTTTACCCTAGAGTGAATTAAGGAGAAGATCCATCCAAACTACTTGAATCCATGCCCGACCAATATCATCATCATCATCCAAGCCTTATCCCTTCAGAATGAGGTCGACTAAAGAGCATAAGAAAGCTCCATATAAGATTTGATAAGAGTTTTATGATCGGCTGTCGATCTAACTTCAACCCTCTACGTTGGTGACAAATTACTAGTAAAGGTAGCTATGAGCATGAAAGGGTCATTAAAACCTAGGTGGCTAGCAGGCAGGTAGACCTACATTTCTGATTGCAGTTTAAGCTCGCAACCAAGGAGCAATGACTGACCAATACCCTCCAATAAAATATATCAGCACCAAATATACCTGATCAACTTCATGTGTAGGTACTTAAGTATTGGAGCAACAAATTCTACATGCACAACTCAACACATGTAAATAACTATCAGAATAAGGCATAACTCACTTGATTGCTAACTAAATGAGATGCATCCTGTCATTTGTAGCAACATTGGAATAATAACTGGTAGTGGCCCAAGACGTCCTCATTTGCCCACTGGATTTTTTCAATGACTGAATTAAAACAAGTAAACTAGTATGCGTGTGCATGCAAGTAAAAGGGGGATGAAGCTCAAAGTATTGCGACAATGACTTAGATTACAAGTTCTTGTGCAAAGTAGACAACCAATGGAATCTTTACATCAAACGTTAAACAAAATGGATAAGGCAAGACATAATACAGAAACCATGGTAGTCAAAGGCACACCTCGCAGCACGACGCAGCAGCTACGCCTCGCACCTCACTAGGTGAGGTGCATTTCTCCAGGCGCACCCAAGGCACGTCTTTCAGCAAGGCAGAACAAAGAAAAGGCGTGCATTATGTTTTTTTTTACAAAAATTTTAGACAAGGAGAGCCCTTATCTCATACAAGTGGGAGAGAGGTAGCTGGACAAAGTTAGCTACAGTTGAACTGGAAAAACTAAAATTTACTCGTGGCAGGACGAATATAAATTCTTGTTAGTTCTATGATGTGGGCGGACCACAAAGTAAGGAAGGATTATTCACCAATAATAACCCTTCCTTAATAGTCATTTTCCTTAATAGTCATTTTCCTATTTTAGTCAGGAAGGATTATTTTTGGTCTTTCACCAATAATAACCCTTCCTTAATTAAGCCAAGGATTATTTTGGTCTTTCACCAATAATAACCCTTCCTTAATTAAGCCTTTGTTTTTCCCTATATAAACTAGGGTTAGCCATCTTTTATTTTCCATGCTTGTATTGAGAAGAAACTCTCAAGTATCAATAAGAAGGATTTAGACTTTGTCCGTCCACCAAAGTTGGGAGTTTGTTCTTTTCTCACAAAAAGATCATTATCTTTCTTTGTTTCTCTTTTCTACAAATCTTTTGTGAATCGAATAGGTCGATTCACATCAATTGGTATCAGAGCTCTCTACGATCCATGGCGTCCGGCACAAGGAACACGATCGAGGAGAAGATCCAGGGGCTTCGGAAGGATTTCAACATCGAGATCGAAAGTTTGAAGGCCGCAATCAAAGATCAAGCGTCCACACAGGAGGATCTCCAGACCGAGATACGAAGCATGCGGGAGGAGATGACGTCGATTCCGGCAATGATGAAGTTGTTGCAAAACATCTCGAACAAGATCAATGGCGGCGAAGCGGAGGCGGCAACAACCCAAACCCTAGGCGACCAACTAGGGTTTGTTCATACGGAGGGGGAAGCGACCGACGACCACGGAGGACCGGCCGACGGGAGCCGGCCCGCACCCGCCGTCGCCGCCGCGCCGCCGGGCAGGGCCCTGGCGGCCGGCGGCCCTCGCCGGACAGCGGCCGAAGGCCGCGGGAGCGTCGCCGCCAACCGCGCAAGCCCGGGCGGGGCCGCTGCTGTTGGGGGCGGTCGCTGGCCGGCCCCCGACCGCCACCCCTGGCCGGTCGGCGCCAGAGGAGCCGCCGGCGAGCGGCCGTGGCCGGACGCCGTCGATTCGTACGGTCCCGGCGGACCGGTTCCACATTCGGGAGAAGCCCTAGGGCTTGGGGCCCCCTACGGGGGTCGGACGAGGATTGCGAACTACGGAGATCGGTTCGTGGGCCCGGGAAGGGGCTTGGCGGGAGTTCCGGCGTGGACGGGAGGAGCGGAACCGCCAGGAGGAGCGAGGCACGCCGGAGGCAGCAATTTCTTTGGGGGAATGACGGATCCCGCCAACTTCCAGAGAGGGGACCTCCCCCCACGACGACCACCACGGAGGAAGAGGAGGAGAAGGAGGATCCGACGGAGGAAGAGGCCGCTATAGCAACAGACGCAGTTTCCAGATTTCCACCTTGAGGACAAGGTGGCTCTTTTAGGGGGCGGTATTGATGTGGGCGGACCACAAAGTAAGGAAGGATTATTCACCAATAATAACCCTTCCTTAATAGTCATTTTCCTTAATAGTCATTTTCCTATTTTAGTCAGGAAGGATTATTTTTGGTCTTTCACCAATAATAACCCTTCCTTAATTAAGCCAAGGATTATTTTGGTCTTTCACCAATAATAACCCTTCCTTAATTAAGCCTTTGTTTTTCCCTATATAAACTAGGGTTAGCCATCTTTTATTTTTCATGCTTGTATTGAGAAGAAACTCTCAAGTATCAATAAGAAGGATTTAGACTTTGTCCGTCCACCAAAGTTGGGAGTTTGTTCTTTTCTCACAAAAAGATCATTATCTTTCTTTGTTTCTCTTTTCTACAAATCTTTTGTGAATCGAATAGGTCGATTCATATCATTCTATTCTGCGACTGCTGCTCTGCTAGTGCTCTTGGTTATGTTTTAACATATTTTTGTTGATTTTAATATGTTATTTGGCTTTATTTCTTTCATTACTAATTTATTTATTTATGTATATTTTTATTATTTTTTATTTTTGTGCCTCGCTTCGCTTGGGAGATATGGACTCTTTGTGTCTCGAGTGCGCCTTGCACCTTTGACTACGTTGACAGAAACTAGTACATGGACACTCCAACAAGTTGTGCGCGAGTGTATTTTGGAGTATTTGTGTCGTGTATAATGTGTCCAACACGACACAAAACCACTGCATGGGTAAGGTCTTTTTAACCTTTAAGCGCGAAAGGTAAGTGTTGGTAAATGTCATTTGTGCCTACTGTTATCAGGAAGTGTGACAGGCTTCAAATTTGAGAGAGCGGATATGTGACTCAATTAGTCCAAGTTCTCATAAGGGAATGACCAGTGGCATTTACTGCATGTCCTCATATACAAGGGGTGGATGGTTCCGATTCTAATTAGCAATATAACCAAATAACAGATGAGACTGGGACAAAATTATCCATACATGAACGTATGGATCCAAAAAAATTAGAATCAATATCCATATGATGATCTGTATCCATTTAAGATTTACGGTTGTCTAACTATCCTATATAAGTTGACAAGGAAACATCTCAGATCAGATAAGACCTTAGAGTGTCTTAGCTGGACTGCAACCTATGGCCTCAAAGCATATGCAACAATAATTATCTATTATATAATCTTCTGATATCTATAATAGATAAGAGAACCAAAGCTGAGTAGCTACTACGTTTATTAACGTACTAAAAAATATTTTTAATCTGTATCATGGGAGCCCTAAGTCAGTGTATAAGTTTCTTTCCAGCCTTAATTTCACACTTATGATAATGTTCTTCTGGGAAAACAAACGT
Organism: Iris pallida; assembly: GCA_029216955.1. Lineage (NCBI taxonomy): Eukaryota > Viridiplantae > Streptophyta > Magnoliopsida > Asparagales > Iridaceae > Iris > Iris pallida. The sequence goes on from JANAVB010001800.1 coordinate 25,302,956, forward strand.
GCGTCAAGTGCACACAAAGGATGTTGGAATATCGCCATTTGGAGGGAAGCTGACAACCCAAAAGAATCTCCAAATAAAAGTGAAGGCCTAGATGAAGTCTTAAGAAGAACTTGGAAGGAAAGGGATCTCTTAACTTATTTTCTTCAAATATATGTGTCGTCGATGAATGACAAAGATGTTAATTTTCCTTTTAACAAGCAACCATAGAAGTATCAGGAAGTAGGACCATCAACAACTTTAATTTGAGATGATGGATATGCGAACCTAGTTACTAAGCCACCAATTATTCTCATAAGGTTACGAGTTGAGGCATAGATTGTCCACACAATCAAAGGGGAGACTAAATTTCCTCCTTATGAAGACTATGACAACCTCGTAGGTTCATGCAAAGTGTCACCACTCAGCAAGAAAACCATATCTATACCTATAAAAATATAACTAATCTAATCAAGTTTATGATTTAGATTATACAGTATAATTTATGACATAAAAGAATTTCGATTATATTATTTTAAATTAGATGAAATTAAATTGTATTTGGTTAGTATCGATTTTGTAATTTTTCTCTTTCTTTTTTTAATTCAGTTCAAGTCTATCTTTTCGAACTTCAATATACAATTCACATGTTTTTAAAAATTCTTTTTTACTTTCATCTATCATTCCAAATTTACAAGTTAAAATACAGTTCACATCTAATCTACTATAATTTAATATAGTGCAGTGTAACCAAATTTAGAATTAAGTCCTAATACAATCCAAATTAAATATTTAATCCAACCTAATCCATAATTTAAGATTTAACGTATGCTAAATCTAAATAAATTTTCATCTAATCAAGCATAGAATTTCAATTTTATTATACAACATTCTACTAGATACAAAATTTCAACCAGATTAGATTAAGATTAGAATTTCAATGCAAACTCCAATTATAATGTCTGATAGATATATGGAAGGATATATGGAAGAAGCCCGTTTAATCAGCCCAAGCCCGACTCATAAAGACAAAAAGGACACTATGAGTCTAGACATCTCAGTGAATTCAACTATGGACCACGGGTTATGGCACTAATGTAAATAAATAATTTGGGCTCCAAGCCTCCATGAGGCTATAATACCCCCAAAGGGTAAAAATAAAAATATGTTTTTCTAAACCTACTTGCATTCATCGCTCTACTCACGTCACATTGTAACGCCCAAAAAGTTGTGCCCCGTCCGAGGTAAAATTGTATAACTTTTCACAGACCAAGGTTATGCGGGAAGCTTCCAGAATGTTCTAGAAGGTGACGGAATTCTCTAGAAGATGGCAGAACTCTCTAGAAGACGGTGGAATTCTTTGGGAGGCCCAAGATCATTCTAGATGGCCCAAGATCCTTCTGGATGGCCCATGATCTTTTTTGATGGACTAGAAGCTTTCTTGTAATTAATTAGATATGAAATTATCCCTGGAATATTCCATTTCGAAGTTGAGGCCCAGGTATTTCTCAGCGAACATGGTTGATGAGGATGTCAACGCCTTAGGTAGGGGAGAATGTAACGCCCGTCCGAGGTAGAATTGCATAACCTTTCACGGACCAAGATTATGCAGGAAGCTTCTAGAATGTTCTAGAAGGTGACAAAATTATCTAGAAGATGGCGGAACTCTCTAGAAGACGGTGGAATTCTTTGGAAGGTCCAAGATTATTCTAGATAGCCCAAGTTCCTTCTGGATGGCCCATGATCTTTCTAGAAGGACTAGAAGCTTCATTGTAATTAATTAGATATGGAATAATCTATGAAATATTCCATTTCCAGAAGTTTTCTGTAAGCCCTATGGAGGCCTCATTTGTTCCTTACCACCAAACTTGTAAGCATTCTCCAAGTCAATAAAGAATAGTTACAAGTCTCTCTCTTGCTCCACTCTTCTCTAATTTCTTAGCGTTCTAGCTAAGCAGGTTCGGGAAGGTTTGCACGAGTCTTCGAGGTGTTCTAAATGGCGGCCGCCTAGCCTGTCTAGGCGGCGCCTAGGCGGTAGGACGTCTCTCTCCGCACCGCTTTTCGATAGGCGATGGAGTAGGCGGCCAACGGAGGTTGGTGGCATAAGCGGAGGTGAGACGGCGTAGGCGGACGCCTAGACGGAGCAATACCTAACAAGATATTTTGGCCAAAAAGGTTTTGTAAGCATTATGGGCCTATGGTTCACTTTTACAAAACTAAAACTTCATAAATCTTCGTTCTACGACTTAGTTATGCATGGAACACCATTAAAATATGCATATTATGCAAAAAACTGTGGTAAAATAGTAAAAAAAATGTTCAACATGTATCGACCGCCTAGGTGGTGCCTAGGCGGTAGGCGGACTCTCTCCGCTGCGCACCCGCCTACCGCCGTTTAGAACCTTGCTTCGAGGAGGAAGATAGTGCGCCGGACGCGACGAAGTGTAGCCTAAAACACTAAGTCCGTGACAACATGCTGACTTAAGCATGGGAGGGGCATCCGACCGGTATCCTGCACTCGGTCAGGGTGCCTTTGTGCATGTATACTGGAGCAGCCTGGACCTTGATTGTGGATCTTCTTAGTCCGAGACCTTCACACAAGCATTATAAATTCCATTGTCCAGTCTTCATAGGAAGGCCAGACCAAACTCATGCCTCCAGCTCACATTCAAGTTCTATCAATTGATGAAATTTCATCATAATTGTCAATAGCGATCATGTAGTTAGTTCAGATCTTATTTTCAAATTATTTCAACTAACTTTATTTTATTATTCAAATATTTCAATCCTTTTGCCTTTATTTTAGTAACAATTCTCAATATATTTGTTTATGAAGATGTATCACAAAAATATATTAGCAGCAACGTGCAGGAATGTTACTAGTTGAAGTGTAAATACATTGACTCTTAACAAAAATCAACAATTATCACATGTCACAAAATACCTCAATAATATTCAACATTTTTGTCATTTGTGCAAACAACAGAACTCGATGATCTTCAGCTCGAAGACGTTTTAATAATATATCCAGTGTTTGAAGCTTTCCAGAATCCTAATGTGAAAAAACTTCAAATTAGTCAAAAGCAATGAGATATGAAATTAAATAGGATGGAAAATCAGTATGCATTGTGATGTATACAAATAATCTTCCACACAGCCGGGCTAATATCAAAGATAAAAGAATTTGCATAGTCCTTTTCAACATGAACACTTCCCACGTAGATTTTCATATATATATATATATATATATATATATATATATATATATATATATATATATATATTATTTTAATTTTATTTTGGAAAAAGGGTAAATTTTATTCCAAATGCGACGCAATAATCTTACAACATACAATCATGGTAGAACTCCCACACTTCAGTTTTCCATAGCATTTACATCGAATTCAATGTTATGGATGATGCCTACAGGAGGGGTGATTAACCCCTCGAAGATACGACGGTTTCGTTCCCTCCATACATGCCAAACAGCGGCAGCCAGTCGGACTCTGGCGGTCCGGAACCAGTCCTGCTCTCTCCCTCTGCTATTTCAGAGCACAGTGATGATGTCCCCAACCCCCTTTCCTGAGTCACATCCACCCAACACCCTGCTTTACTCAGACCAGATCTGCCATGACAGGTCACACTTAAAGAAAATGTACTTTATAGATTCATTCTCCACACTGCATAGCACACACTTAGGATCAGGGACCTGAACCCCAAAAGTACTAAGGCGATCCCTCGTCAGAAGACGACCAAGAAGAAGCCGGTAAACACACAGTTGCATCTTCCATGCAAGTCCCTTACACCATACGAACTCATAGTCAGTACTCAGAGAAAAAGTGCGCCTAACGAGATTATAGCAGCTCCGGAACTAGAACTGTCCAGTCCCAGTAGAAACTCCAGGCGGGTCCCAGACCCATCGATCAGCTGACAATACTGGGTCCAAGGCGACTGTCCTGATAGTCTCACCAAGCTCCTCGGTATCGCGGTAGGACTCAGGCCTCCACTCTCCATCTCGGATAATCCGTTGGCAAGTCAGACCCCTTCTGTCCTCCTGATGCGACGGTGCTCCCCTGATCTCCAACAGAGATTGACGATCAATCCAAGGATCCCACCAGAGGTCCGTGTCAGCCCCATCCTTCATGACCCTTCGGATTGTAGATTTGAGCACCCCCCTATGCCTCAAAATAGTCTTGACAGTGACGAAATGATTGTTGTCCATGGCACAGTCCCAGAGGTTGCCATGTTTCACATATCTGTTATGCATCCAGTCAGCCCAAAGGGATCCCCTATTGATGAATCTCTACGCCAGCTTCAACGCCGAGGCCTCCCTGATCTCCAACAATGACCGTAGCCCCACTCCTCCCTCCTTCCTGGGCCGACAAAGCTGCTCCCAGGAGATCGCATGCATACCACCCCTCCATATGAATTCTGCACAAATTCGCTCCACTTTCCTACTAGTGGCAATAGGAAGTAGGATGAATTGCAGCCAGAAATGGGCCACAGCTGATATCACCGATCTAACCAGCTCGGTGCGTCCTCCAAAAGATAAACCAGCAGCTTGCCATCCTTCAACCCTCCTCTGGACGTACTCCACCAGGCTATGGCAGTCCTGATCCCGCGCATAGTTAACTGTGAGAGGAACCCCTAGATACTTCACCAGTAAATCGCTACTCTCGACTCCCAGCGCGTCGGCCCACTCCTTCTGGGAGCAGAGGTAGCTGAAATACACCCTGCTCTTCTCTCTGTTCATTTGGAGGCCCGGGACTTGATCAAAGATGGCAGACTCGATGTCGAGATCAGAGGTTCAACAAATGTTCACCTTCTGATTATTCTCGAGATCCAAGAGGAACACTATAATATGAATCTGATTACAAAATCTACAATAATCAGAAAGTAAGTCTCACGTTCTTCCTCGCAATCGCAGTTGCTGACGGACAGAACTGAGTTACAACTCAGATGAAGGAGAAGAAAGAAGAAAGAAGAAGAGGAAAGGTTCTTGCTGGGGTGATTAAGATCACCGTTGCTCAAAGCAAGATTCGTCCCAACACGATCTGCTTCCAGGAACCAGCAAGTTCACGAAGAACTTCTGGAACGCTCGTAAGTCAATATTTGAGACTTGAACGGGCTTCCTGGACTTTACAGACTCCCTTAACTCTCTTCTTGGTACATCTTTCAAAGGAGGCCAAGGGGCTCTATTTAAAGAGTGGAGTTGAGACTTCACCTCTTCTCTTATCCAATGTGGGACTAAAATACCAATACTCAAAAATAGAGTTTGATATTTTAGATCATCCCACAATCAGCATAGAAGTGTGCCAGTCCACGCCTACCCCCGAACACTCTCGTGCATGCACGAGATATCCTGGAGTCTGTGTCCGAGTTCGAGTCTGCACAACAAAAATCAACTTACATCCTTGTTGGAATTAATCCTTTTTCCTTCTAGGAAAATACTCCCACATGGCACACACTTGTGCCCCACCACACCTCATGTGCACACCTCAACACAAGCAATGCATTATATTGAGATACTCACCATTTGGTGTAGCCGATGTGGGACTATCTTTCCTAGTCCAAAGGCAAAAACACCAACAATCCCCCACATATCTCAATATATGGGTTGAGCGTTCCCCACAGTGACTGCCCATCATGCATTAGGAGAGATGTCGCTACAACTTGAATCTTCCCGCATAGGTTAAATAATAGCATGATACAAGAATGGACTAAGCCTTGAATTCTGCACCATAAGTGTAATTCTTCCTACTCAGATAATGACATCAACTGTGCTTCTGGCTGCACATTGAAGGCCTTGTGCCAGCCTGGTTTCAGTGTATAATTTTTGGGCGTCTACAAGTTTACCCTCAAGAGACGGTCTGATATCTCTGTCCATACACTATAGGTGAGTTCTTTATAAAGAGTCATGGCATGAAGCATTGCGCTTCTTTGCAGTGCTACGCCGCTATGACATGGCTTAAAGCCGAGGCTTTACCTCGCCTGGGTACCTCATCGTAGTGTCATACTACTGTAGCATGAGGTCACAGGCCTCTTTGTAGTGCCAAACTACCCAGCATGAAGCCTTGCGCTTCCGTGCGGTGTTATGCCGCTATGACATGGCTCGCAAAGCCGAGGCTTTACCCTACCTGGTACCTCTTCGTGGTGTCATGCCACTGTAACATGAGGACATCGTCCTCTTTGTAGTGCTGTCTAGCTCTCTTTATTACGATTATCATACAGCATTAGGCTACCTGCCTATTTGCGGTGCTACTCCGCTGTGACTTGGCTTGCAAAGCCGAGGCATTAACCCTACCTGGGAACCTCATGGTGGAGTCACCCACTGTAGCATGGAGTTACACTCCTTGTAGTGCTGTGCTACCGTGCTTCCTGTAAAGCACTCCAGGCATTCACTCTGCCTGAGAACTCATTATGGCATTTAAGCCAACCTTCCCACAGGATCCGTTTTCCGCACAAAATAACAGTAGACAACAGTGGTTGTAGGTCCGTAACCTCTCCATGTCACAGAGGACAAGTACCCACCGTTCCTGATATTCTTCTGGTTAATAGTCCTCCCTTGAACCAAAAGCTAGATGCCTAGTAGATTTCTCTTTGAACTAATAGCATAAAACTTTATGGTAGGATTGTAATAACACAATATCAGAATGCCTTCAAGCCTATTTTACAAGCTGTGTCATCGACCAGCTGGCGCTTGAGGCCCTTGGTGAACGGATCCGTCAGGTTCTCCTGACTCCGAACATCAATCACTGTAATAACACCCCTCTTGATGAGATCGTGTATCGTCCTGTGCTTCAACCGCACAGTCCTCTTCTTCCCGTTGAAGAGATCATTTGATACCACCGCCGCAGTCGCCTGGTTGTCGCAGTATATCGGTATCCCCGATATTTGCACCCCAACCACTGAAAGATCATACATGAGCTCCCAAAGCCATTCTGCTTTCTCCGCTGCGGTATCAAGTACAAAGAACTCAGATTTCATGGATGACCGCGAGAGCATAGTCTGCTTCTTCGATTTTCACGATATAGCAGATCCACCCATTGTGAAAATATATCCACCTGTGGACCTCTCGCTCTCCACTTCTGAGGACCAGCTGGCATCACTGAAGCCTTCCACTACCGGCGGATCTCCGTTGTAGTGCAGTACATATGTCTGAGTCTTCTTGAGATATCTCATAACCCGTTTCACAGCTTTTCAGTGCTCATTGCCTGGGTTGCTCGTGAAACGACTCAGCATTCTCACAGCGAAAGCTATGTCAGGCCTTGTGGCAGTAGTAGCATACATCAAACTTTCGATTACGCTTGCATACTCCAGCTGCCTGACGCTTTCCCTTGAATTAGACTTCAGTTTCAGATCACACTTGTACGGCGTATCGATCCATGGAAGATCCTGATACCCGTAACGAGTGATCATCTTCTCAACATAATGAGACTGTGACAGCGCTAGTCCAGTGTCTGTCCGGATGATCTTGAGTCCCAAGATAACATCAGCATCCCCCAAGTCCTTCATACTGAACTTCGTCGAGAGGAACTTCTTTGTCTCCGTGACACAGCTTATATCCGTACCTAGGATTAGCATGTCGTCCACGTATAGACAAACGATGACTCCTCTTCCGTCAGCAAACTTCGTATAGACGCACTTATCTGTTTCACTGACCCTGTAGCCATTTGACCTTATGACTTTGTCAAACTTCTCATACCACATTTTGGGAGCTTGCTTTAAACCGTACAGAGATTTTACTAACTTGCAGACTTTGTCTTCAAGACCTTTGACGACAAACCCTTCTGGTTGTTGCATGTAGATCTCTTCGGTCAGCTCGCCATTCAGGAATGCCGTTTTCACATCCATCTGATGTATCACCATCTTATGTATCGCTGCGAGAGCAATCAATATTCTGATGGTGGTCATCCGGGCTACTGGAGCATACGTGTCAAAGTAGTCGATCCCCTGCTTCTGAGAAAACCCCTTGGCCACCAACCTGGCCTTGAACTTGTCAATAGTTCCATCTGCTTTCATCTTCTTCTTGAAGATCCATTTGCATCCGATGGGTTTCGCTCCTTCAGGAAGATCAACCAACACCCAAGTGTTATTTGAGGTGATGGAATCAATTTCATTGTCAATCGCCTCCTTCCAGAAAACATCATCTCTGGTCTTCATCGCCTCATCATAGGTAAGCGGATCTGCTTCCACATGATAGGTGATGAAGTCATCTCCGAAGTTCTCCGGCCTCCTCGCTCGCTTCGACGACGGCTCAGCGAGTTCTGGTTCAACCGTTGTTTCAACAACAACATCTTCTTGGACTGCTTCTTTATTGAAAACTTCAGTTTCTTGCGCACCCTTATTGTTCTCCGGTTTATCCGTAAGAACAATATTCTTGTGCCTTGCAAATTGTCTTCACGAGATTCGATGATATGATTTGACTCAATATCAAGAAATCTCCGAACATCACTCTTCTCGGCATACCCCAAGAAGATCATCTTCGTAGTCCTAGTCCCCAGCTTCTGAATCTTCAGATCTGGGAGCTTCACATAAGCCAGAGACCCCCACACTCGAATGACATTCAAGTTAGGTCTGACTTTGAACCAGTGTTCATGAGGAGTTACGTCCGAAGTTGCATACGGCACTTTATTTAGAATAAAAGTGGTCGTCAATGCAGCTTCTCCCCATTAGCATTTAGGAAGACCCGTAGTTAGCAGCATTGAGTTCATCATTTCTGTCAACGTTCTGTTCTTTCTCTCCGCTATCCCGTTAGATTGAGGAGAATACGGACCAGTAGTCTCATTGATGATTCCATGTTCTTTGCAGAACGATGCGAATTCATGAGACCTAACTCTACATCTCGATCACTTCAGAGTAGTTGTAGATCGGTTTAACGTTCAGCTTCAGCCCTGAAGTCTCTGAACTACTCGAATGCTGCATCCTTCTACTTGAGAAGTCATGCGAACGTGCACTTCGAGAAACACTTCGAACCGGCCTCTGTGGAGAATTGATAAAAGTCACAGATATCTGAGTGTACTAACTCTATATGATCAGTACTTTATTTCAATCGTCTGAGCAGCTTCCCAACAGTCTTGTATCTGCACAGACCTTAAACTCCTCCACCTCCTTACCCCCACATTTTGAAGATAAGGTCCCGGTAGGACAGCTTGAGTCTGCTTCTGTCATAGAACAACTCTCAGTCCACTCAATGAAGTAACTTCATCGCCATCAGCAGAAGTTTGAACATTCCTTCAGCACCGAACATCTTTTCGAAGCATGTTCCTCGCCAAGAAATTACCATCTGGCTAGTACGAATGTCCATCTTTCAAGTCTGTATCAGATAACAGACTTTCTGAGATCAGATCGCCGAAAAATCTCTGGTACGTGCAACACGCATTCCAGTATCCTTGTCGGTAGTTAATAACCACTGTCTCGATCTTCAGAACTTCTGCTAGATATATGTTCGCCATCGAGACCTTCGTCATAACATGACTCATCCTTGGTGAACAGCTAGCTCCTTTGAGAGCACACGTGGTCAGATGCACTAGTGTCAGACCACTAGTTAGCTACCACGCTAGATAACTCAACATGTGCAACAATAGCAACCAAGTTAAGTAATCAAAATAACCAAGTTTAGCTATACCTGCTATTTTGGTTTGGGCTTGGATTTGTATTCACTCATGTAGTGGCCATTCTTGTCACAGTTGAAGCAAGTCACGTGGGACTTGGACTTCTGTTGCTTGAACGAAGGACCGTTCACTTTTAGATTAGTGGAGTCATTCTTCTTGTGATGAGAAGCCACCTGCTTTCCCTTGAACTCTCTTGTCTGCACCAAGTTGGCCTTAGCCAGTTGTTTGGACAGAGACTCCATCTTCTGTTGAGATCGCATTTTGTCCTCAACGTGGATCTCTTGTAGAAGATCTTCCAAGCTAATGTCCAGCTTCTTCCGATGCATTCTAGCATAGAAGTTGCTCCAACCAGCAGGAAGTTTCGAAACTATCCCTCCAACGATAAACTTGTCGACGAGGGGCATCTTCTCGTCATCTAACTTCTGGCGCAACTTCAGGAATTCCTTCACTTGAGGTAGCATCGCCATCGCGTCTTCGAAGAGCCACTTGTGGTACTTCTCGACGATGAAGATTTTGGACCTGTTCTCATCATCTTCATATAGCTTACCCAAAGAATCTCAGATCTCTTTGGCCTTCACCTTCTTGGAATATGACTCTGCCAGAGAGTCTTCCATAGAATTAAGAATCAGCAGTTTACATATGCTGTTTTCTCTCTACCATTTGCTCTGCTTGACGAGTGCAACAGCAATAGCATCGGCAGTTCTTCCTTCTGGAATTGTCGGTTCATCCTCAATCAACACATGGTCTACGTCCACGAGTTGAAGATTAAGGGTGATCTTCCTCTTCCAGATTTGGAAATATTCTCCGTCGAATTTCTCCAACTTGTTAAAGCTGGTATCGATGAGAGAAGCACGAGAGTTCTCCATCTACAAGGATCTTGCTTTGAGATTGTTAGTCCCGGGACTTGATCAAAGATGGCGGACTCGATGTCGAGATCAGAGGTTCAACAAACGTTCACCTTCTGATTATTCTCGAGATCCAAGAGGAACACTATAATATGAATCTGATTACAAAAGCTACAATAATCAGAAAGTAAATCTCACTTTCTTCCTCGCAATCGCAGTTGCTGACGGACAGAACTGAGTTACAACTCAGATGAAGGAGAAGAAAGAAGAAAGAAGAAGAGGAAAGGTTCTTGCTGGGGTGATTAAGATCACCGTTGCTCAAAGCAAGATTCGCCCCAACAAGATCTGCTTCCAGGAACCAGCAAGTTCACGAAGAACTTCTGGAATGCTCGTAAGTCAATATTTGAGACTTGAACGGACTTCCTGGACTTTACAGACTCCCTTAACTCTCTTCTTGGTGCATCTTTCAAAGGAGGCCAAGAGGCTCTATTTAAAGAGTGGAGTTGAGACTTTACCTCTTCTCCTATCCGATGTGGGACTAAAATACCAATACTCAAAAATAGAGTTTGATATTTTAGATCATCCCACAATCAGCATAGAAGTGTGCCAGTCCACGCCTACCCCCTGAACACTCCCGTGCATGCACGAGATATCCTGGAGTCTGTGTCCGAGTTCGAGTCCGCACAACAAAAATCAACTTGCATCCTTGTTGGAATTAATCCTTTTTCCTTCTAGGAAAATACTCCCACATGGCACACACTTGTGCCCCACCACACCTCATGTGCACACCTCAATACAAGCAATGCATTATATTGAGATACTCACCATTTGGTGTAGCCGATGTGGGACTATCTTTCCTAGTCCAAAGGCAAAAACACCAACATTCCAGCTCTCCCATAATCTCCGCAATCGTGTACATGCCCTCCGTAGATGGCTGGATGAACACCAAGAGATCGTCTGCATAAATAAGATGGGTAACCGGGGGGTCAATCCTCCTGAACAATGGAACCAGTCTCCCACAATGCACTGCCATGTCCATCAAGCATGTGAAGTATTCCATGACAAGCGTGAATAGATAAGGGGACAGAGGATCGCCTTGCCTAAGTCAACGGTTGCTCTACAAGTACCCAAATGGGGTGCCCTGGATGAGGACAGAGAAAGTGGAAGTCGTGATGCATTCCCGGATCCTCGCGACCCAGTCGTCGTCGAAACCTATGGCAGACATCAGATGACAAAGGAAATCCCTATTGACCATGTCATAGGCCTTCCTCAAATCCACCTTCACGCATGCCTTCTCCCCGCCAAGTTTACCGAAGTCCCTCACCATCTCATGCGCCAGCAGGCTGTGCTCCGCGATCGACCTCCCCTTAATGAAAGTCGCCTGGTTCAGAGAGACTAAGTCCTGCATAAACCCCTCCATCTGCCGGCACATAAGGTGCGTAATTATCTTATAAAGATAATTACAACACGCAATAGGTCTGAAATCTGCCAGCGATGTCGCTCCCTCCTTCTTAGGCACAAGTATCAGAAAAGTGTGGTTCAGCTCCTTCAACAACTTTTCTTTGGTGAAAAACTCTTGTACCGTCTCAAGGACCTAGAACTTCAGAATGTCCCAGTATCGTTTGTAGAACCCACTGCTAAAGCCATCCGGACCTGGAGCTTTGTTGGGATCCGCTATCGAGATAATAGTCTCCACCTCCTCCATAGTAACAGGAACAAGTAGTAGGCTATCCCCATAAGGAGTCACCAACTTCTTCGTAACTACATCCGAAAACGCAGACAGATAGTCAGTCTGAAAATATAACTCAAAGTAGTACCTGACGACCTCCTCTTGGATCTTTGCCGGCTCCCCCACCAGATTATCCTCCGCATCAAGCAGCTGGAAAATGTTGTTCCGATGCTGTCTGGTCCGAATGACATCATAGAAGAACTTGGTGCAACAGTCACCATCCTTCAGCCAGGAGCATTTAACGCGCTGTGCCACACTAACCTCCTTCTGGAGACGCAGGATGTTGACTTCCCCTATCAGCTCCTTCTCTCTCGCCGCCAGATCCCCGTTCATCATGTCAGATTGCATGTCCTGCTGGATGGTCCGGAGCTCTGCCTCCTTGTCTTCTAGCGAAGTCTTGGGCAAACCATGCACCCAGCTTCGTAAGGATCTCTTCGTGGCCTTGAGCCGGTGCACGATACGGAACTGAGGCGTACATCCTGGCAGCTAGAAAGTCCCTCCGTAACAGCTTCCAAGTAGCCCTCTGAGAGATATCAGCTATTGTTGTACCGGAAGGGACGCGACCTCACAGTAGGCCGGTCTGTGAAGCCAACCCTGATGGGGGAGTGGTCACTCGTCCCGGCGGCCAGACCGTCAGCCGAAGAGTTGGAGAAGCGCCGAAACCACTCCCCATTGCCCAGGGCTCTATCCAGTTGGCAAGCAACCCTGTTACGGATTGCTTTGTTATGCCAGGTCCAGATAAATCCCGAGCGCGATAACCCCTGAAGTCCCGCCTGAAGCAGGCATCTCTGAAAGTCATATAAGGACCGGATCAGGGACCGGTCTGCCTCCCACCTTCTCTCCTCTGGGTAGGAGGGCATTGAAGTCCTCCCATCAGGAGAAGCGGTAGGTGCGAAGAAGCAGCAGCGGAGGCAACCCTGGATATGTCGCTCCACAGGGTCTCCCGCCGTCGCTTGTCGTTGTGGACGTACACCGCTCCCAGTAAAAACCAAAAACCACCCTTGTTCGTAAAAGAGATGGTAATCAGCTGATGATCCGTCATCAAGATTAAGTCCCCATCCCAACAATTAGAATTCCATCTAACCCATATCCTAGCCATGTCGCAGAGTGCCAGGTTGTGGAGTTGGACCCAATGAGATGGGGTCCGGCGAGCTAAAGTCTTCTCCCCTTTAATCTTCGTCTCCAGCAGGATAGAGATGTCACACTTCTCTCAGTGTAAGACCCCACAGATCTCCCTCCATCTCCCTAACGAACACGCGTCCCGCACGTTCCAGGCGATTACCGCCATTAATTATTTAGAGATAGGTTCCTCTGAATATCACCTGGACTAGCACCTGGGGGTGGTACCACATCCGTCGTTGTCATATCCTCCTCCATCCCAGCAGTAGGGGACTGCTGGGTCACTGCATGGGAGAGCACCAGAGCCCAGGTCGGGTTGTCCACACAGAGCGACTCATCCTTAGCAGGGGAATGTCCCCCCACACTATAGGGACCATCTCGCAGTGGTCCAGCACGTCTCTTCCTGCTATAGACTATCTTCTCAGAAGAACCGCCATCGACTCGCTCCAAGGCCACCATACCTCTGGTGACCATACTCCTCTGCGCTTAGAAGATGATCATAGTCCCACTAGTAGGAGCCGACTGGGGCGAGATAGTGAGGCACAGCCCCCCAGCCTCCTCCATCGATCGGTCCCCCTCATGCATAATATCCTCCGCTCCGTCATGCCTGGATAGAGACTTTATCGCCCGTGGTGGGCCAGGCACCTCAAGAGGGGAAGCATACGGCGCCGACTGTGATTGTAACGACCCGCTCCGCCCTAGCGGAACGCCGATCCAAACGGCAAGTGCAACGACTCAAACGAGCCGTCGACCCGAAGAGTTGGCATCGACCGGATGAAGAATCGATGCAAGGCTTACATTGGCCCATCAAGATGAATCCAGACTTAGACTTTCAAAGGCGCGCTCGGAGTATCGCTCGGCCGATGCGAACATCGCTAAGGTGGGTGGCTCCGATGAACCCGTCTTTGCTTAGCCTAGACACATAATAATACGGACACTATCACGGAAATCGCTAGGCGATAACACCGCGCATGCTAATAAATGACCCAACGCACCTAGCTAAGGGATTAATCCCATCTTGCATGCTTGTATAGAATATGGAAAGAAACATGGAAAATATGAGAACTCTCGCACCGCGCTCCACGCTCGTGCTACGGCACAAGCTTACGTTCAAGTCCCTTACCCGTTCAACAATGAAACAATGAATGGTTTACAACAATGAAATGGAAAGACTATCAATATAGTCGTTCCGAGTAGAGTTTAGCAACAATGAAAGGCTATGGGACCGATGGGTCGCCAAGGCGACTCCCGCACTGGGAGTTGCGTAATGCGTGAATGAATGAATCAACGAATGAATGAACGAATGAATAAATACGTGAAAATGAATGAACGAACGAACAAGTGAAAGAAAGAAATGAAAGAAAGAATACATGAAAGATAAGACATGAAAGACGTTAGCGATAGGTGTGACGGGCACGTGCAACGGGGCTCGCTACCCGCGCTGCACGGACGCCAACCTGGTCGATAACGCATTATGACTAAGGGTTAGCCTACGGCTCGGAGACAGCCGTTATGTTAAATGACAAGTAAAATACGAAATGGTCGTGGACAAACGGCACGGGCGATGGGGGGAATACCGTGGCCGTGGTAGTGGAAGGATTCTGCGGCACGGGCGTTGTGTGGAGTATACCGTGGCCGGCCTAGGCGGAATCGAAAGTCGGGGCTTACGGGCTGCCTGGTGCGGGCTTGGGCACCGGGAGACGTAAGTGCAGGGTATTTCTAGAGACTTAACGGGGTGTACCAGCCATCACCCTACGCTAAGTTGAGAAATACCAAGGGGAAATGTCCAAAATGGCTTGTCATGCCAGCGACCGGTGCATATAGATTAAGTGGGCTTTGCTGGTGGCTATCCACATGCAAGTCCTTGCATTGAAATCAAAGTAGTCTAAGTTAAATGAACAAGTGCCTACTGAACGGTTTGAAATGTATCACACCAAATGACAAAGAGTACTTCATGCAAACGAGATAAAAGAACACACGCCTACGACGCGCTAGAATCTGAGACGGGAACACCCCCTTTACAGTGAATGCTTACGTGTATCATGTTAAGTTAAAATATATGAACTGTTGTCTAACTTGGTTTACTTTGGACAGGGAAGGCCGGACGGTAAGTATGGGTAAGTCGTGTATGTATTTCCATGCGACACTTAAATTTGGCGACACGGGATAGGTTATGACATATGCCATGAAATTGATCCTAAGGCAAGATTAGAAAGACAATGAATGATAGAGATGCACAAAAGTAAATGGAACGTGTTTGGTAATGATGGCGTTGTGGGCGAGCTAGCCTCCCCACCAGTGCATAACAATGTACTGATAACCCCACAGTCTGCTTGCAGGAAGCAGGAGACGCCGGCTGGTGCGGAGCTTCCATCGAACGTGTTAAGGCGCGGAGCCAACTCCGGGGCCTTGGGACGTTGCAGAAGCTGAAGCACCCTATACAGGACATAATGTATCGGAACATCGTCATGTATCATTCCATCTTGTAAGCCACTTGGCACGTCTTTTATGTTTCAGAGAGAGAGCTCGAGCGATTTGTAATATCGGCCTAGCGCCGCTTGTAACCTTCTTAAATATTAATAAAGAGTTCGAATTCGCTTCTACTTGTGTTTATTTACTTTCCGCTGCAATGGGGACACTCTGTGCGACTCTGTGGCGTAGCTCGAATCGGCCATTTCTGGACTTGGCCTTGCACGGGCGCAACCTAAGCCCGTGCGGCATCACGCCTTAGCGAGGACGATCGCTCCTACGGGAGCGGGGCGTGACATATTGGTATCAGAGCACGGCTTTACGTCCTTGGACTTCATTCAATTTTCTCAGTTTTGAAAGCTCGGTTGGAAACAAAAGATGGGTACGCTCTCTCTCGTTGTGCCTTGGGATGTTCCATACAATAAGTCTAATATTTTCAAAAGCTCGTACAAGTACTCGGTTGAATGGGATCGATAGGCGACGGCCTTTGTGCCGAACGTCGCAAACTTGACTCGATAGAGAACACATGCTAAGTTAACATGTCGCGTGCGTACCTGACTAGTCTTGCGTCGACCTAGCAAGTGAGCGTGCAAACTCGAATATAGTCCGCACGGGATGGTTATGCGGTACAACTTAGTCCGCGTGTCGCGCACCTCGACTTCTGGTGCAATCGAGTTACGAGCGATATCAAGTGCCGCTCGGTCGAGAACGGAAATACACTTAGAGTGTATATCGATAGGAACGCTATCAAACTAACGCTTAGGCGTGCACGGAAGATTTATTGGATTTTTGAGGATTTGCATGAACGACTTAGTACGTCGAGACGAAGTGAGCAATTACGCTAGAGATTCGTCGAACGAATCTGAAGGATGTCTTAGCGCATGACGCGAACGTGATTGAGGACTAGATCGTATGGCTTGAATCCGAGTGGTGTATGTGATAGGTTCGGAGAAGAATAAGAATGAGTGTCGACGACTAGTCGAGTGGCTCGAACCCTGAGTGGTATATGGACATTAAAGGAATTGTTCGAGCGAGACTAAGGGATATACGGATAGAACGAGTATGTCGGCGAGACGATGCGATCGCGCAGAGCCTTAGAACGTGTCACGCTTGGTTGGCTGTGACTTCAAAAGTCCCGAACGAGATGTCACTGGACAACTTGTCAATGGGCAACGCGAGTTAGAAAATGGTTCGGAACGATGAATGAAAGTGAATGGTCTTGATCGAGGAAACTTAGAGGATCGCGCGTACGATTTGGGATTGATTCAAATGAAATGTGACTTGAGTTTTGAACAACGATCTTGAAACGAGCTTGAGGAATAGCGATCGAACTTGATCTTGAATATCGAGGAAATTGTGGATTATCCAACTCGGACAACAGCATCAACGCACGACTCGAAATCTGTTGCAAAGGAAGATCGTCAGGTTACGCATATCGTCGATGGTATTGAGGCGTATCAAAGATCGATATGCGATAACTCGGGGGTACTCTGACTCAGCGAATGACGATCGTGCAAATGTCATTGTTCCCTTGGATGCTATACTTGAGATGTGAAAAGAATGTGTCGAGGAAAAGATAGACTTGGCTCGAGGATTTTCTAGTTGAACGCATGACGGTCGGACTATCGAGTAGAGATCTCGGCTTGGATGAAAATGAAATGTTTGGATTGCTTCGACGATAACCCCAACGTCGACATTCTTGTCTTATGCGAGCGCAACTCCAGCCTCGCACATGCGTCGCGCCGACAGGACGATCACTCCGCGTGAGCGCTGGTATGGTGATTCATACAGCGGGGGTGATTGAACTAGCATGGCGTGGCAATTTGTGTGCTTCGACTTGTGGTTTGATGCGAAGGTGACTTGAGAATGATTCAGTGTGCTTGATGATTAAGCTTAAGGATTGCGTAGGTCCAATCCGCGTATCGACAATGAATTAGTCTGGACCCAAACAAGAGTTACGCCCCGATGAGAATGATTATTCCACGGGAGCGTTGCATGGTGATTCATGAACCACCGTGGATAATCGGACTCGCGTGAGATTGGGGCACAACATATTGTCAAGTTAGATGAACTCGTGATCGAATACGTGAATTGGTTAGAATGGATATGTGAAGTATGTCAATTTAGTGATTTGAATGGATTTGAATTCGTTGCGGTGTGCGACGAATACATTGATGCGAATAGGTGATCGTGCTCGATGTTTAGAAGTCTGAGTGACGCGAGCTTGGGTAGAAAACCCCGTACTACCGACTTTGGTTTGACCCTAGGATTGGGGTCAGTGTTGGCATTATTGTTGGGGAACTATGATTCCAATCCTGACATTGACTTAGCCTCGAAAAGATGGCCTAGCGGGTAGGCGAGACGCCCTGTTTCATGAGTTATCAATCGAAGGATTGATCTTGAGGATTGGCATGGATGGATAGTGTGAATCACAAATATAGGAATACCCCTCACGAGATTCGGCTGACATGCATATATTCAGGGACGCTTGAGTATGTGCACGATGCGACTCGAGTGAGAATGACAAATTTCTAGATCATGCGGCTTGGCTGAATGCATGTATTTTGGGGACGCTTGGAATGCGTGCACGATCCAGCCAAGTGATACATTGAGTTCAAGCAAGACTAGAGGAATGGGAGAGTGTCGAAGATCTTGAAATTGCGTTAAGTAAAGGATCGATACTAGTACGAGCGTGGCTCGGAATCAAAGAAACGTGTAAGCGGAGTGTGCGTGAACGACAACGAGATTGGCCCTAAACAAGTGAATGATATGGAATCGATATCGTGCAAATAAAAGTTGGTATAACGAATTGGACCATTGATAGGAAGATATACTCGAGGATAGTGCAATACTTAGTCTTGAATCGGACGAAAATTACATAGACTTGGTCGACCCCGCTAACTAGAAATCATACTGATTTCGTGGACACGAACGCTTGAGAAGCGAATCGGGTCATCTCGATGACCGAGATAAACGAAAGTGAGTTTGCCTCAGCCTACGACCCTCGCATTTGACGAATTACAATGTGCCTCGTGCGAATATTTTCGTCCCATGACACAGAGAAATGGCAACCAAGACGAAGAAACACTTGAATTGAATAAGTACAATCAACTATAAAATGAATGAAAGGCCATTCAATAAAATCGACCAAACGCGTGCGACACGGAACTTAGAAAGATATCAAGTATGGTTCGATTCCATCGAACGATAGAGCCGTTCGATGAAATTGTCTAAGAAACACGACGACACGAGTTAAGGAATGAGATGATGACCTGCACTCAAGAAGACTCGAGGACGAGACTTATTTTGAGTGGTGTATTATGTAACGACCCGCTCCGCCCTAGCGGAACGCCGATCCAAACGGCAAGTGCAACGACTCAAACGAGCCGTCGACCCGAAGAGTTGGCATCGACCGGATGAAGAATCGATGCAAGGCTTACATTGGCCCGTCAAGATGAATCCAGACTTAGACTTTCAAAGGCGCGCTCGGAGTATCGCTCGGCCGATGCGAACATCGCTAAGGTGGGTGGCTCCGATGAACCCGTCTTTGCTTAGCCTAGACACATAATAATACGGACACTATCACGGAAATCGCTAGGCGATAACACCGCGCATGCTAATAAATGACCCAACGCACCTAGCTAAGGGATTAATCCCATCTTGCATGCTTGTATAGAATATGGAAAGAAACATAGAAAATATGAGAACTCTCGCACCGCGCTCCACGCTCGTGCTACGGCACAAGCTTACGTTCAAGTCCCTTACCCGTTCAACAATGAAACAATGAATGGTTTACAACAATGAAATGGGAAGACTATCAATATAGTCGTTCCGAGTAGAGTTTAGCAACATTGAAAGGCTATGGGACCGATGGGTCGCCAAGGCGACTCCCGCACTGGGAGTTGCGTAATGCGTGAATGAATGAATCAACGAATGAATGAACGAATGAATAAATACGTGAAAATGAATGAACGAACGAACAAGTGAAAGAAAGAAATGAAAGAAAGAATACATGAAAGATAAGACATGAAAGACGTTAGCGACAGGTGTGACGGGCACGTGCAACGGGGCTCGCTACCCGCGCTGCACGGACGCCAACCTGGTCGATAACGCATTATGGCTAAGGGTTAGCCTACGGCTCGGAGACAGCCGTTATGGTAAATGACAAGTAAAATACGAAATGGTCGTGGACAAATGGCACGGGCGATGGGGGGGAATACCGTGGCCGTGGTAGTGGAAGGATTCTGCGGCACGGGCGTTGTGTGGAGTATACCGTGGCCGGCCTAGGCAGAATCGAAAGTCGGGGCTTACGGGCTGCCTGGTGCGGGCTTGGGCACCGGGAGACGTAAGTGCAGGGTATTTCTAGAGACTTAACGGGGTGTACCAGCCATCACCCTACGCTAAGTTGAGAAATACCAAGGAGAAATGTCCAAAATGGCTTGTCATGCCAGCGACCGGTGCATATAGATTAAGTGGGCTTTGCTGGTGGCTATCCACATGCAAGTCCTTGCATTGAAATCAAAGTAGTCTAAGTTAAATGAACAAGTGCCTACTGAACGGTTTGAAATGTATCACACCAAATGACAAAGAGTACTTCATGCAAACGAGATAAAAGAACACACGCCTACGACGCGCTAGAATCTGAGACGGGAACACCCCCTTTACAGTGAATGCTTACGTGTATCATGTTAAGTTAAAATATATGAACTGTTGTCTAACTTGGTTTACTTTGGACAGGGAAGGCCGGACGGTAAGTATGGGTAAGTCGTGTATGTATTTCCATGCGACACTTGAATTTGGCGACACGGGATAGGTTATGACATATGCCATGAAATTAATCCTAAGACAAGATTAGAAAGACAATGAATGATAGAGATGCACAAAAGTAAATGGAACGTGTTTGGTAATGATGGCGTTGTGGACGAGCTAGCCTCCCCACCAGTGCATAACAATGTACTGATAACCCCACAGTCTGCTTGCAGGAAGCAGGAGACGCCGGCTGGTGCGGAGCTTCCATCGAACGTGTTAAGGCGCGGAGCCAACTCCGGGGCCTTGGGACGTTGCAGAAGCTGAAGCACCCTATACAGGACATAATGTATCGGAACATCGCCTTGTATCATTCCATCTTGTAAGCCACTTGGCACGCCTTTTATGTTTCAGAGAGAGAGCTCGAGCGATTTGTAATATCGGCCTAGCGCCGCTTGTAACCTTCTTGAATATTAATAAAGAGTTCGAATTCGTTTCTACTTGTGTTTATTTACTTTCCGCTGCAATGGGGACACTCTGTGCGACTCTGTGGCCTAGCTCGAATCGGTCGTTTCTGGACTTGGCCTTGCACGGGCGCAACCTAGGCCCGTGCGGCATCACGCCTTAGCGAGGACGATCGCTCCTACGGGAGCAGGGCGTGACAGTGATCCTCCTGATGGACATGAACTGTCCAGTGTAAAAGCATGGAAAATATTGCTTTTAGTCCCACATCGGAAAGGAGAAAAAGAAAGGGCTCACTCCATTCTATAAATAGAGCCCCCTTGCCTCCTTTGAAAAGGGCACCAACTCTCTTCCCTCCTTCCAACTTGGACTCTTCCTACTACGCACCTTCGGGTGCTAAGTCGAAGAAGTCTAGGGCAGTGCGGGCTCAACAAGCCCAGTCAACTGTCCAAACTACTGACCATCAGAGAGTCCCGCTAACTGTCATACGGGCCTCTGATGGAAAGTTGTACAGAACCGCCCGTGTCCAGCCCCCGGCGGCAAACGGACAGAGTGGTTCTCAAAAGTCTCCCTACTAGCCTCAGATCAGGGAGCAAACATGGTGCCAACACACTCGTGTGCTCGGGATACCCGAGCCCACAAAACGAGTGCAAAGGTTGACCGAGATGTCCTTGACTTGCGAGATGTGATCCTTCACAAGCGCAAAGAAAGAAGAGGATTCTCTATGCGGCCCGAAAATCAACATGAAGCTTCATGCGGCCCAAGACCCAGGAATCTTCATACGGCTCAGGAAGCTTCATGCGGTTCAGAAACTTCAAGCGGCTCAGAAACGTCATGCAGCCCAGAAGCTTCATGCGGTTCAGAAGCTCCATGCGGTTCAGAAATCGCATGCGGTCAGGAAATCAATCCCATGCGGCTCATAGCTGAAGGAGCCTTCATGCGGCTCAACAAGGCTCGAGAGCTTTATGCGGCTCAAGAAAGATGAAGGTGAAGCCACGTGGCCTCATGCAGCGGGCCATAAATGCTCTGAGTAGATGGCTCATTAATTACCCTGACACAGTGGCAGCTTTGACAATGACGGATTGACAGCTCTGACATAAAGCTGTAATGATGACTCTGACAGAATGGCGTGTTCCTAGGAAAACGAAGAAAATCTTTGTTACAGCTGGTACGATCCACCGACCCCGAAGCTCCCTATGCGGCTGCCACGTTCATGCGGCTGCCATGCTCATGCGGCTGCCTCTCTCATGCGGCTGCCATCTTCATGCGGTTGCCCACCCTCATGCGGCCACCACCTTCATGCGGTTGCTACCTTCATGCGGCTAGGATTGTGGAGGGGCCATCCGTATGCGGCTCGCTTAGAGACCGCACTCATGCGGCTGTGCCAGATGAAACATGTGGCGGTCCTCGCAACAGTTGAGACACGTGGCGTTCTTATCCCCCTCGGAGTTATGGCTGCTAGCAAATCATAACAAACTCAGATTTGTTACAATCATCATAATTACCCAAATCAGATCAGACAAATCGAACACGTGGCAGGAGATCCGAGCCTATCATCACAAATTATGAAAATTCATGGCAATCAACATTAATTGCCCATAGAATTTGGTGCAATCCACATTAATTGTCCAGATTCGTTGCAATCAAGATTAATGGTCCAAATGATTGGCCGCCGACTTTTCAAGGGGGAATCATTGCAAACCCTAATGATCACACTCCCACTTCTATAAATAGCAAGGTGTCATTCCCTTGCAAACGACTGGAGACCCTGAGAATTGGAGAAGGAGAATTCCAGAGCGAAAGAGACTCTCTCCATCCGGCTGGACACACAGAGAGACAAAGGCACGCACAGAGGATTCTACCCACGCATCCCGAGAGCATTTCTTCACCAGAGCCAAGGCTACGTCCGATCGTCCAAGGAGTAAGGCAGAGCTGTCGTCGCTTTCCCAAGCCTCTACCGTCACCCCCCAGAATCAAAAATAAACAATCGTACTTAGATTGCTGTACCTAGGTTTTCGTCCCTAGGCTTTCTTTGTACGAGCGAGTTTGTATTGTGAGTCTAAGTTCAGTCCTCCTATATAATTGTTCTGTACTTTTACAATCAATGGCAACATCCAGATGTTCGAAACACGCATATTGTGAACAGGTTGGGGGAACCCATTCATACTCCACCTTCTGGGTTAGAACCTCTCCAGAAGGTACTTCATACTCCAGTAGACTCGGTAACTCCCCTCCAGCCCGGATCTCAACGAATATCCGAGCATACATCAGCCTCGTCCGAAAGGCTGTAGCATCATCAGCCTTGATCGGGGTGCCCACCAAGCTCGCAAGTCGCATCCGCAATGGGATGCTCCAGAACCGAACAGAGAACTCAGGGAAGCGTATCCAAACCGGGATGGCATTCAAGACTTCCTTCTCACAGCGCAAATCTGAGGTCCACTCCTTCAGAATGATCAACATGTCATCAAATGTCCACGGACCACCTTGCAGGATCCTGGTTACATCTTTTGCCAGCCCAAACTTCACATAGTAGAAGCCATTTTTCCTAGCAAATATCTCCATACTACCTTTAGGCGGCCAGACGCGTGCCGCATACCGCCTGATCTGTCCATAGAATGGCTTGTTGCCCAGGACGTACAGAACCAGCGTGTTTTTCCAGAAGGCAATCACCTTCTCAATCTCCTCTGCAGGGAACGAAGTCTGGAAGCCACTTCCTACCTTCTTTGGTGGCACATACTCCATAGAAGTGGGACTTTTAGGCCCCACCGGTGTGCAGATCTCAGTCCAGGACCGTCCCGGTGGACGGGGAGCCGATCCCTGTGAGCGGGGGGCAACCCCAGGGGTAGGGGACACTGAACCATGACCTCCCCGGTCCACCACTTTGCCCTTTCCTTTTTCCGCCATGGTCGTCTTGGGGCGCCAGCCCACTGTTCTCCCAGTAGTCACCGCAGGGCCACGAGCCGACGTCCTCAGCCCCGATCCCTCTCCCGATTTTCTTCCAGCAAAAGGGCACGTCTTTTGGAGACTCTGCGCGCCCCCCACCTTGCTCCCCGCCATGGCCCCCCGACGTCTCGTAACCGTCGTCCAGCCACCTCCCTACTACTGACCCTCCTAGAAATAGTCTCAGATCCAGGTTGTTGATTTGGAATCCACCGAGTCGCCCCACTCGACAATCCCCCCTACAAACGCCATCGGGCCACCCCAGCCATCCCTGGCGCAGCCGACTACGGGACCACCGGCGTTGTCCATCCCGGCGTCCGTGCTGACAGCGACAGCAGGCCTCACCTGCGCCCGGCCGCCTACCTGGATGGCGGCGCCGGCCTAAGCTTCCGCCTGCACGCCCGCCCGCGCGTCTGCCTGCGCGCCCATCTGCGCACCCACTAGCACTCCCACCTGCACGCCCACCTGCATGCCCACCTGCATGCCCACCTGCGCGCCCACCAGCGCGCCCACCTGGTCGCCCGCATTCGTTCCCGCGACCCCCTTTGCGCTGCAGGCCGCTCCGATCGAACCGCTGCCGCCGCCTCCGCCTGCCTGGCCGCCGCCGCCCTCCTGTTCGCCGCCTCCCAACCGCACACTCCCTCCACCGGCGCCGGGGTCCTACGGTGGGGCCCTACTCGGGCTGGGACGCGAAACCCTATATCAAGTTTGGGCTGACGGAGGATGTGACCAGGATTGTGTAGGGAGGGCCATGGTCGTTTGATGGGAGACTAATTATTTTGAAAGAATGGACACCGGCGCTGAGGTGTGAGAAGGAAGTGTTGAATGCCATCCCCGTCTGGATCCGGTTCCCAGAATTCCCTGTTCAATATTGGAGCATCCCACTTCTCATGAGACTCGCCAGCCTCGTGGGGAAGCCGATAAATGCAGATGAGGCCACCACCTTCCGATCCAGAATAATGTACGCCAGAGTCTTTGTGGAGATAAAGGCAGGCTCAAAGCTCCCGAGCATGCTTGAGTTTCAGGTACCATCTGGAGAGGTTCTGACGCAGGCTGTGGAGTATGATTGGGTCCCACCCATGTGTTCGCATTGCGAGTGCTTTGGGCACATTACCAGTGCGTGCAATTATAAGGGGAAGGGGTCCGCCAGGTCACAGGCGGGCCAGCCAGAGACACCTCGGCCGGAGACGATTCAGACGAAGGCACACGAGGAGGAGGCGGCACCCAGCCACTTGCCTGAGGAGACGGCGCCAGAGAGACACACGGAGGAAGACACAGTTATGAAGATTGACAGGAGACCGGAGACAGGACCGCCACAGCGACAGGAGAGCATGCAGGGTGCGCTGGTTCCGTTCAGACCACAGAGGACTATGATGACCAGGGGTATGAGTGCGGCGGAAAGTGGTCAGAGGGGGGCGGAGGCCTCCAAGGCACTTATGGTTTACAGCAGCAGGAAGAGACACGCTCCGGCCACACTGGAGGATATTCCTCAGATGAGGGAGATGGAGGACCAGACCGATCCCAATCCTGACTGGACACTTACTCTTAGCAGGATCCAGGCCCATCTTGCCCCTTCCTCCATGGTAGATGCAGTCCTTAAGCAGACGGATGAGACGCTTCCCTCGAGTGTCGATCCAGAGGAGTTTCAGGGGGCCCCAACATCTTTTATTTAGATGTCGGTCCTAGCATGGAACATTAGGGGGGATGTTCCATGGGCCGATGGAGGGAGATCAGAGGGGTGCTGAGGAGAGAGGCATGTGACATTGCTATTCTGCTGGAGACGAAAATTCGAGGGCCGCTATGCTCTCACGTCGGACTCCTGCAGCCTGGGACCACATTCACAACTTAGATCTCTGCGGTATGGCAAGGATCTGGGTTAGGTGGAACACAGGTAGCTGGGTGGGGGTTCAGATTCATAAGTCAGAGCAACTCATCGGTGTTACTTTTGAGAATAAAGGCGGGTTCAAATTCATCCTGGGTGCTGTATATGGTCACAACGACCGGAGACTCCGGGAGGCTCTGTGGGCGGACATTGTGCTTATGGGCCGTATGACGGACAACATGCATCTCCCCCTACTCATCATGGGGGACTTCAATGCTATGTTGCTCCGTCAAGAGAAGGTTGGGGGCCGGCCTGTATCGGACTCGATTTTATACGACTTCCAGAGGTGTCTTCTTATGTCAGGTATGCGGGGGCTGGATCGAGCTGGACATATTTGGACCTGGCACAACAAGGCTACTCAGAATCGTATTGCTTGTCAGCTGGATCGGGCCTTGGGCAATAGCGAGTGGTTCAGGTGTTTTCCGAACTCGGTGGCGGAAGGTCTGGCAGCGGGTACTAGCGATCACTCTTCTATCCGGGTGGGCCTATGTGAGAGACCCACCTTTAGGGCGAGGCCGTTTCGGTATAACAACAGCTGGTACCTATCACCAGGTTATGAGGAGGTGGTTTTGAGAGAGATGCAGCACTTCCGGGATGGCACGGCCCAATTCCGCATGGTTCACAAGCTCAGGCAGCTCAAGCGGGCTATCAGGGGGTGGATAAAAACGAGACCGCGGACTTCCCTGGCGGAGAAGGAAGAAGAGCTTCGAGACACTCAGATGGCCCTCCAATCTGACATTATGAATGGGGATCTGGCGGCTAAGGAGAAGACCTTGATTGAGGAGGTTAGCACCATGAGGCTGCAGGAGGAGATCAGTGCGGCACAGAGGGCCAAGTGCACCTGGCTCAAAGATGGAGACCGCTGCACCAAATTCTTTTACGATGTGATCCGCACCCGGCAGCACCGGAACAGCATCCCCAGACTTCTGAATGCTGAGGGTCGTCTTGTAGGAGATCCGGTGGAGATTCAGGAGGAGGCCGTCAGATTCTACACTGACTTATATCAGCAGACGGACTACTCTAGCACGTTTTCGGCCCTGGTTACGAAGAGACTGGTGTCCCGACATAGGAACAGTCTACTCTTGGCTCCGGTAAGGATGGAGGAGGTGGAAGATATTGTGATGAAGGCTAATCCCAACAAAGCTCCTTGGCCTGATGGCTTCTCTTCTGGGTTCTTCAAGCGACACTGGGGTGTACTCAAGGCTCCTGTTCTGGCAGCGGTTCAGGAGTTCTTTGTGGAGGGCCGGCTACTGAAGGAGATGAACCACATATTCTTGACACTGGTTCCCAAGAAGGAAGGAGCGACCTCACTTGCAGACTTTAGGCCCATTGCTTGCTGTAATTTCCTTTACAAGATTATCACTCATCTTATGTGCAGGCGTATGGAGGGGATTATGCAGGGTTTAGTGTCCCGAAATCAAGAAGCGTTCATCAAGGGCCGATCGATAGCGGAGCACAGCCTGCTAGCTCACGAGATGGTGCGGGAGTTCAGCAAACCGGGGGGATGAAGGCGTGTGTGAAACTTGACCTCCGGAAAGCATATGACACGGTCAATCGGGACTTCCTTTGCCACTTGATGCTTGCCATGGGATTTGACGAGAGGTGGGTGGCGAGGGTAAGGGAGTGTATCTGCTCCCCTACCTTCTCTGTCCTCATCCAGGGCACGCCGTATGGCTACTTTAGTAGCAACAGGGGGTTGAGGCAGGGCGACCCCCTCTCCCCGTATCTCTTTACCTTGGTGATGGAGTACTTTACTTGTATGATGGAGATAGCTGTGCACAGCGGGAGGATTGTTCTCCTTTTCCAGTTGGTGAGTCCTGCTGTATCTCATTTGATTTATGTTGATGATTTATTGGTGCTACTTCAGCCTTCCATGAGGGACATGAGAGCGCTCTCTGACATTATGGAGGAGTTCGGACGACTTTCTGGGCTCCAGTTAAACCGGGAGAAGAACAGAGTCTACTTCAGTTCCCGGTGTACACTTCAGGAGGAGAGAGCCTTCGCTTTGGGTGTGGATAGAGGCGAGCTTCCAGTGAAATACCTGGGGGTCCCGCTGACGGTCAACTATGCCCAAGAGCAGGATTGTCACAGCTTGGTGGACTTTGCTCAGAGGAGAGTGGAGGGCTGGCAAGCGGCGGGACTTTCATTTGGGGGACGGATTGAGTTGGTGCGGTCGGTTATTACGGGCATCGCTATGTTCTGGCTCCAGTCTATCCAGATCCCCACAGCTACTATTCGGAAGGTGGAGGCTATCTGCGCAAACTTCATCTGGAGGGGAGGGATTCATGCGATATCCTGGGACCAGCTATGTCGGCCTCGGGAGGAAGGAGGAGTCGGGTTGAGGCCTCTCCATGCTGTTAGGAAGGCAGCTTGTGTGAAGATGGCTTGAAAATTCATCAAGGGGGGGTCGCTCTGGGCGGACTGGATGGCTAGCAGATACTTACGGAGGACCAACTTCTGGGCCTGCATGATAGACAACAATTTTTCTGTCACGTTTAAGGCCATCCTGAGATGTAGACCGGTGCTCCAGACCGCTATCTGCAGGCGCATGAAGGATGGGACGAATACCGACCTTTGGCTAGACCCTTGGTTGGGTTCCAGATCCCTCCTCGAGATTCGGGGAGGGCAGATGGACAGGAAAGCGGGAAGGGGGCTCACATGCAGTCGGATCATTAGAGACGGAGTTTGGAGGCCAGAGGGCTACCCATATACAGCCCAGCTTGCAACAGAGATACACCTTATTATCATTGATGCTAGCCAGACGGAGGATACATGGAGCTGGGCCGGCCCAGGTACGGGGGGCGGGTCAGGTCTATTCTGCTTTCGTAGCTGCTATGATTTGGTCCGGACCCACCACGACCAGGATGAGGAGGTGGACTTCATTTGGGGCAAGGACGTTGCACGAAAAATGCAACTTTGTGCATATCGTCTTCTCCGGAGTAGATTGATGACGAGAGATAGACTCCTCCGGTTTGGTATGCAGATCCCGGATGCCAAATGTGTGCTATGTAATGATGAAGATGAATCTATGGGACATCTCTTCTTTGGCTGCCCGGTGACCTGGCACATTTGGACTGAGCAGTGTGCACAACTGAGAGGAGTGGGGATGGACCGGGACATTCGGAGCATTCTCAGCTGGATCCGAGATCACAGAGGACAGGATACGGGGTGGGCTAGAAGAGCCAGAGTTTGTCTTGTTGCGTCTGTTTGGCACATCTGGAAGGAACGGAACAGACGTATCTTTGAGGGCTTGACTACCCCCCCTATTGGAATTCTACATAATATAGAATTCGATGTATCTGTAATGGCCCCATAATAGTATTACTGGGGCATGGAAAGTTGTGATGTTGTACTTTAATACCTTTTCCGCTATATGCGAGGAATAAATTCACCCTTATTCCAATATATATATATATATATATATATATATATATATATATATATATATATATATATATATAAAATCAAATATATATATATACATGATTTTCGGGGAAAATGTTTACTCAAGTATAGCTAAAATTAGCAGGAAAAACAATTAATATACCGTGAGCATTTTAGCAGGGTCAAAGCTTCGCATAGGTGGAGAAGAACCAAAAATCCTGTAGGTTAGCTGAAGCATTGGTTGTGTGTCTTTCTCTTTTATCAAATAATGAGGACCACAAGGCATTCTGGGACCATTGAAGTCAGATGTTCGAGCAAACCCAAGAAATTGTTTCTTAGCCCAAGGATTGTGCAATTCCTCAACCATTTGATAAGCAAAGCTTCCGTCACTGCACTGAACATTTATCTGCAAAGGTGAAGAAAGGCATTAGTGCAAATATTAACAAATAAGTAAAAATGACAATTGGAACACAATCAATAGTAGCAATAATTATGCAATAAACCAAACAATTGCTCAATGACAGAAAATATGCAGCATGAATAACAACATTCCTCCATAAATATTAAACTTACCAGAGGAGCTCTAGCTTATGGAATGTACACATATGATGAGCGCAAAAGTCGGATGTTTGATATAAACCTTTCCTGATGTGAGATCACCAGCGGTTCAAATGGGGCATCCCCTGGGCCAGTATCAAGTTTTCTTCTGAGAATTCTAGCCTCGGATTTTGTGGGCAACAAAAGCATCCTTGCAACTGCTCTCATCTTCGGTTCCTCCACGTGATTGTATTGAAGATCATCGCCCTCCCAATCCAATAAGAGACCCAATGTTTCATCTACAAACTGTCTGTCCCACCTTATTACAGAAAACAACAGTCTCTCTAGCAAAGAACCCTTTGCTAAAAATGAGACCTCAACAGGTGATAAATCCACCAGACGAGTAAACCCAAATGCTGTATCACTCGCATAATACTCATTGGAGCATTGGGATACTGTAGAGTGATATATGTTATCAGGAGAAAATATATTGAAGAGTCTCTCAAATGTATTCCGCTGTAGACTATGCCCCATCACTGAACAAGGCATTTCATTATTTTGCACAATTTCTTCATGAATTAGTTTTGGAACCTGAAAATATGAACGAAAATCCAGTAACTGATGTGAGGAGAAGGGATATAAATGGGGCAGTGATTTAAAAAATAGGAATATGTAGCAACAAGAGAGCTTAAAACAGTAAGGCATGAAGCAGCTCAAAGCAAATTACCTTATATACTATTGGATTCCAGTCTCCTGAGTAGTGTATGTCTTCCAACTCCCCAAATGGAGGAGGAATAAGGGAATTTGGTATCTCAGAGAAGTACAAGTATGAGCTTCCTTCATTACGCTCAAATAACTCCGGATGGTTACAAACCTAGAACAAAAATGGGAAAGAATGGACGTTCCAATGAGCAACTATTACTTAAAATAACTGAAATAGGTGGTAAAATTGAAAGCACACCCAACCCTTAGTTTACACTGCATTAATCAATATTCAGTCCTGATACTGGACATTATCATAACCTGCAAGGCCACAATTTGTTTAAACCTTAAAGATACCATAGTCCAGGGGCGGACCAAGAAAAAAAAATCGGAGGAGGGGGGGGGGGGGGGGGGGGGGAGGGGGGGGGGGGTGGGGTGCGTACCTTAAAACAAAAACAAAAAAACGAAGGAAAAATACCTTATATTAGAATTTCAAGGGGAAATTATATAGAACTCGTAAAGAAAAGTTAAAAATAATAGAACTAATATAGCACAATGAGGCTAAGGAGAATTGAACTTAAGACCTCTTGGTTAAAAGACCCATCCACTTACCAACTAGACAACCATTCAAGTGTAAACTTTTATAAAACATCTATAATATAAAGCACAGTGGGTTTTTGGTCCGACCCATGTGCTTTGGTTCAACGATGATGAAATGACTAAATTGTCCCTCTCTCTATATAAAAGGAGGAGGTCCAATGTTGGGTGCGGAGCAACCGGTTGTTCCAACGGCACCCCCGCCTCCAGCTCCTCTTGTACCGCCCCTCCCTCCGCCGCCTCCGCTCCATCCTCGCCCACGTCGTCGTCGCCGGCCTCTACCAGAACCCCTTCGTCGCAAGCAGCAGCCTCCACCGCGCCGCCGACGTCGACCCTTCCTTCGCCACCTCCCTCTTCTCCGCCATGACCAACTCCAACCCCTTCTCCTTCAACACCGCCATCGCCATCTCCGCCGATCCACTCTCCATCTACTCCCAAATGCTCCGCCGCTGCGTCCCTCCCGACTCCCACACCTTCTCTTCCTTGCTCAACACCACCACCGCCACCGCCGCCACCAGGTCGCTCCACGCACACGCCCTCCTCCTCGGATTCCGGCCCGACCCCTTCGTGCAGACCGTCCTGCTCACCGCCTACTCCCGACGCGGCTCCGCCGACCACGTCCTGCGGGTGTTCGACGGAATGCCACACAGGGACGTCGTCTCCTGAACCGCCGCCGTCTCGGACCTCGCCGCCCTCGGATGCCCCGCGACGGCCCTGCGCGTCTTCACCTCCATGAGGCCCCACGCCGCCCCGAACGCCGCCATCGTGGTCTTTGCCGTGTCCGCCTCCGCCGGGCTCGGGTCCCTGGCGCTGGCCCGGTGCCTGCACGCCTACGTCGAGAAGGCCGGGTTCGGAGGCCGTGTCTCCGTCCGGAACTCCCTGGCGCTGGCCCGATGCCTGCACGTCTACGTCGGGAAGGTCGGGTTCGTGTCCGTGCCATTATGGCACGGGTTATCCACTAGTTAAATAATAGGACAAAGAAAACTATATAGCAAAAAACCGGAAATTCAGTGCCCCTTAACCCCCTCGGCTTAGGGTGAGTTCGCCCCTGCCATTGACGATTGCTTTGAATAAGGTTTCACAGGGAATTCCAATTCCCTACTTTGTACTTGATAATAGGAATTGAATTTCTCTCACAAATATCCTTGAATCTAATGGATATCATGGACAGGTTTTGTAGAGCTCAACAAGAGAAACATAACCTCCTCAAAAGGACAATTCCAATTCCCTACTTTGTACTTGATAATAGGAATTGAATTTCTCTCACAAATATCCTTGAATCTAATGGATATCATGCACAGGTTTTGTAGAGCTCAACAAGAGAAACATAACCTCCTCAAAAGGACAATGTATTGGTGGCGAACCAAACAACAGCAATTCCATCAAATGCAATATTACCTGAAGTTCCATTTCCTTGAACAAGATGAACACTAAAGGGAAATGGAGTAACTTCCATTTTAATAAAGATCCTATATCAAAAGTTTTGGTATGAGCATAAGTTTAAACATGATACCTTCCGTAATTGGATAACAATGTTCATCAAGTTAACAATTTTCTTCTTGTTTAGGTGGCCACGGTTGCTATCAAAAAACTCAGCAAGGGATATTTTGTTTTTAATAGCTTGATAAAATGCTTGTTGCCGGGAACTTAATTTGCAGAGAACTTTAACTTCCGTTTTTGAAGTCATTTCCGTTATGACATCTTTCTTTACACGCCGCAACATGAAAGGCTTCAGAACTGCATGCTGTCACAAACAGAAATAAACTTATTTATCCAAACAAACCCAAAAAAAAAAAAAAAATTTACATCATCCAGATAAGTCACAGACACCTAACTTCTTTCCACATATATTATTGATCAAGTACTATGTTACCATGCCACAGACTGAAGTAAAACGGGTGTTTCAGACAAGTTTGCAGTATCCGCACGGTTTAGGGACCTTGTTAATATCGCTATCTGTACTATTGGCACTTGCAGTTTCGGTGGTTTAGCATCGGAGTTTCAGTGCTAATGATGTCCGAAAACCAAAAAATAACAGGAAATTATATAAAAGACTAGAAAAGTATTTGATATATTTACGAGGGTTCAGAATATCATATCTGGAGTTTTAATCGGTTTCGGATCGGGGTTTTAGAGTTCTTTGTTTTGAAAAGCTAATGTAGAGAATAATGGTTCTATATTTTTATTGATTGGTTACTCCACTACTTATAGGGAGTCTAGCTCCTCTTCATATTACATTTTCCAATGTGGGACTAAATCCCTTATTAGTTCTCAACACTCCCCCTCAAGATGGGCGATAGATATTAATCATTCCCATCTTGTTACATAGCTTAGACAGACTTAATGAACTAAGACCCTTAGTCAGACAGTCTGCCAATTGTTCTTCTGAGCGAACATGATCAATCTTCAGTATCCCTTGTTCCAGCTTCTCTTTGATGAAGAATCGATCGATCTCGATGTGCTTCGTTCTGTCGTGCTGCACTGGATTGTTAGCTATACTTATTGCAGCTTGACTATCGCTCAGAAGATGTAACGGTGCTCCCTTGTCCAGCTTCAACTCTGTCAGCAACGCTTTCACCCACAGCAACTCCGACACTCCTAAAGCCATTGCTCTGTATTCTGCTTCAGCTGTAGACCGTGCTACCACAGACTGTTTCTTGCTTCTCCATGAGACCAAGTTTCCTCCTACAAAGACACAATATTCCGTGGTAGACCTTCTATCGTCTATGCAGCTTGCCCAGTCTGCATCGCAGTATCCCTCAACTTCTATACATCCATTCTTCTTGAACCATAGCCCTTTCCCCGGCGTCCCTTTCAGATATCTCAAGATCTGAAATACTGCATCCATATGACCCGTTCTTGGATCATGCATGTAGCGACTTACTACACTCACCGCAAATGAGATATCAGGGCGAGTGTGCCCAAGAAAAATCAATCTCCCTACAAGTCGTTGATATCTTTCACGATCAACTGGCTCTCCTGCTTCTGCTCCCAACTTGCACTTCTGGTCAATTGGGGTGACTGCGACTTTGCATCCCAGCATCCATATCTCCTTCAGCAGATCTAGTGTGTATTTTCTTTGTGAGAGAACAATTCTTTGTTCGCCTTCACACACCTCGATACCTAGAAAGTACCTCATCGCTCCTAGATCCTTCACTTCAAACTCATTCGCGAGTTTTGACTTCTGTTTAGCGATCTCGGCTTCATCATTCCTGTGATTACTATATCATCCACGTATACAGCAAGTATAGTGATGTGGCCTCTTGCATGCTGAAGAAAGACAGTATGATCTGCATTTTCTTGATAGTATCCCATGCCTGTAACAGCCTTTCTGAATCTGTCAAACCAGGCTCGAGGAGATTGCTTGAGCCCATATAGCGACTTCTTTAGTTTGCACACTTTTCCATGCGACGTCCCTCCGTCTGATTCTGTAGCATAGCACCCTGGCGGGAGTTCCATGTACACTTCTTCTTGTAGGTCCCCATGGAGAAAGGCATTCTTCACATCTAATTGGTATAGCTTCCACCCATAGTTTGCTGCAATGGAGACCAGAGTTCTTACAGTGCTCATTTTCGCTATTGGAGCAAAAGTTCCATCATAGTCGATGACATATGATTGTGTGTATCCCTTTGCAACCAACCTCGCCTTGTATCGTTCCACCTTTCCTTCTGACGTCTCCTTTACTGTGTACACCCATTTGCATCCCACAATTTTCTTCCCATTAGATAATGGAACCAGCTCCCATGTCTTATTTTTCTCCAGTGCCCCAAGTTCTTCCATCATTGCAGCTTTCCACCTTGGATCTTTCTTTGCTTCCTGCCAACTTTTGGGCAACGAAGTAGAGTCTAATGATGCAATGAAGGCTCGATAATTCGAAGAAATGTTAGAATAAGACAAGTAGTTGGCAATATCATATTCATAATCATCAAAACGACTAGGAGCCTTACCCGCATTGATGCGAGAAGATCTCCTTAAGGGAGCAATAGGTGGTGGAGAGATCATACCATCAGAGTCAGAGAGATCCGCATCAGAATCAGATTGAATCTGTGCGGGGGCAACATCTTCAAGAGTTGGAGCAGGAGTAGACGAAGGACTTGGTACAATAGGCACAGGGCACGGTACAGGCACAGTACTGGACTTCTGATGTCTCCTTCTGTAGACTTGGAGCTCCTTTTCCATTGTCTGCTGCTCCCCCTGTTCCTTTTCCATTGTCTGCTGCTCCCCATGTTTAACATATGTATCTTCTTCACCTTCTGTATCGGAGTCACTGCTTTCTCCCCCTTTCGTCCAATTTTCTACGACCGGACATGGGACCGATCCGATTAACACAGATGGGCTTAATTTCTCTCCCTCACATCTAACATCATCTATGTTAGGTGTGTCACCAAATGCCGAACCGTCATCCGAACCATAATATGGTTCCAGTTCTCTGAATGTAACGTCCATGCTTACAAACAACTTCCGCGCAACTGGACTCCAACATGCGTATCCCTTCTGAGTTGCCGTGTACCCGACAAAGACACATTTAACCGCTCGAGGATCCAGTTTGCCAACGCCTGGCCTATTATCTTAGACAAAACATACACACCCAAATACTTTCGGTGGAACAGTGTACGTGGTTGCACCAGTAAGCATCTCCAGCGGTGTCTTCCAGTCCAATACTTGAGATGACATTCTGTTGATGAGATAAGATGCCGTTAACACCGCCTGCCCCCATAAGTGTTTCGGAACATTCATAGCCAGCATCAACGTCCGTGCGACCTCCAGCAGGTGTCTGTTTTTCCGTTCGGCCACACCATTTTGTACCGGTGTATAGGCACAGGAAGTTTGGTGTAGTATGCCATGAGTGGATAAATACTCAGCAACCTTCGTATTTGTATACTCCGTCACATTGTCAGACCGTAAGCACTTAATTTTAGTGCCATATTGAGTTTCTATCCGGCGATAAAAGTCTCGAAATGCCTCAAAGACGTCACTTTTATTCTTCATAAGGTACACCCATGTCACGCGAGTATAACAATCAATAAAAGTGACGAACCACCGAAAACCGTTAATACCGGTTGTAGGACAAGGGTCCCATACGTCTGAATGTACCATAGCAAAAGCAGCCGAACTTCTACTACCTGAACTCACATACGTGCTTCTGGTATGTTTACCCAACTCACAAGCATGACAAAATAACTTCTCTTTATTAGCCCTTTGATATAAGGACGGATACATGCGACTAATAATTTTAAAAGAAGAATGACCGACACGCTGGTGGTGTAGGAGCAATTCATCTTCTACACTGTGCCGTGAATCTTCCGGTGGTGTGTCTGCTACCAGAGATGCCAAAGCTTTGTCCAGTCCAGTCCTGTCCAAGTACCACAGCCCCTTATGCCATGTGCCAGTCCCTGGTCGTCGTCCTGTCCCCTTCTCCTGAAAAGTCACCGTAGGAATGTCAAAGGAAACAGTACAGTTAAGATCAAGGATAATGGTACTAATAGAAAGAAGATTGACAGAAAAAGACGGAGCATGTAAGACATTGGTGAGAGTGAGAGAAGGGGTGCATGCGACAGTGCCTTTACTTATGACAGGGCTGGAGTTACTATCAGCAGTCTGAATGCTCTCCGACGTCG
This sequence comes from Iris pallida, assembly GCA_029216955.1. Lineage (NCBI taxonomy): Eukaryota > Viridiplantae > Streptophyta > Magnoliopsida > Asparagales > Iridaceae > Iris > Iris pallida. The sequence goes on from JANAVB010001800.1 coordinate 25,339,576, forward strand.
GTAGGTGAGTATAGTCCTGGAACTCACCGCGGAATACCGTGACATGGCGAGATGCCCCAGAGTCCATAATCCAACCTGGTTGGTGGACAGCTGCTGCAAGAGCACGCGCAGGTATACCTATACCGGTTTGGGCAAAGCAAGTGATGTGGTCCCCCGAGGTAGATGACGCCCCAGTACTGTCGTCCGAACCCAGCTTCGTGCCGCGTAACTTCGCGAGGAACTCCTTCATAAGAGGGGTTAACTCAGCCAGGTGATTGTCGCCCCCTTCCTCCGCCAGATTAGTTGCGTCCTCCAGAATAATTTTCCCTTCTACCAGCATAACCGCCTCTACCACCACGACGTCCATCGCGACCCCGTCCACGATCACTCGACTGACTGTGCAGGGGTTTTGGACAAAATCTGATGTAATGTCCTGAGTCACCACAGTTGTGGCAAACACCGGCTACAAAGGGAGGCTGATGGAAGGTGGCAAGGGCAGACTTGTCAACAGTGGCTTGCTCCCCCTGGAAAGAGTCCTTGTTGGGCATCAACTTCAAGCGAGCCTCTTCTTGTGCCATGGCAGCAATGGCTTCTTCTAAGGTGGGAAGCATGGGCTGTGCCAGGAGTACATTCCTTCTATTCTCAAATACAGGATTAAGACCCTTCAAGAAATTCATCATCCGTTGACGCGAAATATAATCCAAGAATTTTTGAAAATGTTTCGCAAATGCGGGTTCGACTTGGGCATCTTCCATCCCAAGAGGATCATAGTGATCCAGATCAGACCAGAACTTCTTCAACAGAGCCGCATACTCAGAGATGGTGCGGTCGTCCTGGGCCACCCTATCAAGTTCATCCTACAGTTGGAAGACCCGCATAGGATTGCCCGAGCCTGAGTACATATCCTTCAAAGTCCGCCATATATCAGCAGCAGCCTCCATCGCCTCTACATTGCCCGACACCTGGTCGGTCAAGGAGGCTGTCAACCATCCAGCCACAACATTGTTGACAATTTTCCAAACAGCAAACTCCTTTGAGGAGGGATCATCTGGCGCATTGGTTTGGCTATTGACGTAGCCAACCAAGCCACGTCCCTTCAGCGTCCGCATGGCCTGCCGTAACCATTTCAAGTAATTGGACGTGCCTTCCAACTTCGTCTCCAGCTTGTCCAGCTTTCCCATTTTGTAGGATGACGGATCCACATCAGTATGGATCACACGTGGGGTCGCCTCGGTTAATCTCTTTGATAAAATATCATCAACCAAGGCCTTCATCTCATCTGCTGTCAGTTTACCACTGATCGAATCCATGGCGTCCGCAACGGTGATTCGTCGTCATCGTCTTCGTCGGCTTCGTCGTCGTCGTCGTCATCTTCGTCGGCTTCGTCGTCGTCGTCGTCGTAAAGTCTTCAACAGAGACCGTACGAATGCGCTGTTAACATGGCCAACACCGGTGCGCGCATGGAAAACCTAATTTGCAGATCGAGAACGAAAAACAAATAAAGCATTTGTAATTCCGGAGGGCGTAATCTAGGAACAGAAGATGCAAATAAAGCATTTGACATCCAACCGTCGTCGAATAACTACCCACATAATCTCTCTCGCAAAGTAGGGTTTTTATTTTTTTATTTTTTTTAATGGAAAAAAGGGGGGTAACAGCAGCAGGTGGGTCGGAAGAGGGGGGGCGGCGGGCAGGGGGTGGGGATCGGCGGCGGGGGGGGCGTCGGGCGGGGCAGGGGGGGTTCGGCAGGGGGTTGGGGATCGGCAGGGGGTGGGGGGGGGCGTCGTGCGGGGCAGGTGTCACGCCCCGATCCCGCTAGGGTCATCCGTCTTGCTTGGATCCCTGCGGGATCGATCGTCCTCGCTAAGGCGTGATGTCGTGCAAGCCTAAGTTGCGCTTGCACAAGGCCATGTACCTGCACAAAAACAACTAGTCAAGCAAAACACACGCACGCACCCATTAGTCAAGCAAAACACACGCACGCACCCATTGAAGAAACCAAATGTTGGACACAGAGATTTGAAATGAAAATACTCATTTTATTCATAGCTTGATAGGAATACAAGTACAAAGCTTTGCAACTCAGATTTGCCTTATAATTTGGCTACAAGATTCTCTTTGAAATACTCTTTTGAAATTAGCCACAATGCCCATACATGATATCCTTTATTACAAGCTGGAATTGAAAGACACCTTCAAGGAAATGAAAACTGGAAACTTGCAATTGACTGAAAGTAAACTTCGAGGCGATCCACGAGCTCTACTGGGCTAGACGAGCTTCGGTGCCTCACTTGAAATCCCCCTGTCTCCTTTTGCTTCTGAAAAGGATGCCCACAACGTGGGTCAGTACACATCATGTACTGGCGAGCGGCTTTTGGCCGAACTCGCAAATCTCTGCACTAAATCAATATGTTGAGCTAACATTTACTAGTGATCTTTCTACTTGTCTAGGTTCTTTTTAACAATTCATAAGAACATGACAGATAGAATATGTCATAGCAACTTACCCTCGCCGGCAGTCATCCCTGCACAAAACCACGTTAGCACAATTTGCATAATGAGTAATTCATGATTCATTCTTGCAGATATTGAAGTTGTCATTTGGGTCATGCAGGTGGACTATTCTACATGTTGGTCCATGGGTTTTCCCCATGATTAGCCGCTGTGACTCTTTGGTTCAGCTCGTCGCTAAGGACACAGATATTCGGCTACACTTTTAACATGGGTCCTTGCACCCAGTGTGCTCATAATCTCTCCTAGGCCGAGCGGTTCCAGGTGCCCCTAGATACCACCCGAGAGACAAATAATTCCTTGTATACAAGTTGTCCGAGACCAAATGCATGCTCTAGCCGTTCTATCAGATGAGACACACTTGGACTTATGCACAGGTATACGACACGTTTGATTCGTGCCTTCAGGTTTATCTCAACATGTACAAGTTCGTCTGTACATGTCTACATTTCAAGCATACTGATGACAAGCAGATGATCATTCTTATCGAGCAGATAGAGTAGCAACACATATTCTTGAATTTGATTCAATTCAATTATCTTCTCTTATCTTTTTGTGGATGTGGTATCGTTGATCATTGGGACAAGGCAACATAGTAGACTAGAGATCATTTTTCTTAGGCGTACAGATCAATGTCTGTTCGGTTGAAGCAACTCACCGAGATGAATCTTAGTTGAGAGAAGGAGGGACTTCACGCGCCGTTCACGAACAATTCACGCGGCCTACAATAGCACCAACAGTTGATTAGCATACTTCGTCTCTTTCTCTCAAGATTCGGAATGAATGCGAAATGCGATGAAAGCGAACAATGAAAACCAATCATCGAAAACCAACACGAAAATGCATTCATCAAAACCAAGCAGCGAAGAGAAAACATTCAGCAAAACTCTTGAATTTATTTCAATAGAAGCCAATCCATCAATTGGAAAGGTTCATTGTATTTCATCCGTGATCAATCGATACCGGCAAAGGTTTCACCAAATACTCAGTTCATGACTGAGTCAACAAGCCGTAGGTATTACATAGTGGACCGCAAGGAGCGGGGCACTACAGCAGGGGAGGGGTCGGCTGGGGGGTGGTCGGCAAGAAGGGGGTTAGGGTTAGGGGCGAGGGGGGGGGGGGGAGTCGGCAGGGGGGGTTGTTCGGCAAGAGGAGGGTTAGAGTTAGGGTTAGGGTCGGCAAGAGGGGGGGTTGGTCGGCAGGGGGGTGAGAAAAAAAATAATTTTTTTTGTGGTTATGGCTCTGGTACCATGTAGAGAATAATGGTTCTATATTTTTATTGGTTGGTTACTCCACTACTTATAGGGAGTCTAGCTCCTCTTCATATTACATTTTCCAATGTGGGACTAAATCCCTTATTAGTTCTCAACAGCTAATTTATATTAAAATTTCATGAAAAAGCTAGAAAAATATTTGATAGATCTAGGTATAATTTTATGTATCATTTTTTGTTTTCCGTTAGTTTTGAATGAAATTATATTTAACAATTCTAAGTCCTCCGCCCGCTATTGTGCTTTTATTTGCATGCTTTTAGACAAAGTACACCTGTAATATATAGTTCTGAATGAAATACTTTTAAGATGGATGGGTGTTGTGAATTTATAAATATACAACATCAATAAATGATAACGGTTACATTGTGTTAATAATGAATATTAAGACAATATCATGTCGATCTTCCTACAACCAATCAATGTGCCGACACTAATTTTTCCCGTACTTCGCTTTTTTTTATGATTTGACCAAGAAAGGGGAGCCCAAAATGTCACTATCAACCATTATCGGTAAGGGTCAAGTATCAGAGAAGGGTATGCCAAACCCTATGTTGCACTAGTACGGATAGAGATACAACATGAATACAACATATATATATATATATATATATATATATATATATATATTTTTTGCAGATGACCTCTAGCCTAGTGGTTAAGAGAGATGCATGCGGCCCGAGTGGTCAGGAGTTCGAATTCCAGTGGGAGCGATTCCAGAAACAATTTACCTGGTTCCAAAATATATATATATATATATATATATATATATATATATATATATTTTTTGAAGCAATGTGTAACTGTGGCGAACTCGTCTCCACTGGGGCTCAAACTCCTGACCACTTGGGATGCAGTGGTTAGGAGTTTGAGCCCCAGTGGAGACGAGTTCGCCACAGTTACACATTGCTTCAAAATATATATATATATATATATATATATATATATATATAATTTTTATTTTTTGGAAAAAGGGTAAATTTTATTCCAAAAACAACGCAATAATCTTACAACATACAATCAGAGTGGGACTCCCACTCTTCAGTTTCCCATAGCATTAACATCAAAATCTATGTTATGGAGGATGCCTACCAGAGGGGTGACTAGCCCCTCGAAGATGCGACGGTTCCGTTCCCTCCATACATGCCAAACAGCGGCTGCCAGTCGAACTCTGGTGGTCCGAAACCAGTCCTGCCCTCTTTCTCTGCTATCCCGGAGCACAGTGATGATGTCCCCAATCCCCTTTCCGGAGTCACAACCACCCAGCACCCTACTTTGTTTAGACCAGATCTGCCATGACAGGGCACACTCAAAGAAAATGTGCCATATAGATTCATTCTCCATACTGCATAGCACACACTTAGGATCTGGAACCGGCACCCCAAAAGCACTAAGTCGATCCCTCGTCAATAGGCGGCCCAGAAAAAGATTGTAAACACAAAGTTGCATCTTCCGGACGAGTCCCTTGCACTAAACGAACTCATAGTCAGTACTCTGAGGATAAGTGCGCCGAATGAGGTTGTAGCAGCTCCGAAACTGGAACATTCCAGTCCCCGAAGAATCTCCTGGCGGCTCCCAAATCCACCGATCAGCAGACAAATCGGGATCAATGACTACAGAACTGATACTCTCATCCAGCTCCGCAGTATAACGATAGGACTCAGGCCTCCACTCTCCATCGCGGATAATGCGTCGACAAGTCAGCCCCCGGCTGTCCTCCTGATGCGACGGGGCTCCCCTGATTTATAATAGAGAATGCCGATCTATCCAAGGATCCCGCCAGAGGTCTGTTCCAGACCCATCCTTCATGACCCTCCGGATAGCAGATTTGAGAACTCCCCTGTGTCTCAAGACAATCTTGAAAGAGAATGAATGATTGTTGTCAGTAGTACAGGTCCAGAAGTTGCCATGTTTCACATATCTGCTATGCATCCAGTCAGCCCAGAGGGATCCCCTATTGATGAATCTCCATGCCAGCTTTAGCGCAGAGGCCTCCCTGATCTCCAACAACGGTCTTAACCCTACTCCTCCCTCCTTCCTGGGTCTACAGAGCTGCTCCCAGGAGTTCGCCTGCATACCACCCCTCCATATGAAGTCTGCACACATTCGCTCCACTTTCATGATAGTGACAATAGGGAGTAGAATGGATTGCAGCCAGAAATGGGCCACAGCCGATATCACCGATCTAACCAGCTCAATGCGTCCTCCAAATGATAAATCGGCAGCTTGTCAGCCTTCAACCCTCCTCTGGACGTACTCCACCAGACTATGGCAGTCCTGGTCCTGTGCATAGTTGACTGTGAGAGGAACCCCTAAATACTTCACCGGAAGCTCACTTCTCTCAACTCCCAGCGCGTCGGTCCGCTCCTCCTTCTGAGGGCAGAGGGAGCTGAAATACACCCTGCTCTTCTCTCCGTTCATCTGCAGGCCTGAGAGGGATTCCAGCTCTCCCATAATCTCTGCAATCGTGTGCATACCCTCCGTAGATGGCTGGATGAACACCAAGAGATCATCTGCATAAATAAGATGGATAACCGGGGGGTCAATCCGCCTGAACAATGGAACCAGTCTCTCCCGATGCACTGTCATATCCATCAAGCATGTGAAGTATTCCATGACAAGCGTGAATAGGTAAGGGGACAGAGGGTCACCTTGCTTAAGCCCACGGTTGCTCTGGAAATACCCATATAGGGTGCCCTGGATGAGGACAGAGAAAGTGGGAGACGTGATGCACTCCCGGATCCTCGCAACCCATCGGTCCTCGAAACCTATAGCAGTCATCAGATGACAGAGAAAATCCCTATTGACCATGTCATAGGCCTTCCTCAGATCCAACTTCACATAAGCTTTCTTCCCGCCAGGTTTACTGAATCCCCTCACCATCTCGTGCGCCAGAAGGCTGTACTCCGCGATCGACCTCCCCTTGATGAAAGCCGTCTGGTTCGGAGAGACTAAGTCCTGCATGATTCCCTCCATCCGCCGGCACATAAGGTGTGTAATTATCTTGTAAAGGTAATTGCAGCATGCAATAGGCCTAAAATCCGTCAGCAATGTCGCTCCCTCCTTCTTTGACAGAAGTGTCAGGAAGGTATGGTTCAGCTCCTTCAACAGTTTCCCTTTGAAGAAGAAATCCTGCACCACCTCAAGGACCTGATACTTCAGAGTATCCCAGTGGCGTTTGTAGAACCCACTGGTAAACCCATCCGGCCCAGGTGCCTTGTTGGGATCCGCCGTCTTGACAATAGATTCTACCTCCTCCAGAGTAACTGGGACAAGTAGAAGGCTATTTTCATACGGAGTCACCACTCTCTTCGTAACTACATCTGGGAACACAGACAGGTAGTCAGTCTGAAAATATAACTCAGAGTAGTACCTGACTGCCTCGTCTTGTATCTTTGCCGGCTCTCCCACCAGGTTGCCATCCACATCAAGAAGCTGAGAAATATGGTTCCTATGCTGTCTGGTCCGGATGACGTCATAGAAGAACTTGGTACATCGGTCACCATCCTTAAGCCAGGAGCATTTAGCACGCTGGGCCGTGCTAATCTCCTTCTGCAGACGCAAGATGTTGACTTCTCCGATCAGCTCCTTCTCTCTCGCCGTCAGGTCTCCGTTCAGCATGTCAAATTGCATGTCCTGCTGGATGGTCTGAATACAATATTAGGCGGATGGATAAGGAGGAATCTTTCCTCACTTATTGAGGGGAGACTGGCAGACACCGGTAGCCTTTACTGGCTTAACCGGTTAGTACCGACCCTTACTTCCCTATATATAGATGGGATTGTGTGTGATTAAGGGCAACGGAGTTTGAGAGTGTTTTGTAATAAGTGTGTTCTGAGTGTTTGCTTTTATTGTCTTTCCGCTTTCTTGTAATTCCGCTTTCTTGTAATCTGGTATCAGAGCCAAGTTAAATAAAGATCTACTGGTTCTTAGTAAGTTATCTCTCTTCTTTTACTTTCTTTTAATTATGTGTGAGTAAATACCTGTGTTCTTGAGTATTGTGCAATAATAGTCTCTTAGTGATTCTAACAAGAATAAAGCTGAGATGTGTGTAGCTCTTACGCTTGGTGTAGGAAACGAACCAAAGCTGTGCTCTTGTTCCGTGAAGCGGTAGTTCAGGCTTGTGGTCGTATGTTCGAGGCCAAACCCTGCCAGAAAACCACGGTAGTACTTGGACGCCGTCCATGTACGTAGGGGAGCTATGACTAGCCGCGGAATTAAGGGTCAAAACGAGTAATCACAGGGATCTCAGAATATTTTTGTTAAAATTTACTAGAGCCTATTATAGCTCATATACTCAAGAACATACTCCTCACCCATGGGAGACGGTATTGAGGCTAAGGCCGAATCACGGGTAGCAGCGAGTGATCATCGTTGTCCGTACAGTTTGATCGGATACGATCATCTGATTCATCTTCCTTCTACGGAAAACCCTGAAAATGGGATTTACAACTTCATAGTAGATACTATGGTTACTATGAATAGTAATATGCATGAAAGTATGCGCAGTATCCAAAGGGATGCTACTGCGATTGGAAAAGAACTTTTCCAAGCCAGAAATGACATAAAAAGTCTAGGAAGTGAAGTTTTCCTAATTAGGAATCACCTAAAGAGTTTAGGTAAAATTCCTATGGAAGATACAGCCTCTAGCAGGCTAACTATCTTACCCCCTAATACAACGATTATTGCTAGAAGCTGTTGGGCCAATAGCATAAACATGTTAAAACTTTCTTCTAAGGAAACTAATACTATTCCTCCAGAAGAAATTGATGAAAACTTTTACAAACACTTCTTAGGGTTACAACAACAGGAGTTGTCGGGTGATATCGATAGTCAAGAGATATATGAATATTATGATCAACATGCTAAGGCTATTGACTTCTTCAAATGGAAGTATGCTGAGAGTTCAGATTCTGACCTCTCGGATAACGAAGTAGAACCTCTCTACGTTCGTACCAATGAAGAAGGTCAAGGTAGCTCCGACACTATGGGTATGATTGTCGAAGCTGAACCACTTACGAATTTAGGGACTTTACCACCCAGTCCTGAAGTGCTTATGAGAGATCCTAATGTTGTTTTAGGAGCAACCTCTCCATATACTTCAAAATTCCGTGAAGAAAGAAGAAAAGATTGGAATAAATTCCATAATTCTCAACATGCTTATCAACATGATAAAAGATATTTATCTGATGGATTAATTCTAAATCTTGAAAATATACCACACAAACAAATTGGAGAATATCTCTCTAATTGGTTACAAAAAATGCAAGGAATGGCATATTTCCTTCCGGCAGATATTAGTACTGAAGGATTTATTCACTATGCCACTAGTCATTGGCAAGGTGATTGCATTGCTTGGCTACGTAACTTTGAATTGTTAAATCCTCAGAAAATTGAGATTCTTAAAGCTAATCCGGATAAATTCTTCGCACTTAATGAGCTAATAAAACAGCTCTTGGCCGACTTCACAGGTGAAGTCTCTCAAGCAACAAAAAATTACAATAAGATACTCCACAAAATGATTTTGTGTGACATCTGTATGCTTGAGGAATTTGTGTCCAAATATATTGGACTAATTTTCCATCTAAATAATAATAGTGAAAAGGAGTTCTGGATGGAGGGATTTTTTACTAAAATTCCTTATCCTTGGAACAATATTATTAAAGCTAAATATGATGAACTACGAGGTGGTTTAAATGGTCTACATACAACAGGTATGCTGAAAAGGGCATGTATGAGAACCATGGAAGAGACTTGTGAGCAAGCCAAGGCTGCTTCACAAATGAACAAATTTATTAAAAACTCAGTACTTGGTTACAGATGTTGTAACAAGTATGAGGAAGATGTTAACTACCAATTTGGTTGTCCTCCTATTTGGCACAAACCAAAATGGAAAAAGACATAGAAAAAGGGTAAAACCCTTAGTAGGAAAAAATAGAAAATTACTAGAAAAAAATGGAAACCTAACTTCAAAAAGAAGTTTAAGACAGAAAAGAATTTTCGAAAAAGGAAGTTTATCAAACGTAAAAAATTTAAGAAGGGTTGCAAATGTTTCAAATGCAACAAAGAGGGACACTTCGCTAATGAATGTCCTGAGAATATAAAAAGCGTGATCATAACAGATCTTGATGAATTTGGTATTCATATTGGAACCATTGATGAAGTTAGCAGTAATACTTCTGCTTCATCTATATACGAGATTGAGTCTATAGATGATTCTTCTGGAGAAGATTATTCTTCCGAAGTGGAGAATCTAAGTAATGCTATAGAACATCTCAAGATTAATATGAATACAATAAATAAAACTTATAATCAGATACGCATCACTCTATTAGACGATAAAGCTATCCTCCCTGTTAAAGAAGGGATTTCTGCTGGATATACTTTATACTCTAAAGAGGACGTCTGTATTAAACGATACAGAAGTGCCGAGATACGTCTTGGTTTACGCATCTTTATACCCCTTGGTTATTATGGTATTATCCATAGTATTCCTTTACATACAAATAAAGGCATACTTTTGACACAAGGTTTTATTGAGCCAGTGTCTAGACATAATGTATGTATTACCGTAAAAAATACAGTATATGAGGGTGATTATATTATTCACCGAGGTGACCCTATCGGGTTATTAGTAATACATAAATACGAGGATCTACCTATGGTGGAAGATACTCTTCCTTCCAAAGCAGTTCCTCAACCAGGTTCTAGTTCGGGTATTAGTTCCGACCGGAGAGACCCTGATGAACACTACTATGAGTTTAGAATCTATATGAATAAGCTAATTTCAGAAGAAACTTCGAATTCAAGCCTACAACAAAGTGAAGGTGAACAATTCGAAATTACTGATGAAGATTTGGAAAAGCTTAAAGAAGCTATTCCTCATTCTGATAAAAAGGAAGTATATAAACCTATATCCTTCCAATCTCGATTTTTAAATAAACACACCTATGTATTCGAACGAATGCAAGGGAATATCGAGTTACGTGGCGGAGAAGATTTTTCTTCCATCTGTCTACTTGATAAAAAGAAAATAGAAAAAATTAGAAAGAAGTACCCAAAGATGAGATATCTACATATTGGGTTAATTCAGTTAAAAATAACTGGTCTATTTAGAACTGGAATTGATACTCCCATACTTGTGGTTTGTATGGATGAACGTATCATTAATAGCCCTCTTAATAGTATTATTGGAGGAGCTAAATCTAATTTAGTAAATAGACTATTTGGAATAAATATACATCCTGATTTCTCTATAAGTCTTGATGATGAGAATATAGAGAAAACATGTACTCTATCTATAAACCTTCAAGGCATAGAGCTTATGCCAGGATCCAAGGTTTTAGGTATTCAATGGGAACATTGTATGGCTTTAAACGATACTCCAACGTTTAAATCCATCACACCTAAACATCTAGTTAAACTATTCGAGGTTGGTATGGGTAAAACTATACAACCCAGATTAGTTAAATTAGAACATTTAAGGCTTGACAATGAAATGCAAATATTTGTCAAATCTTTAAAACCAAAACTTGAAGTACCTACTGAGTACTTTATTGCTTCTGGCAATACTATCTCTACTGTATTAAGTGGACAAAGACCCCAGTCACATGATGATGAGGCTTCATCCTCTAATTCAGTAAGGATTTCACGATCTAATTCCATGGGACATCTTGATACAGGAAGAATATCTATTTCTCCTGAAATCTCTGCCCATAGAAGTAGTATCAGTGATCCACCTATGGAGGGAAGAACTAGTCTTATGATTAATGATAAATCCAGAAGAGATAATCTTATGCTAAGTTCAGCATTACCCCCTATTAGGGAAAATACTTCTGATCTTTCTTAATGAAGAAAAAAGAACCTACTCAGAGAACATTACGGTTTCACAAATCTATTGGTTACAATCCGGTTCAGATCTCTGAAGCCTACAAAATGTTATGCTTGGTAAAACAAGTTAAGGCTATTATTAAAATGGATGCCTCCATATCAAATTACAAGACTATTGTAATGCGAAGTTTGGAGCAAACAAAAAGAAAATTAAGGGAGCATATTTATGCTTATAAGAATCATTCTAACGCGGTTCATCTTGAATCAAATAAACGCAAGAAGAAAGTGACTTTCGCCCGAATCCCTCAAATACATGAGATTGAGGATTCTGATTCTGATCCCGAGCCTTCTCGTGATCAAATCCCTATTTCTGAAATTGATCATATTGATCTTGACATTATGAGTACTGCAATTGAGCAAACTGGTTTTGAATTTGAACAAATTAACCAACTTGAAGAAGATGATTGGCTTAGATGTGATGAGGGTTCCTCAATCATATCTGATAATACCCTTGAATGGGAAAAATTACTTAATTTGGACAATGCTCAAGACGACCCTTGATCTTAAAACATATCCACAGGGACATATTTACATACCTTTAACTATTTGCACCCCTGGATATAAAGAACTAACTATTCATGCACTCCTTGACACAGGAGCCGAAGTAAGTTTATTACAAGAAATGTTTATACCCGAACATTTACGATACAAGCTAGACAAACCTTGTCGACTAAATGATTTTATGGGTCGCCAGATATCTGTCGAATTTGGGGCACTTATTGATGTCCAAATTCCTGATATTCATGGTAATTTTAAGACCTATCAGTACACTTTTCGACTATTACCAAAAGATTTCGATAATGATTGTTTATTGGGAATGGATAATCTGCGTAATTACCCTCCCTTTAATCGTCATTATTTTGACATTGATGGACGCTCCATACCTCGCGTGCCATTTAATGTTTCACTTGCTACAAAATTTCCACCCGCAGCACAGCGTGGTGAGATAGATGATAAAATATGCACATACAATATTCCGACTGATAATAATTTCCAGAAAGTTATTCATGGCATGTTAGAACCATTATATTCTGATAATCCATTAAAATGGTTTGATAAGGCACCACGATATTGTAAGATTGAGCTTTTAGATGCACATAAAGAATCGAAAGTTCGTGTTAATAGCATCATGGTTTCTCCCACTGACAGGGAGGAATTCGCTAAACAGATTGACGAACTACTTCGATTGAAACTAATACAAAAAAGCCATAGTACTCATTCATCTCCAGCATTCTTAGTCAGAAATCACGCTGAGATAAAAAGAGGAAAGGCTAGGATGGTTATTAATTATCGTAAGCTTAACAGCTATACTAAGTTTGATGGTTATTTTATCCCCTCTGCTGAAAATCTTATTAGGCAGATACAGGGAGCTAAGTTTTATAGTAAGTTTGATGCCAAGTCTGGGTTTTGGCAATTAATACTCCTGCCCAAAAGTAATCAGAAGCATCAGTTTGCATAACAAGTTTATCTTCATTCAAAGGAAAATAAAGGATTTTCTGGTCTTTTACTAGTTCTTTAATTTTAGCAATTTCTTTTTTTTCACTTAATGAAAGTGTAATTGATATTCTACTAGTATCCCATTTCCTAGGTTGTTCACCAGTCTCAGTCTTATACTTGGCTTGTTCAGCTGCAAGCTTATCTTGTAATTTTTCAACTCTAGCAGAAAGGTGGGGAATAAACTTTCTACCGTAGTTAAGCAATCCAAGAAAACTCTGAAGTTCCTTCAACGTTTTGAAGTCTTCAGGAAAATCTTTTATCTTAGCATAGATATGCTGCTGTAACTCAATTTGTCCATTTTTTATTACCTTTCCCAAGAAATCAATCTCTGTTCTAAACAGTTCGATTTTCTTAGGGCTAAGTATAATACCATTATCAAGTAATAACCTAGTTACTTGCAATAAATGATCAATCTCTGTTCTAAACAGTTCGATTTTTATTACCTTTCCCAAGAAATCAATCTCTGTTCTAAACAGAAGTTTTATCAGCTAGCTTGAGTTGCCAAAACCCAGACTTGGCATCAAACTTACTATAAAACTTAGCTCCCTGTATCTGCCTAATAAGATTTTCAGCAGAGGGGATAAAATAACCATCAAACTTAGTATAGCTGTTAAGCTTACGATAATTAATAACCATCCTAGCCTTTCCTCTTTTTATCTCAGCGTGATTTCTGACTAAGAATGCTGGAGATGAATGAGTACTATGGCTTTTTTGTATTAGTTTCAATCGAAGTAGTTCGTCAATCTGTTTAGCGAATTCCTCCCTGTCAGTGGGAGAAACCATGATGCTATTAACACGAACTTTCGATTCTTTATGTGCATCTAAAAGCTCAATCTTACAATATCGTGGTGCCTTATCAAACCATTTTAATGGATTATCAGAATATAATGGTTCTAACATGCCATGAATAACTTTCTGGAAATTATTATCAGTCGGAATATTGTATGTGCATATTTTATCATCTATCTCACCACGCTGTGCTGCGGGTGGAAATTTTGTAGCAAGTGAAACATTAAATGGCACGCGAGGTATGGAGCGTCCATCAATGTCAAAATAATGACGATTAAAGGGAGGGTAATTACGCAGATTATCCATTCCCAATAAACAATCATTATCGAAATCTTTTGGTAATAGTCGAAAAGTGTACTGATAGGTCTTAAAATTACCATGAATATCAGGAATTTGGACATCAATAAGTGCCCCAAATTCGACAGATATCTGGCGACCCATAAAATCATTTAGTCGACAAGGTTTGTCTAGCTTGTATCGTAAATGTTCGGGTATAAACATTTCTTGTAATAAACTTACTTCGGCTCCTGTGTCAAGGAGTGCATGAATAGTTAGTTCTTTATATCCAGGGGTGCAAATAGTTAAAGGTATGTAAATATGTCCCTGTGGATATGTTTTAAGATCAAGGGTCGTCTTGAGCATTGTCCAAATTAAGTAATTTTTCCCATTCAAGGGTATTATCAGATATGATTGAGGAACCCTCATCACATCTAAGCCAATCATCTTCTTCAAGTTGGTTAATTTGTTCAAATTCAAAACCAGTTTGCTCAATTGCAGTACTCATAATGTCAAGATCAATATGATCAATTTCAGAAATAGGGATTTGATCACGAGAAGGCTCGGGATCAGAATCAGAATCCTCAATCTCATGTATTTGAGGGATTCGGGCGAAAGTCACTTTCTTCTTGCGTTTATTTGATTCAAGATGAACCGCGTTAGAATGATTCTTATAAGCATAAATATGCTCCCTTAATTTTCTTTTTATTTGCTCCAAACTTCGCATTACAATAGTCTTGTAATTTGATATGGAGGCATCCATTTTAATAATAGCCTTAACTTGTTTTACCAAGCATAACATTTTGTAGGCTTCAGAGATCTGAACCGGATTGTAACCAATAGATTTGTGAAACCGTAATGTTCTCTGAGTAGGTTCTTTTTTCTTCATTAAGAAAGATCAGAAGTATTTTCCCTAAAAGGGGGTAAAATTCCAGTTCTAAATAGACCAGTTATTTTTAACTGAATTAACCCAATATGTAGATATCTCATCTTTGGGTACTTCTTTCTAATTTTTTCTATTTTCTTTTTATCAAGTAGACAGATGGAAGAAAAATCTTCTCCGCCACGTAACTCGATATTCCCTTGCATTCGTTCGAATACATAGGTGTGTTTATTTAAAAATCGAGATTGGAAGGATATAGGTTTATATACTTCCTTTTTATCAGAATGAGGAATAGCTTCTTTAAGCTTTTCCAAATCTTCATCAGTAATTTCGAATTGTTCACCTTCACTTTGTTGTAGGCTTGAATTCGAAGTTTCTTCTGAAATTAGCTTATTCATATAGATTCTAAACTCATAGTAGTGTTCATCAGGGTCTCTCCGGTCGGAACTAATACCCGAACTAGAACCTGGTTGAGGAACTGCTTTGGAAGGAAGAGTATCTTCCACCATAGGTAGATCCTCGTATTTATGTATTACTAATAACCCGATAGGGTCACCTCGGTGAATAATATAATCACCCTCATATACTGTATTTTTTACGGTAATACATACATTATGTCTAGACACTGGCTCAATAAAACCTTGTGTCAAAAGTATGCCTTTATTTGTATGTAAAGGAACACTATGGATAATACCATAATAACCAAGGGGTATAAAGATGCGTAAACCAAGACGTATCTCGGCACTTCTGTATCGTTTAATACAGACGTCCTCTTTAGAGTATAAAGTATATCCAGCAGAAATCCCTTCTTTAACAGGGAGGATAGCTTTATCGTCTAATAGAGTGATGCGTATCTGATTATAAGTTTTATTTATTGTATTCATATTAATCTTGAGATGTTCTATAGCATTACTTAGATTCTCCACTTCGGAAGAATAATCTTCTCCAGAAGAATCATCTATAGACTCAATCTCGTATATAGATGAAGCAGAAGTATTACTGCTAACTTCATCAATGGTTCCAATATGAATACCAAATTCATCAAGATCTGTTATGATCACGCTTTTTATATTCTCATGACATTCATTAGCGAAGTGTCCCTCTTTGTTGCATTTGAAACATTTGCAACCCTTCTTAAATTTTTTACGTTTGATAAACTTCCTTTTTCGAAAATTCTTTTCTGTCTTAAACTTCTTTTTGAAGTTAGGTTTCCATTTTTTCCTAGTAATTTTCCATTTTTTCCTACTAAGGGTTTTACCCTTTTTCCATGTCTTTTTCCATTTTGGTTTGTGCCAAATAGGAGGACAACCAAATTGGTAGTTAACATCTTCCTCGTACTTGTTACAACATCTGTAACCAAGTACTGAGTTTTTAATAAATTTGTTCATTTGTGAAGCAGCCTTGGCTTGCTCACAAGTCTCTTCCATGGTTCTCATACATGCCCTTTTCAGCATACCTGTTGTATGTAGACCATTTAAACCACCTCGTAGTTCATCATATTTAGCTTTAATAATATTGTTCCAAGGATAAGGAATTTTAGTAAAAAATCCCTCCATCCAGAACTCCTTTTCACTATTATTATTTAGATGGAAAATTAGTCCAATATATTTGGACACAAATTCCTCAAGCATATAGATGTCACACAAAATCATTTTGTGGAGTATCTTATTGTAATTTTTTGTTGCTTGAGAGACTTCACCTGTGAAGTCGGCCAAAGCTGTTTTATTAGCTCATTAAGTGCGAAGAATTTATCCGGATTAGCTTTAAGAATCTCAATTTTCTGAGGATTTAACAATTCAAAGTTACGTAGCCAAGCAATGCAATCACCTTGCCAATGACTAGTGGCATAGTGAATAAATCCTTCAGTACTAATATCTGCCGGAAGGAAATATGCCATTCCTTGCATTTTTTGTAACCAATTAGAGAGATATTCTCCAATTTGTTTGTGTGGTATATTTTCAAGATTTAGAATTAATCCATCAGATAAATATCTTTTATCATGTTGATAAGCATGTTGAGAATTATGGAATTTATTCCAATCTTTTCTTCTTTCTTCACGGAATTTTGAAGTATATGGAGAGGTTGCTCCTAAAACAACATTAGGATCTCTCATAAGCACTTCAGGACTGGATGGTAAAGTCCCTAAATTCGTAAGTGGTTCAGCTTCGACAATCATACCCATAGTGTCGGAGCTACCTTGACCTTCTTCATTGGTACGAACGTAGAGAGGTTCTACTTCGTTATCCGAGAGGTCAGAATCTGAACTCTCAGCATACTTCCATTTGAAGAAGTCAATAGCCTTAGCATGTTGATCATAATATTCATATATCTCTTGACTATCGATATCACCCGACAACTCCTGTTGTTGTAACCCTAAGAAGTGTTTGTAAAAGTTTTCATCAATTTCTTCTGGAGGAATAGTATTAGTTTCCTTAGAAGAAAGTTTTAACATGTTTATGCTATTGGCCCAACGGCTTCTAGCAATAATCGTTGTATTAGGGGGTAAGATAGTTGGCCTGCTAGAGGTTGTATCTTCCATAGGAATTTTACCTAAACTCTTTAGGTGATTCCTAATTAGGAAAACTTCACTTCCTAGACTTTTTATGTCATTTCTGGCTTGGAAAAGTTCTTTTCCAATCGCAGTAGCATCCCTTTGGATACTGCGCATACTTTCATGCATATTACTATTCATAGTAACCATAGTATCTACTATGAAGTTGTAAATCCCATTTTCAGGGTTTTCCGTAGAAGGAAGATGAATCAGATGATCGTATCCGATCAAACTGTACGGACAGCGATGATCACTCGCTGCTTCCCGTGATTCGGCCTTAGCCTCAATACCGTCTCCCATGGGTGAGGAGTATGTTCTTGAGTATATGAGCTATAATAGGCTCTAGTAAATTTTAACAAAAATATTCTGAGATCCCTGTGATTACTCGTTTTGACCCTTAATTCCGCGGCTAGTCATAGCTCCCCTACGTACATGGACGGCGTCCAAGTACTACCGTGGTTTTCTGGCAGGGTTTGACCTCGAACATACGACCACAAGCCTGAACTACCGCTTCACGGAACAAGAGCACAGCTTTGGTTCGTTTCCTACACCAAGCGTAAGAGCTACACACACATCTCAGCTTTATTCTTGTTAGAATCACTAAGAGACTATTATTGCACAATACTCAAGAACACAGGTATTTACTCACACATAATTAAAAGAAAGTAAAAGAAGAGAGATAAGCCAGTAAAGGGTCGGTACTAACCGGTTAAGCCAGTAAAGTCGCGTCCTATGCCGTCTCCGTCTCCCGTAGAGCGCTTCATACGGAGCGCATCCACCCTTGAGCCGATGCGCCATGCGATACTGGACCATCCCCTCCTGATGGCTAGTGAGCCCCTCCGTAACAGCCTCCAAATAACGCTTCGAAAGATACCAGCTGTTGTTGTACCTGAAGGGGGGAGACTTCACGGAAGGCCGAATAGTGAAGCCGACCCTGATGGGAGAATGGTCGCTCGTCCAAGCGGCCAGGCCCTCAGCCGACGAATTGGGAAAATGCCAGAACCATTCCCCGTTGCCTAGGGCTCTATCCAGCTGGCAAGCAACCCTATTACGGATTGCTTTGTTATGCCAAGTCCATATGAACCCCGAGCGAGACAGCCCCCTGAGCCCCGCCTGAAGAAGACATCTCTGAAAGTCATAAAGGATCGGATCAGGAACTGGTCTGCCTCCCGTCTTCGCCCCTCTGTGAAGCAGGGCGTTGAAGTCGTCCATCAAAACAAGCGGTAGGTGCGAGACATCAGCAGCAGTAGCTACCCTGGAAATGTCGCTCCACAAGGTCTCCCGCCGCCGTCTGTCGTTGTGACCATACACCACTCCCAGTAAGAACCGAAAGCCACCCTTATTAGTGAAGGAGACGGCTATCAACTGCTCCGTCATGAGGATCAAGTCTCCATCCCAAGACTTTGCATTCCATCTGACCCAGATCTGAGCCGTGTTACATATGGCCAAGTTGTGGAGTTGAGCCCAATGAGATGGGGTCCGGCGAGTAAGTGTCTTCTCTCCTTTAATCTTAGTCTCCAGCGGGATAGAGATGTCGCACCTCTCTCTGTGCAAGACCGCACAAATCTCCCTCTATCTCCCTAACGAACATGTCCCCCTCACATTCCAGGCGATGACCGCCATTAATTATTACTGGAAAGGGTCCCCTGGACATCACCTGGACTGGTACCTGGGGGCAGTACCACATCCGTCGCTGTCATATCCTCCTCCCTCCCCGCGGAGGGATCAAGCTAGGGAGCTATCTGGGAGAGCACAAGCGCCCATGCCGGGTTCTCCACACAGAGCGCCTCACTTGGAGGGCTCTCACGTAGTGGTCCAGCTCGTCTCTTCCTACTATATACCTGCTCCTCAGAAGACCCGCCAACGTCCCTCTCCTCTCTCCCCAAGGCCGCCATGCCTCTAGTAACCATACTCATCTGTACCGAGAAGGTGATCATAGTCCCACTAGGGGAGATCGGCTGAGACATGATAGTGAGACTCAGTCCCCCAGCCTCCTCCCCCGGTCGGTCACCCTCCTGCATATAATCCTCCGTTCTACCTTCCCTCCGAAAGAGGCTCCCTCACCCGAGATGGGCCCGACACCTCAATAGGGGGCGTAATCGGCCCCGATTGTGCTCCTCTGGACGGACATGTGCTGTCTAGATGCCCAAAACAAGCACACTTCGAACACGAAGGGGGAACCCATTCATACTCCACCTTCTGGGTTAGAACCTCTCCAGAAGGCACCTCATACTCCAGTAGACTCGGTAACTTCCCTCCAGCCCGAATCTCAACGAAAATCCGGACATACATCAACCTCTATCGAAAGGCTGTAGCTTCATCAGCCTTGATCGGGGTGCCTATCAAACTGGCCAGTCGCATCAACAGAGGAATGCTCCAAAATCGAACGGGAAACTCCGGGAAGCGAATCCAAACGGGGATGGCATTCAGGACTTCCCGTTCACATCTCAGATATGGGGTCCACTCCTTCAGAATGATCAGCCTGCCATCAAACGTATATGGTCCACCTTGCAGAATCCTGGTGACATCTTCAGCGAGCCCAAACTTCACATAGAAGAATCCATTTTCTCTAGCAAAGAACTTCATGCTGCCTTTTGGCTGCCAGACTCGCACCGCATACCCCCGGATCTGTCCGTAGAACGGCTTGCTCCCCAGAACGTACAGGACCAGCGTGTTCTCCCAGAAGGCAGACACCTTCTCAATCTCCTCAGCCGGGAAAGAAGCCCGGAAACCGCTCCCTACCTTCTTCGGCGGAACATACTCCATAGATATTGGGCTTTTCGTCCCCACCGGTTTACAGACATCTGCCCAGGAACGTCCCGCTGGCCGGGGAGTCGTTCCCTGGACGACTCCAATTTCAGGGCTGGATGCCCCTGTACCCTGGCCTCCCGTGTCCACCACTTTGCCCTTTCCTTTTTCCACCGCGGTCGGCTTGGGGCGCCAGCCCACCGATCTCCTAGTAGGCACCACAGGTCCATGGAACGATGTTCTGTGCCCCAATCCCTCCCCCGGCCTTCTCCCCGCCATAGGACGCGACTTTTAGAGGCTCTGCGTGCCCCCCACCTTGCCTCCCGCCTTGGTCCCCCGACGTCTCGAAACCGTCGTCCATCCGTCTCCCTCCGCCTGACCCCCCTGAGAACTGGGTCCAGATCCAGATTGGAACCCCGGGAATACGCAGACATCGCCGGATCCGCCCAGACCTCCCACCGCCTGACCACCGACCTGGCCACCGACGCTCGCCGCCTGGTCCCTGGCGTCGGCCTGAACGCCAGCCCCGGCGGCTACCTCGCCGCTGCCCCGGCCACGCGGCAACTCAGACTTCCCGCGTCCGCTTCCCGAGCCGCCGTCGCCGCCGCCATCTCCACCACTCGCCGCTCCGCCCTGGTGCAGCCTTCCCCCGGCCAGGCCGCCGCTGGGCGCGCCGCCTCCGGCAGCACCGGGGTCCCAGGTGAGGGACCCCCTAGGGTTCGCAAGGGACGCCGCTCCCGATCGCTCCTGATTCGCCATATATATATATATATATATATATATATATATATATATATATATATATAATGACATGTAGCACAAGAATTCTTTTCCAGTTTTTTGTCCACTCCTCTTTCTCTTTGGTTGTTGTTGTGTTTTATTTTCCTTTTTCTTGTTCTATCAATGAATGAAAGGGAGAGAGAAAATCGGGTTATGTTATAGGTATGGGTACACATATAAGTTAGCTGAGACTTAAAAGAAAAATAAACGTGTGTCTAAATAGTACTTGTGCTGAATCTGACTCGTTTTTTTCTTTTGGATTCACTAGTGAACTAGACCTAACCTATGTCCGAACCGGATATCTTGTCATATCCGGACTGTATCCTGCTGTATCCATGTCCAGTACGTACTTGACAGGGGCACGGACACCGATTTAGCATGTCCATGCAACATAGGCCAATACAATACGTTATGGTCGATACATATCAGTATCGGCCGATCTTGCGAACCTTGATCTTTAGACATATGTTAGTTTTTAATGAAAAAATATTCAGCATGTTGTTTTATTCGCTCACAATAGATATTTTTTATCATTTTATTTCCTTTTAGACTGACAAAGTACCTTCACAATAGTGGGTTGTGAATATATGGTATATAACTTCGACAAATAGTAATGGTTATATGTTGATCTTAGGTATGATCGAATGTGTCAACATTTTCTTTCATACTCCTCTCGTTTTTCTCTTTTCCTTATTGATTGACGGGGAAAGAGAGCCACAATTTTGGTATCTGCCAGTGTCAATGAGGGAATCGGATCGGATATGCCAAACACCCGATATTTAACATGTATCTGGAGATACTGCGAACCTTGGTTTAGGGGTGTGTGTCTGTGTTTGGTGGTGGTAGTGGGTAGGGTGCACCACATGAACACACAAAACCCGGTTAGTTCAGTTCACACATAACATAAAAATAGGCCGGAACAATTTGAGCTGTAAAAACATTGGAAGCAATCTCCATTCATCAAGATTAGACAGGCTAGTTACATGCATCCCTGGTCTAGGCAACCCCAGTTGTAGGGACACCGAGATGTCTAATTGTATATAAACTGCTTCTGTGAAAGAAAAAACCTGCCTTGCTCTAATTATAAGATTTGATAACATGTTAATAACTAACTTTTCACATAATCTAGTAAAGAAATAATTCACAGTAATCTGTAGATCGTCATAAAACTTATCATTATGGCTTACCAGTCTGTTAAGCTGATGTTCATTTAGAGTGCCTCCGTGTTCTGCATGGCTCTCAATGCTGGCAAAAATAACCAGGTGAATAAAGCAAGAAAATATAATTATAAATGCAATTCAAAAATGAAATCTAGAGTTAAAAAAAGAATAAACTTACCCTTTCGAAAACCATTCATTGAACTGCTCATGGCTATTAAACAAGGTGGGCATAATGAAATGAAGCAGCGCCCATAACTCTGCCATGTTATTTTGTATAGGCGTTCCGGTAAGAAGCAATCGGTTTCTACAATTAAAGCTAAGCAATGTCTTCCACCGAATACTACATAAAGAAGACAAACAAGAAAGATTATATCAGCTTAATGAAAGGAAACTTTCTGCTTGTATGAATATGGAGACACAGAAATACATATGCTACAACATTTTGTACATATGCAATCTAACGCAACATAGCTAGGAAAGGATAAAGAGAGAAATGTATGACATGTCATAAAATCGTTAAAATTACAACTACAGAAGGATGAGAAAAACAACAGAACCTGTTTGAACTTTTAATTGCCTGGGCTTCATCCAAAACCATGTACTGCCATTTTACACACCGCAAGTACTTCTCATCAGAGATAATCAACTGGTAGCTAGTAATAAGTATGTGAAAACCCGCGTCTCTTCAAGAACAGACCAATTTATAATCAATACAACGAGATTAGATTATGTGAATGAGCATGGAACTAGTCAAGAAAGCAGGTTTCTCAATTAAATAGAAACAAAAAAAAAAAGTTGCAAACTTTAAAAAACAAGGCTACTCACCTTCTATAAAGACGCTTAGGGTTGATGTTTTTCCTAAGTATATTTCTTTCGGGAAGCCCACCCCAGTAAGGAAGTGTCTTCAAATCAGGGCAGAAACATCTAATTTCATCAGCCCAATTATTCAATACAGAAGAAGGTGCAACCACCAGAAATGGACCCCATATATCTTTCTCCTGTATATGACATTCAGTACCAGTGAACAAAAAGGAAAAGGGCAAACATAAATATATATTATTTATTTATTTTTCGACATGGAAGTCTAAATCCTATTGTTCGGCTTAAGGTCGGGTCATCTTATTACATCAATCACCCCGGACAGTAGTCCGGGTTTAGCTCTTTGCAAGCCAATTCTTGATTAATGCGTCTGATTAGGGGTAAGCATTATTCGTTTTGGACCGAGAATCGAACCGAATAAGAGATTTGGTTCGGTTTGGAAAAAATTGGTTCGGGTTCGGTATTGAAAATACTCAAATTTCTTATTTGATTTTGGTTTTAGGGTTTCAGTTTCGGTCCAAAATCGAATAAGACTTACACAATCATGTAAATACCCTCATTTTATGCACATATTTTATGATTAAAAATGTGTATATTTTGAAAAAGACAATTCTATGTATGTGTTTTAAAGTCCAAGTTTGGTAATTTAACAACTAGTTCAACTTTTGGCCCAACTTTGAAATACAACAAATGTATATATAAAAATTGCATTTTCTAAATATTATTTAACCACAAATGGGTCCAGCCCATTAAACAATAAAATAGCCAACCACATTTATTTGTAGTATGTACCTACGCAAAAATTTCTTCAATATATGAGCACAAGGTCGAGTTTGAGACAACTTGCCCTCGAATTTATGCGGTCGCACAGTGTTCAAGGTACGTGTCCTCGCGTTTTTCCGCGACCAATTTTAGGAGTTGAAGGCAAGTTTGCCCTCGCTTACCGCGGAGTTGTTCGAGTAAGGTAGAATGTCCTCTACGCGAAAAAGATAAGCTCCTTAGATACTAGAATTTTTTTGCATAGGTATAGCATGTTCGTCTCTGTCGAGAACAAACTGTTTTTTATTTCTGCTTGTGCATCGTGTCTCTGTTCCTTTTCATTTGATTATAGTATATACAAAAAATGGATGAAAGAAAAACACGAAAGAAGAAAGAAAAAAATAAAAAAGTCGACAGCAACTCGAAGCCCTACACGCCACTGGAGGGTGGACTTCTTCAGCAACCACTGGCCACGCGCGGTGAGCCACGGGAGGATGCACGGCAGAGGCCTTCCTACCGACTTTCGTTGGCCTCTTCAACTGGTAGAACTCTTGGACGCCATTTATGTTCGGAGGAAGAAGATGAAGAGCTCGAGCGAAAAAGTTCAGGGTTTTTAGAAAAACTTGAGTGCGTAAAAGCTTCCATCTCAACGCAAAGCCCTATTTATAGGCAGAACAGACTCTTCGTTAACCGAAGCAAATCATATCAATATTAGATACTGATTGACAGCCTGGCAATGCAAAATTATGCTGACAGCTTACAGGTTTGCGCAAATTTGACACAGATTGTGAGATCTCAATGCCTTCCATCTTCGTGCCATCTAGCTCAGCGATAGCATTTTCGTGCATCAGTATTTTGCGCAAAAAGATGAACACTTCTAACTTTCTAAGCTTCTGATTTAGAGTATTTCGAATTTATGCAAGTATTCAAAATTTTGAAGAGGGTTTAGTAGAAGCATAGAAAAAAGCTAAGATTTAAAGCTACTCTTAAGTATAAAGAGTGCCACACGAAAAAAGTGCAAATTGACTTATATCCAACATTTTTGCGTAAAGGACTTCCATGTAGAAATTTGTGCAGCTACCCACGCGAAGGAGCTTGTCAGCCACAGAGCTCATAGTTGTCCACGCTACAATGTTCTACGTTGAGAAGAGTATTCACGTGGAAGACATGCATTGCAGCAAATGCTAATGTATAAAACCTTGAATGTTCCAAGATTGTCACCATGCTCATTGCTATAATTTTTCGCGCAAAAAATCTTCCATGCTTAGCTGCTAAGATGTGCTCTACAAAAAAATAGTTGTGCCCAACGCGAAGACAAATGTGCTTCACGTGAAGATGACACTTTTCATTCCTTAATAAAGACAGGAAATAATTACTGACGTTTCGAATCTCAAAGCATGCCCTACTTTTAATGGGATATGTTTTGAATTTTGAAATGTCGGCCATGATTACGCCGCGAAGCCATTCTGTGCGAAAATGAGTGAAACAGTGCAGAGTTGCTCATTTTTTTGTGAAAATGTGAAATAATTGTTATAGTGCGAATTGGCTAAAAATACCTCGGTTTTTGTGCTGTCAAGGCATCGAAAGCATCGATTATTGAGCATTTGAGTCATCTTGTTGTCGCATTCTCTCCTCCACAGTGTCCGTGAGCTAGAGACTGCAAGTTTTCCATCTTTGTCCCGGGTAGTCAACGAAGCATAGCGATCAAGTGCCGATCGAGTTCTCCATCGCTACTCTTTCCAGAACTCTTGTTTCTCAATTGTACTTAGAATCCATTTTTAATAGGAAATTAATTCTACTTTGAAAGTTATAGCAAAGTTTGTTCAAGAGAATTGTCTCTCTTTTTGTTAAATGAAACACTTGCGTGCTATCATTTTCATAAAAGTTGGCAAAAACAAAATCCTTGTTGTAATAAGCGTGCAAGTAAATTACATGTGAGTGCATAATGATAGATTAACATTCATGCATGTTTAAACTGTTTAAAGATCCATGTACTTGGCTTACAAATTAATAATTCATCTAATATATGTACACATGGCATGAAAAAACCAGATGGAGATTCAATTACGATATGTCAACTAAATGAAAAAATTGATTAAACTTTCAAATAATTCAAAAAGAACATGTCCAAAAGTGCACATTCCATAAATAAATTAACATTATATGAAAGTTTGAATATCTGAAATCATGGAGGATGAATGAAAGTGAATCTACAATAGCAGATCAAAAACAAATACATGAGAGAGAAAGGGTTGGCATAGGTGATCAACCCTGGAGAAGGTGGATGGTTTGAGGTAGTGACCAATGTAGAACTAATGGAGGGGAAGGTTGTCGTCATAGTATACGAAGTTACGAACTCAAAATGCAGGGAACTCCATCTTCACTTGAGAGCCCTTTTGTAAGTTGAATCCAAAGGGCCCAAAATGCACCAACAGATTCACATTAAATCCTGACTATACCATCCAACATAAACCAAATCCAACAATGGATATTCACAGTGCTCATTTGCTCAACTTGGAGCCTTGCTTAACGGATAGGCAATATATATATATATATATATATATATATATATATATATATAATAGAGGGAGAGAAAGGAGCACAAAAGAGTATTCTGGCAAATATCATTAGCCTTTACAGAAGATCAGAAAATTAAAGATAGTAAGAGCGAAATCCAAGAAGTGATTTTAGAAAGTATATTTCCTCTAGATGATGACATAGTTGAAACAACTCATCAAACCTCAGCCAAATGAGCCAAGAATGCCATAGCCTGAATGGTCTTTCCGAGACCCATTTCATCAGCAAGAATACCATTTAAACCCTGCATATAAGAATAAGAATATGCAAGAAAATAATCTAATTAAAATCTTGAGGATGCACAAGAATAAACTCGGGAAGGAAGATAGAAGCTTCAGAGCTTGCCCCCACCAAACTCATATCAAAATGGAAGCAGATAAAAAACAAGCTAACCTTCTCGTAGCAATTAACTAGCCACTGCAGTCCTTTCAACTGATAATCTTTGAGACAGCCTTTAAACAATTCAGGTGCCTGCACAGATGATGTTGTTGGCATTGTGGAGCTGAAATACAAAGATAAACCATTAATCAGCCCACTGTAAAAGCAAGCAAACCTCATAACACAGAAAACAGAGTAATTAAGGTACTAGAAAAGTGGTGTGCTATGTTTTCCTTTCAGATTTTTTATGTGCATGGAAACTTGTTGGTGAGTGAGTCTTACGGGTTCAGTAAGTCTATGTTAGTGGACCCTGTAATGGCTGAATCATTTTCTGCAAATGTAGGTTCACCAGCCTGTGTCAGCTTCAATGTATCACTGTCAAAACTATTAGTAATCTTCTACTGCTCGGAGACAGCACGTTGAGCTACTTCCATAGCTGCTTGCCTTATCATCTTAGCTTCTTCAATATCTTTTTCCTCCTCTTGTCCAGTATCTTCAAGTGCAGATGTACCTTCTAGAGCTTTAGAGTCACTATCCATTAAAGCTAAAGATTCAGCGGATTGTGGAATAGATTTGTTCTGCATGAAATGGCTGTAAAGCTCTGTTTGTGATATCAAAAAGTTGCGGCTCTGTTGCTGTCTCTTTGCTTCACGAAGCTCCTGTTCACGCTTCAATCTTTCTGCTGCCTCTTTCTCATCTTTCTTCCGTTGTTCCGCCTGTTAGGAATCACATCTCAAAAAGGTGATGATACATCTAATTCTGTAATCATATTTCAAATGTAGGAAATATTGGTTAGTGAACCAATTGTGATTTGTTATGAAGTGGTGAAAACCTGTAGTCATTGTGAGTCGTGACAAACAATTCAGAACGGAATATAGACATTGTGCTTTAAACTAAAATATTTGAAAACCCAAAGAGCAAATTGATGTTTAGTGAAGATTTTTCTAATATGGTGACCTCCGTTTTGTTTCAAGAACCAGGAAAGTTTCAACCACCATGTAGACTAAATGAAATCCTATCCAACAAAACCAAGAAGTTGATCTGCTAAAAAACTGACATAATGTGTAACATGCCCTGACTCGTACGTATATCACAGCCACTTCAGGCCAATAGTTCATCCAGTAACAGAAGGCGATCATCAAAATCTAGGTTGACTAGAGTCATGGAAAGGAACCTAAGCCAACCAACAGTTGGTTGGGGTCGTTGGACTAAGTCAAAGCTATGAAGCATGGGTACTACAAAAAGCATGGCGCATGAATATTTGGTGTGCATTGTCACGCCCCGATCCGGGAAATCGCTCGTCCTCGCTAGATTTTACCTGAATTATCGTCCTCGCTGGGGCGTGATGCCACACGAGCCTGGAGTTGCACTCGTGCAAGGCAAGATAACGGTTCACATAGTGATTATCTCAAATTTGTAACATAAGCAGCGAAACAAAGAATACAATAAGAATCTCTTTTATTGATAACATATTGAAGATTACAAAGGCTCTGAATAGCCCAACATATATGCCAATTGGCTACAACGCTCATGATCTCTCTAGCTCACAAAGGATTACATTGTTCCATACATTATGCCTCTTTATAGCCACCAAGTAGTCTTCGGCCGAACATCTCCATGTCGCAAGTCCGAATGCATATGCGGTAGCTCCTCTTGAACGCCAAGGACTCCATGCCTCGACACGTCCAAGCCAAGCCCCGTCCCGAGCCGAACATACCTGAGCCTGCACATAAACTAGTGGGGGATTAGTGCTTTCGTCTTCGCTTCGCACTGATCAAGACCCGCTCGCACCCAAACCAAACACTTAATCATTTAGTGAAACATGCATCTTAATTTGTGATCTTTCTATTTAGCCTTAGGATCAGTTTCATAGCAACACTTAAACATAGCACATTATCATAAATGTGTCCCATACTGTGTCCCTGCGGCAGATACAGTTAGACATAATATGAACATAAACATAGTAATCGTGCGCATCCCCATCCATTTTCCATAGCCTGCACTAGTTAGAACTTACATAAGAAATCATACGATTCGCGCAACCAACCAATCATAACCGTAAACATATGCATAAGGGTGGCAGGCCTTGCGCCTGCACCCAACTCTCATCTCAGCCCACCGGCCCTATCTATATGAAGGTCACGGTGTTTCGTACCGTAATGGACTTGGCATCTCTTATGTGTAAGCCTACGATCGCTTCGATACGGGTTGCTAGCCCAATATCCGAAGGATCCCAAACTTACGGATATCATAGCTTATCACAGCACTGGACGGTCGTAATCCGTTCGAATGATGTGCACCATAAATACCACACATAATTCCCTCCTAGGCCGAACGGTCCCGGTGCCCCGGTCGTAACCGTCCGAGGGAAGCCGCACCCGTGCACAGGCCATCCGAGTCCATTAACCATGCAATACGTACCATAGCATACAAGTCATATCGTCCAACCAATCTCGTGTTCCATAAACATAGTCTCGTACCATAAACATATTCGCGTCTCATAAACATAATCCACCATCCATATGGGAAGCTCCGTCGGCGTTATGTCCCAACACATCCATATTGATGCACAACGCCCAACGGCATAGTCATCTCATACTCATATTCAACGCGTACCATTCGTAAGTCATTCTCATAGCCTAGTTCCGTAGTTACTTAGTCTTTTCGTAGCATAAGTGCCCAAGGGCACGCTCAGCACCGTAATCAATGTTCTACGCCAAGTGTTCAATGTTTTCGGAGGCGTGCACATGATGCACATCTCGATATTTTCTTTCAATGTTCTACCATCACCGCCCTACCGCGACTCGTACACTTGATGCACGTCGCTTCAATTGTTCGATTGTTCA
Organism: Iris pallida; assembly: GCA_029216955.1. NCBI lineage: Eukaryota > Viridiplantae > Streptophyta > Magnoliopsida > Asparagales > Iridaceae > Iris > Iris pallida. The sequence continues at coordinate 25,369,290 of JANAVB010001800.1, forward strand.
ATGTTCTATCTTAGTGTTCGACACATACTTGGACCTTTCGTCGCCCGAGCCACGCTCGCTAACTCGATAACATCTTACGCATACAATGACATCTTTTATTAGACGTGAAGGAATAGGGAGAGAGAGTCAAGAACCCGCCCACCTTAAGTCGATACGCCTTGCCGTTTTGCCGAGTTGAAGCGGCTCGCTTCCATAACTTGGTCGCATAGCTAACTCTCGGACTTAGCCATTCCTTTGAACTACTCGATTGATTTGGCCTATCGCGCCCATGCCACAATCCGTTGCAAGGCCACGATTTGGTTTCGCGGACACTTCATTGCATAAGGCAAAATACCGACCTCTTATCGTCCAGCGTAAAGGTATAGCCTACACACCATATCAACTAAAATCAGCACTTGCTCAACGGGACTTATCTTTTGCATCGATTCGATTCATAGATTCCAACCGACTCAAAGCTTACCTTTAGCCAACGTAACTCTTCGAGTCAACGACTCATCGTAATGCACCGTGCGGAACGGGACATTACATAATATACCACTCAAAATCAGGTTCGTCCTCGAACCGAAACCAACACTTAAATCCAAGTGTCTCGCTAGATCGTTTCACGATCTCGTGCTACTATCGTTGAATCATACAACTTAGTTTGGATCATACACATATTTTAGGCGTCCCACCAATATATGCATTTCAGCCAAGCTCAGTTGTAGGATATCGGGACAACTAACAAGCTCAACTTAAATCCTCAAGCACCAATCAGTCCGTACTCGACTTAGTCATATCTCAGCGCCTATTCCCAAATACTTCTCGTATGCATCATCCCATAACATGCGATCCTCTTCCATACATCTCTGCACATAACTTGATTCAAACCCGTAACTTCGATCTCATAAGTTTCTCGACGGTCATCTAACACTCGTATTGCATCGAGTCATTGCGCATCCGATCACAACAATTCTCCGCAACGCCTATTCGTCCAATCGTTTCCTTTCTCTCACATAACTCAAATCTTTCATCCAATCATTCATAACACTTGGCCTTAACGACATGGACTAAGTCCAACGTGTCACAAATCCCTTTGCCTACAATCCGTACTAAGTCTCGCACACAACTATTCATATGTGAATCACATTCTCTCGCTCTATCCATACATTGCGTATGGGGCTACCCCCGCTAGGTAACTTATCCAGATATCGAGCTTAATCTCTCCCGACACAAGAGGTCAACTTGAGTCTACGATGCTCAAAGGCAACAATCTTTCCGACCCAAGGTCTCTTACGATACGCTCATCTCTGATTCTCGACCAAGTACGAATCCTTTACTCCATTTCGAATCATTCCCGACTAGTTCGTTCCATAACATAGATCGCGCGCTTAACACACATAGCCTAACCGTAACTCAAACCGATCTACGACACGACTCTTAGGGTCATTCTATTATTCGTCGCTCTCGCACATTGCAGAATCCTTGCAATTGCCTTACCGCATCACTATACTAGGCACGTTCCTCAACATCTATTCGATCATCGACCAACCAAGTCTTACTTACGCACTCGTTCGATCGATCATAACTTTCTAACCATATCAATCTAATCGAAGGCTACTCGCTAACTTCTGAAACGCGATACACACTCGCTTAGACTTATCCTCAACATGCACTACATCATCTTTCATCCTCGACAAAATTTCCTTATGCGACTTCTTTAGGGTCATCCTATGGGACTTCAACATTCACTTGATTTGGCGGTCAAGTCTTCTAGGGTCATCTGCCCCGAAACTACGCTCGATAATTGAAGATCATCAACGAGGGACAGTTACAACGAACCATGCTATGTCCTATCGCGGAGCCAAATCAATTCCCGACAATTCCTACGAGACTTTTATCCTATCCGACGTAACTCTTCAATCCATAGTTTATCTATCCCCGCGCAACTGATGCGTCGTTACTACTCGAATGACTCATGCGCTTGCGCGTCGTTACTGCTCGAATCACTCATGCATTACCGTCGACTATTTTCGCTAGTCGTATGACATTCACTCGCCTCAAGTCCGAGTTTACCTATTCGTGATCATAGCTCGACACATTCCATACTCATCAAAACCATCCTCGAACAACTTTCGCATCAAACCACCAGTCGAATCCAATTTGCCACGCCTTGCAAGTTCGATCACCCCCGCTGGATGAATCACCATACCAACGCTCACGCGGAATGATCGCCATAATTTGACGTGACGCATGTGCGGTGCTGGAGTTGCACTCGCATAAGACAAGAACGTCAACATTGTGGTTATCCTCGAAACAATCGAGCACTTTCGATTCATCCAAGTAACGTACATCCCCTCTTGAATTTTCCGAAGCACTCCTACCGTTATCATCCAAATTTCCATAACTTAACTTGCATCCTATTCATCCAACAACAATGCTCAACATAATTTTCGTTCATTCGATCAGAGTATCTCCGAGTTATTGCATATCGTCTTTGATGCGCCTCAATACCATTGTCGATATGCATAACCTGAACATCTTCCTTTCTCATAAGCTCTAATTCGTTGTAATCACTGTCATTTTCCGAACTCGAATACGAATCAATTCTCACGTACCGAAATCCATTTTGTTGTAACTAACTACCATCATCGAGACACGATTTCCAATTCATATCTTCATTCCCATATCCCTAACTCGCACCTTCAAATCGTGCTACCGACTTATTGCACTAACCCAAATTCATTCGCACGATTTCTCCGTACCTACTCAACATAAATTCGACCGAGTCGACTATTTCCTTAACGTAACATTCCTTCGCTATGTTCCGTCTATCGTTCGACTTATACTTAACGAATCTTCGTCCGACGTATTATCTATGCATACGACTTCACGCATAACCGCTCAACTCAATCCATCAAGGCATACTTGCATCGACTTCTCTCAAGTCATTCCCACTCAAGTCTCGGTACTACTTCGTCCGCTGAGGACAACGTATCGTAACAACAAAATCGTCTCGACGAAACCTATCGCAAGTCACCAAACGGCTTAACATAGCTATCGCTAAGTGGTATTCCATATACCACTCAGGAATCGAGCCTATCATCATCGATACAATACTTCGTTATACTGATCGCATAATTGGTATTGCATATACCACTCGAAATCGAGTCATTACTCGACATCACACTTCGCATAGGTCCGACATCTATCTTCAATCAACTATCCCGTATGGCGATCCTTCCGATCCCAGCTCTAGCGTTCGCCCAAGTTTGACAAGCATTCAATCTAACCGTACCTTAGCGATCATATCGATCACGCCCGCAACATTCACTTATATTCACATCTCAACGCGACATACGGCCAACATAAACGTTCGTCTACTCAACTCGACTTAGCGACCAACTCGATCCGTTACTATCGCATCCGCGATCTTCCAATGTCACTCGTTGCAACTCGTGCAACGACTAATTCTCGATACTTAAGGTCTTTACTCGATCCCGTGCAACATATTGCTATCCATCCGCATAGCCATGCAACACGCATCATACCATATCGACTCGTCGCACTGATGCAACAAATGATTCACGACTTGCTGCACTCCGTGCAACCAACAACACAACCGTTCGCATAGCAACATAACACGCATCGCCTCACATATCGACCCGTTGCACTTCGTGCAACCAACAACACATCTCCTCGCACTTCGTGCGACCAACAATACATAACTCCTCGCACTTCGTGCAACCAACAACACGTATATCATTGCACTTCATGCAACCAACATCACCATATTCGTTGCACTTCGTGCGACCAACGACTCACAACTTTCTTGCACTTCGGGAAACCATAATCTCATAACCCGTTGCACTTCGTGCAACCAACACTCTCCGATAGCACCCGGAGATAGCGTGATAGTCACGACATACTTGTGGCAGACATACTCACTTAGTATAGACTTATTGTATGGAACATCCAATGTAGCGTCGAGCAGATCCATGAGCCATGCGTTTGCGGAAACAACGTAGAGTCAACTGAATTCGATAGCGAAGCAACTGAGGGTCAAAGAGATTCGTTCACGGTCCAGAGGATGGAACCGCTCTGATACCAACTTGTCACGCCCCGATCCGGAAAATCGCTCGTCCTCGCTAGATTTTACCCGAATCATCGTCCTCGTTGGGGCGTGATGCCGCACGAGCCTGGAGTTGCGCTCGTGCAAGGCAAGATAACGGTTCACATAGTGATTATCTCAAATTTGTAACATAAGCAGCAGAAGGAAACAAAGAATACAATAAGAATCTCTTTTATTGATAACATATTGAAGATTACAAAGGCTCTGAATAGCCCAACATATATGCCAATTGGCTACAACGCTCATGATCTCTCTAGCTCACAAAGGATTACATTGTTCCATACATTATGTCTCTTTATAGCCACCAAGTAGTCTTCGACCGAACATCTCCATGTCGCAAGTCCGAACGCATATGCGGTAGCTCCTCTTGAACGCCAAGGACTCCATGCCTCGACACGTCCAAGCCAAGCCCCGCCCCGAGCCGAACATACCTGAGCCTGCACATAAACTAGTGGAGGATTAGTGCTTTCGTCCTCGCTTCGCACTGATCAAGACCCGCTCGCACCCAAACCAAACACTTAATCATTTAGTGAAACATGCATCTTAATTGGTGATCTTTCTATTTAGCCTTAGGATCAGTTTCATAGCAACACTTAAACATAGCACATTATCATAAATGTGTTCCATACCGTGTCCCTGCGGCAGATACAGTTAGACATAATATGAACATAAACATAGTGATCGTGCGCATCCCCATCCCATTTTCCATAGCCTGCACTAGTTAGAACTTACATAAGAAATCATACGATTCGCGCAACCAACCAATCATAACCGTAAACATATGCATAAGGGTGGCAGGCCTTGCGCCTGCACCCAACTCTCATCTCAGCCCACCGGCCCTATCTATATGAAGGTCACGGTGTTTCGTACCGTAATGGACTTGGCATCTCTTATGTGTAAGCCTACGATCGCTTCGATACGGGTTGCTAGCCCAATATCCGAAGGATCCCAAACTTACGGATATCATAGCTTATCACAGCACTGGACGGTCGCAATCCGTCCGAATGATGTGCACCATAAATACCACACATAATTCCCTCCTAGGCCGAACGGTCCCGGTGCCCCGGTCGTAACCGTCCGAGGGAAGCCGCACCCGTGCACGGGCCATCCGAGTTCATTGACCATGCAATACGTACCATAGCATACAAGTCATATCGTCCAACCAATCTCGTGTTCCATAAACATAGTCCCGCACCATAAACATATTCGCGTCTCATAAACATAATCCACCATCCATATGGGAAGCTCCGTCGGCGTTATGTCCCAACACATCCATATTGATGCACGACGCCCAACGGCTCAGTCATCTCATACTCATATTCAACGCGTACCATTCGTAAGTCATTCTCATAGCCTAGTTCCGTAGTTACTTAGTCTTTTCGTAGCATAAGTTTCCAAGGGCACGCTCAGCACCGTAATCAATGTTCTACGCCAAGTGTTCAATATTCTCGGAGGCGTGCACATGATGCACATCTCGATATTTTCTTTCAATGTTCTACCATCACCGCCCTACCGCGACTCGTACACTTGATGCACGTCGCTTCAATTGTTCGATTGTTCAATGTTCTATCTTAGTGTTCGACAAATACTTGGACCTTTCGTCGCCCGAGCCACGCTCGCTAACTCGATAACATCTTACGCATACAATGACATCTTTTATTAGACGTGAAGGAATAGGGAGAGAGAGTCAAGAACCCGCCCACCTTAAGTCGATACGCCTTGCCGTTTCGCCGAGTTGAAGCGGCTCGCTTCCATAACTTGGTCGCATAGCTAACTCTCGGACTTAGCCATTCCTTTGAACTACTCGGTTGATTTGGCCTATCGCGCCCATGCCACAATCCGTTGCAAGGCCACGATTTGGTTTCGCGGACACTTCATTGCATAAGGCAAAATGCCGACCTCTTATCTTCCAGCGTAAAGGCATAGCCTACACACCAGATCAACTAAAATCAGCACTTGCTCAACGGGACTTATCTTTTGCATCGATTCGATTCATAGATTCCAACCGACTCAAAGATTACCTTTGGCCAACGTAACTCTTCGAGTCAACGACTCATCGTAATGTACCGTGCGGAGCGGGACATTACATGCATGTACCCAGTACATACCCGGAATGGGTACGCCCCAACTATATACCTAATTCTTTTACATTTATAATAATGTATACGCCTAGGCTACGGCAGTATCGACTTTGCATTTTGGTGCGTCCAGTGGTTGTACATGTACCCCCCCCCCCTCCCTCTCTCTCTCTCTCTCTCTCTCTCTCTCTCTCTCACACACACACACACAGAAAACAAAATTCCAAGAGATGCCTCCTTCATCCAACATGTCTCCTCAAGCTTATGTTTCTCCGCCGTGTCCATCCACCTTCATCTCTGACAACATTTAGGCCACCTCGTCCCTCCTCTCCATCAAACTCCAAAAGCATGAAGGTGAGAAATTCACGATGACAGCATATATTGGCTACCGGAGCTTACAGTAAAGGATATATTAAAGGCGAGAGCGATAAATATCCAGATTGGGAAGAAAGAGCATCAGAAGAGGAGCAAAGATTAGAGCTACATATTCTATTCCATAGGAGTATCAACAGTTTTACAGCCTAGAAACCTAGACTCCTCCAAGAGATCCAAACAATACTCCCGTTGAGTCAAAAGAAGAGAAACTACCCATACAAACATCCTCAATGTCCAACAAATAGCGCAAGGGTTCGAGGTCTTTGGTATAAAAGTAAGAAGATAAATGTGCCTTGACCTTGGAAACAACAATGAGTAATCTTTAAAAATGATAATATTGTCCAGATAGACGAGGAGAACCATCGCGCCCTGAGTGCGGTGGTTAATGATGAGAGAGGAGTCAATGATGCTCCAAGTAAAGACAAACTGTTAAAAACCTGATTGAACTTATCAAACCATGTGTGAGGAGGATGCTTTAGGCATAAGTTATGATATACCTGGAGGGTTGGAAATAAAGGGTTAACGTGTATGGAGTTAGAAATAAGGGTTAACATGTCTAGAGGGTTGGAAATATGGGTTTACAGCTCTGGAGGGTTGTAAATAAGGGTTAACATGTCTAGAGGGTTGGAAATATGGATTTACATATCTGGAGGGTAGGAAATGACGGTTAATCTGTCTGGATAGTAGGAAATAAAGGTTAACGGATCAATAGGATAGGTAATAAAGGTTAAAGGGTCAGGATAGTAGGTAAAGGTACGGAAGAAGGCTAATGGGTCGTAAATGGGGGTTAATCGACCTGGGGAAAAGGGTCAGCAATGCGTTAGTCTTTTAGATCGATTGGGCCTGTAGGGCAACGATTGGGTTAAGGTTTTGTTCGACTGGGCTAGAGTTTCAAATGCAGGTGGTGGCGACGTGGTGAACATGATCAATCTTAGAGGTTTCAGAAGGTGGTAGCAGCATGCCAGTACAGAATCGGGATAGTGCTTAGGCTGTGGAGCACAGGGAAGAAGTGGTTTTGGTCGGCCGAAATCAGGTTATCGGAGGAGGAAATGTGGACGGCGGTGTGGTCTATTAGGCTAGGTTTTGGCTAGGGCTAGGGCTAGGGCTAGGGCTAGGGTTTTGGGAGAAGATGATGGATGCTAAACGTGGGAGGGGAGTGATCAAGGGTAGGGTTTGCGGTAAGATAAAAGAGCTAGATTGGAAAGTTGCCTTGCTCTAGCACAATGGATACCAAGTAGAGAAGTGGGCTCAACAATGATTGACTTAATTCATTATGGGAAAAGAGAGTACAATATATAGGAGAGAGTAAGTCCCCTTTCTAGAAGTTCCTCAGTATGAAACTAAAGATAAGAAAAATACTAACAAACCTAACATACATACAAAACAGCTATTTCTCTCTCATACACAGAGAAACCATGTTCAAGCATAACCTTTCATATTATATTCTTACACAATTCTTAAAATTTTAGAATTTCTTTCAGCCCAAAAACATAGCAATAAGACCTCCGCAGCCACTGCAGCTTTGCCACAAAAAGAGAGGTCCAAAACAAAACTGACACTCGGAACCTTCATGTAGAAGTGATGTGGTCCATTTACAGATATAATATGCGAACGTTAATATAAATAAACTAAAAGATAGCTAGTAATATTAAGCCATCAATAGTACGTTAGGCATATAAGAAGCTTCTGCAAGTATACCATGTCTTACTGTACACAAATAATTCATATAACAATATGTTGAAATCAGAAGAAAACCAACTAAAAAAAGACTTGGAAATAGCAATATAGTATGCTGAGATGTTCTTGAGAATAAAAACAGGGATTGTAAGAGATACTAGCATGCATATGAATGTTTAAGGGCTAAAGTGGGCAAAAGTTTAATACAAGACCAATTGACTGGGAAAAGTAATCCAAGGCTACAAACCACATGTCACCAAAATAAATATTTATCATGTCCTTTTAACTTGATAGTGCAAGATCACATCAACGACTGAAATGGATTGAACATGCTTATAGAATTAAAGCAAGCAGAGTACCTGTTCTCTATCTACTCTCTTCCAGAATAAGAACATGTCTCTGGCAAGTTTCTTAGTGCGAATTGCAGCACCTCTCACCAACTTAATTGATCTACTCGCTTCACTTTAACCTGGATGTTACAGTTAACAAAATGTTATTGGTCAGAAGCAAGGGAAATGTGACATAAGCCGGTGAGCAGCGCATTGGAAAAGCAAACAAACTCGTGATCATATAAGTCACAAAGTCCAGATAAAACTTTATACTTCTCTTTGGCACATTTCTGAAAAACGCTTCGTGTCTCCTATCCGCTTCCTGTGAAGATTAGTGAATGATCTGTGATGCTTTGGAATATCTCTTCTCACAATATTTAACCAGATTTTCCCAATCTTGTCTATTTCTTCTTTCTCAATTGTGGAAGGATCTTTCTTCACTACCAGCTTCTTAGGCAAACTGCGCTCAATGATCTGTGATTAGTTGATATAGGTATCAGAAAGAATTGCAAATGATAACCAAGCACAGGAAAGGGCAATCGCCCAATTCAAAGTCACTAGAGGCGACCTCATATGTATCTCCCTTTTCCAATACTTTGACGTAATACACCTGCATAGTACCAGATTCAGACATGATCAACCGTCGTATTCTTCCAGCTGCCCCTTCCGGAACTGTGTCCAGCCCAAGATCGCTCACTACAAGTGAAAACTTCTGATTCAGAGTTACTAGCCGAAAGAGCCTTCAACCTAGCTTGAAGTGATTCGTACTGCATCTGAGGCTCCGCCAATCCTCCTCGATCCCGAATCTCAAACCTTTTATCGCCGGCAACAAACGCGGCCAGAGACCGTACATCCAGCATTCCCTTTAAGAAATACTCATTTATTTTGATATGTGAATAACTTGGCAACTTCAGAATAGTCGCGAGCCTATCATAAGTCGGAGGGATCCTGTAAGTGATCCCCTCCCCAATATCCAGGTAAGAAGATTCTAAAGCAGACGGGAGCCTAGTGCTCCTGCCGTACTCTGACTCAAAGTCCTCTTCCAAGTACTCCAGCGACCTATCCACATCCCTAATCCTCATCTCCTCCTTAACATGCCCGAGACTGTCGTGTGCGTACCTCCCGGACTTTGACCCATTGTGCCGTCTCGCAGACGGCATTGTCACATGGACGCCGCCCATCCCTGAGGAGGGGTCGTCGAAACTCACCCTCCGGTACTTCTCCACATGCTCGCCGAGCATCGACCGGTACTGCTCCTCGGAGAACCTCGTCCCGTAGTCCTCCTCGCTGTCAACATCAGCGGAGGCCCGCTTGTGCCGTCCGTTACTGTAGCCCAGCATGTCTCCCTGGCCTGATCGGAACAATGCCGTTTCGATAAAGTTACAAACTTTCACAAGGAAATCAAACTAAACAGGGTTAAAACAAGAAAAAAGATGCGACCTTGGCTGCTTGTGCTCTCGTCCTGGCTGCTGTTCCCGTAATTGTCGTCGTCTTCCTCGCCGTGTCGGGGGAGTTGGTAGTTCATCAGAGGCTACAAAATCACACAAAAACAAGAAGAAGAAAAAATTAATTTGAAAACTATGGAGGAAGCCGAATTGCTCTCCGAAAAACCCTAGAGACTTCGATCGTACCTCGAGGTTGGAGAGATTGGAGTAGGACATGCCATTGTTGCTCTGGTGGCGCCGGTGGTCCATGGCGGAGAATTAGGGTTAGGGTTTCCGTGGAGAGGAATAATAAGAGGAGGATTTGGGGAAGGAGAGGAGGATTGGCACGTGACTGTGCCACGTGAGGGAGGAGAGAGAAAGTGCATGGTGATGATAAGGCTATAGACCACTAGAGAGAGAGAAGGGGACTTGAAGAGAGCGGAGAGGGGCTAACGTGCGCCGAGGTTCGGTGTGGGGCCCACTCGCTTCCTTTTCCTTCTTCTGGAGCGGGGAAGATGATGGGAGGGAGAGTAGGATATATATGGTCTACATCCTGCGGCTGAGACTCGCTGGGGCTGAATCTTAACGGTCTATATTTGTGCGTAACTATGCATTTAAAATACTTCCAAAGTTTACACTTTCTTGCATGTTTTTTTTTTTGAAATCCCACGCACGCACACAATTGGGGGACTCGAACCTTGCCGATCCCTCCGGGTGTCCGCTCTAATACCACTAGGCTAGAGAGCTCGGACACTTTCTTGCATGTTAAAACTCACTAGTGATGCACTTATTTTACACTACAGTAAACAATAATCTTTTAAATGTTTACTATCTAAAAATTTCTTAATATTTTACTTACTTGAAATAGCAAACAAGAACTCTTTATAAAAATCTTCTATACATAATTACCTAACTACTCATGTTAAGTTTAATAAATAATTCTAATTAGTAAACATAAGTAAGGACATTTTTTTCAAAAAAACCTTCAATATAAAATCTCAATTTTTTTTATTATATAGTAGTATAGATAATAATTCTGTTAGCTTTTTTTTAACTATTTTTATCTATTTTTATCTAACTCAAGACTTCCAATCTCACCCTTCCGACTACTGACCACCCCGGTGGCTGAAAAATTAATATAAATAACTTATAAACATTTATTAAGTATCCTCTCTTAACCTCCGTTCACATTGACGGTTAATAATTTGTGACAAATTTACTCTAACAACAAAACATTTCTCATACTTTCTATGTCCCTTGAATCAAAACAAAATTCAAAGCACTTCTCCTACTTTCTTTCTCCATCCCTTGAATTGAAACAAAAATTCAAGGATAAAAAAGTGCTAAAAATATAGTATAGGATAGCAACTTGCGAAGGTGAGAAAAATTAGAAGTGTTTAAATACAAATTAGAATATATTTATGGCTAAGCTACATCTTCTTCTTCTTTTTTAGATGTCCGGCGATACATGAGACTTAGAGCACGCTGCATTACATGCATGTTGACCCACTGCATCCAACTCTCACCATTAAATTACAACTTGATACCCTAAACTTTGATAGGTACTAACTTAATACCCTCTTCCAACTAATATTTTCAACTTGGTACCTTCCGTCATCCTAACCGTTAGTTTCAACATTAAAAAAAATAAAAATAAAAAATTTAAACTACCCTTCCCCCACCCCACCCCCACCGCGTGCCACCCCCCCTCCTCCTCCTTCGCCACATGCCGGCCACCCCCCTTCCCTACCGCATGCAGCACCCCCTCCCCCGCCGCGCGTTGTCCCCCCTCCCTCGCCGCGCAGCCCCCTCTCCCCTGCCGCGCGCAGCCGCCCCTCTCCCTGTCACGTGCAGCACCCCTTCCACGCGCGCCGCCTGCGGCTGCTTGAGGCTATGCATCCCCCCAGCACCGGAGAAAGAGGGAGACTGCTGGAGAGAGAGAGAGAGGGAAGGGGGGTTTGGGAAGGGTATTTCGGTCATTTGCTAACTCGGTTAATACTGTTTGGATAGAGGGTATCAAGTTGATACCTATCAAAGTTTAGGTTATCAAGTTAAAAACTCAAATAACTTAGGGTTAAAAACTCAAATAACTTAGGGTATCAAGTTATAATTTAACCTATATTTATTGATGGTCTTTAGATTTTCAGTACAGTTTATAAGGAGATTGAAGTAAGGATGGAGATCTTGAGATTGACCCTTTGATCTTACCACCTAGAGGAGTTCAATATGGAATTAGTAAACCTTGAACCACAATGAAGGGATATTGAAGTCTACTTCAGGCTTTATCAGCCCACCTACCCATGGATTATTATTAACACTAGGTAACAATGTGACTGACCTGACCTGCCGAGATACACTGCTATTTGAAAGTTGAAACAACACTTGAATGAATATTTGAATCAACGCTTAAAAAGAATCCCCGCAGCACATAAGAATTGTATTTAATAAAGAATATATATATATATATATATATATATATATATATATATATATATATCCATTTTCTATCGTTTTACAAACTTTGGCATGCCAATGCACAAATGATCCATCTCAATTTTCAATTTAGAAGATAAAAAAAATATCTGGACCCATAACCATCGTTAGTCTCAGTTTTGAAAAATGCAACTCTATAACCTTGAAATAATCATACAAAACTTGATCAAGGAAAAAAAGGGAGTGAGATTATATCCTGTTCTTCCACACTTTTTTTTCTTATGTACGTAGGAAATGCAAGCAGCCATCTCCCCAGTTTGTCCAAAAGGAAACATAATGGTGCAGGAGCTCCTGGGAGGTCTGTATTTACAACAGAAGCACAAGCAACCACTATCAGTTCTGGGGAGCTCACTGAGATTTACAAATTGGTGCTTCTGCCAACTTCTCTTCATAAAATGGATCCTGTGCTGACCCACTCTTGCTCTCTCACTATCTAAAAACGAAAGTTAAGCCGAGAGTCTCATCACACCCGGCTTCAAACCATCTGGCAAGTGAGGCTTCTAGATCCCACAAGTCTCATGGGTTCCTACCGTCAAATAATTATTGGAACTTCTCACTAGCGCTGATAAAAGCTTCCATCTGCCCGCCACTGGCGCCTGCTGGTGTTTCTCTCGTAACGGCTGCTGTAACTATCAGCTGGGGTCTTAGGCGTACTAGGTCCATTGTAACCTTTGCTCAAGTTAGTCCTCATTTCCTCTTCAGCATCATATTGTTGACGCTGCAAAGGAGATTGTAAAGACATGCAATTAGCAATAAATAAGAAGTAAACTAGCAATAAAAACATGCAGGTAGGTATAAGCAAATGTATATAGCAGCCTAGCAATCTAAAATCGGTAATCACAAAAAAATTAATTTCCTATTTCTGATGTTATTAAAAACCTTCAGAAACTATGTGCTAGCTAAGGGCAATAGAGATTTTGGAAAACCAATATACATTAACCGAAGATACAAGACACAACTTAGGATTTTTCCCATGTCAAATAAAGTCAATTCATTATACGCCTCTATTTCATATGACCTAGCAGGTTTATGCAATTCAATAGCTGAAATTAATCCCACATGTACACTATCGAATGACATCAATCCCATTGATTGAGCCTCTTTCTCAACATGGTATCAGAGCATAGTTCATTTTGGGCCTAGCTCTCTACCTTCCACCAAAATAAGTCAATTCCTAGCCTACATCCTACCAAAACCCTAACACATAACTCCTTCCCCAGAACCCATTCTTCCAAAACCCCATATCTCCAAATTCATCTTCTTCAAACTCATCCTTCACAAATCCATTTTTTTCAAACCCATTCTCTCGATTCCACTTCTTCTCCAAACCTATTGTGTTACTACACAATTTTCTCCAAACCAACGCAGTCTAAGAAAAAACCCTACCCACCATCTTCTCCACTACACACCCTAACCTCCACCTTATAACCTATAACCCAAAATCCCAAAGTCATAACCCAATGGCAGCCCACTGTGAAAAAATCTAGATCAGGTTTCGGCTAATGATTCCATCTTCTTGCCACTCTTAGTGGATTCGAGGACTATGGCTCAGACATGTCCACATATGATTTTTTCTCTCTTCATATCATATTTGTTGCTTAAGTGATTTATGGCGATCCTCGGCTTCTACACCGCTGTTCTATACAGTATCTCTCAGTGCCTCTTCTATCGGGTTGATATCACCTACTCTTTGTGGCCCATCTTGCCATCTAGTATATCTAGAGGTGATAACTATGCCCCCTACTATAATTTTTGTGTCGTATACTCTTGGCATTGTTTGTGGTGATCTCTTTCTTGAACACATCTACCTTCTTTACCTGTTTGCTACTTCCTCGACCACAACTACTTTCTCAGTCAGGACTAGTTTCTCCTCTTGGACTCGTGCTCCCCCCTTGATCCTTCAGATAGCACTGAAATGGGATGCACTGATTCTCTTCCAGATAGCATCTACTTCTTGGAGTCTTTCTCTACCTTCTCCAGACAATGATCGCTCGCTTCTATTATGACTTTCTCTACTTTCTCATTTGGCACTTCTACTCAGTTCGGGTAGGGATCATGGTGTGTAACACTCTACTGCAAGCATTGTTGTTTTCTGACCTATAGAGGCAATTTGTTGGAACAAGCATGGCTACCTAACGGTTATGTCCACAACCCAACAGACTTCTGTCTGTGTCTCAGATGATTATTCTTCTGCTTCATTCCGGTAGGGGCCTCCATCACTCTCCTCAATAGACATTCAGCTGTTCCACAGTGTCCCCTCTATACGTATCTACTACTTATTTGTTTACTACTTCTGGCATCGTCTGTCTTTCTCAATCATTGTGGTTCTTCATTTTGGTGCTTCTGATTATATGACTCGTACTAGGATCTCATACTAGGATTGAACCTTTACCGCCTGGTTCTCACAAAATTATATTCGTTGCAAATTGAGACACTGCTCATGTACTTGCTAAGGTTCCATCTAGTCAACTCCAAACCCCAATCTTCAGTTGGCTCTTTTTGTTCCTTTTCTTCGAACTAACCTTCTATATGTTAGTCGTCTTACAATGGATTGTCTTTCTCACTCTAACCAGAGCTTCTTGATTTTAGAGCTTCTGACTATATTCTCATACTAGGATTGAACCTTTTTCGCCTGGTTCTCACAAAATTATATTTGTTGCAAATTGAGACACTGTTCAGGTACTTGTCAAGGTTCCATCTAGTTAACACCAAATCTCAATCTTCAGTCGACTCTTGTTGTTCCTTTTCATCGAACTAACCTTTTATAAGTTAGTCATCTTGCAAAGCATCAATTGCTCCATCACCTTTTCTCCTTTTGTAGTACTTCATAACCTAGAGAAGCAAGTGGTGTTTGGTGGGGTCCGTAAAGCGATTAGGCTATATCACTTGGATGTTCCACCATGACCATTTGTCACCGTATCTACAGTTGATTGCTATCATAAGCATGGCCATCGTCCTTCCAATTCACCAAACTATGCATGCAAATTTATCTTTTACAAGTTTACGTGTGAGCCTTGTATTCTAGGGAAGCATCATCATTCCTCATCTCTGAGCCCTAAAGAAGTGATTCTCCTTTCTCCTTGGTCACTCAGAAATTTGAGGTCCCTATAAGCTATAAAGTCTATTTGGTTTTCGTTAGTTTGTGAACTTCATTGATGATCATTCTTGAAGGACTTGGCCTTTCTTCTTCCTACTCGTTCCGAATTCTCCCAATTTTCAGAATCTTTCACAACAAAGTCAGAAATTAGTTAATACCACTATTACTTAAAATAGCTTCCTACTAACAATGTTATAGACAGCCAAAATCTGAAACAACTTTGTGCAGAGCAGGGCATACTCCTCTAAACTCTGGCTCCTATGCAATCCCCACAGTATGGAGTCGCCGAATGCTAAAATAGCACTTAAGGTGGTCCGCACTCTCATCTTTTAGATGAATGTTTCTCGCAACTACTGGAATTTTATCCTTCATACAGCTTACCAATTTATCAACCACATGCCCTCTACCTTACTAAAAACCAACTCCATTCTCTATCGTATTTTCTAACCAAGAACTTTTCTCCTGGTTCCCCAATATTTTGGTTATAATTGTTATGTTCATTGTCTCGGACCTAGATGTCATAAAACCATAGTTTAAAATATCGGCCGATACCGATCCGATACGGCCGACCAATACGGTTTGGCATGTCCCAATCCCATACCGACCGATACCCGATACCGACATTGTGGCTCTCTTTTCCGATCAATTTGGCAATGAAAATTGAAGGAAAAAAGACAAATCAACACGGGTTTGAAGCATAAGGGTTGTAAAAACATATAAAAGAAGAAAATTGATCTATTGCATGTAAATCAATCGGTAAGGGTGACTATTATTTCATTTAACTTCAAAACTACTAAGAAATAACACTAAAAATACTTAAAATTATGCCTAAATGTATAAAATATATTTTTTAAATGTTAATAATTTATTAATAATTATTTGTTTTCCAATACCAAAAAAATCCGATACTCCGATCCGAAACCGCCGATACTACCGATATCGCCGATACCGATACTCATAGGAATGGTCCGATACCGATACTGCAAACCTTGCATAAAACTATATCCACGGGCATACTAAACATGTCTTTGTGAGCCACTCTTGTACACATAAAGGCTATGTTTGTCTTTCCTCATATGAGAGCATAGTTATCACTTAGACAGTAGTCACTTTCCTCGAGCAACAATAAAATTTCCCCTTAACATCCCTATCTTCTTCAGTCCTCTTGAGCCAACGTCTTCAGCTCCTCCCAGCACATTCAGGTTTTCCTGAGCCTCCTCGTCCCATACTGGAATCTGATGGTCCACTGGTCACCATTTCTGTTGACCGCGCTGAGCACATACGGAACCAGGGTCCATACTCGAAAGAACAAGAGGTTGGTTGGCCTGATGATTGCCCTACCCGAAGGAGCAGGATCACTCACGGGTTCACTACCTGCTGCACCCTCTGCTAATTCTTTGCATTAGTCGAACCTGATGATTTTCTTTTGCAGTGCATTAGAGGCCAATGTCGAGACAATTTGCTACGTAAATTTTTCAAACACAGAAAGTCGTGTTTTGTCGTGTGTTCTTTTCTGAATAGACCGCAGATAGAAGCAATGTTATATCATCTTTTTTTACTATAGACAAAATCCAGCTAATACCAATAGCCCTATCTACTAGCTTAATTTCATTACTTTCCGAAGATGCTTTTCTCTAATTCTCTTTTTCGAAATAAGAACCATATTAACTTTAAAAAGGAAATAGACCTATGCATATAGAACAAAATATATGTACCTTGGTAAGGTCTGAAAGTATGGTATACGACTCTCCAATCATTTTGAACAATCGATCAGCATCCGTATGCACCTCATTAGCCACTTCTCTCCAGAGCTCATCATCAACATTCTCATTCCTGACTATAAACTGACCAGCCTGCAGAAAAAATTGTTAGCAAAGTAAAATATTGAAACTTGATAACAACATAAAGTTAATGTTACAGACTTTGTCTGGATGATGTCGTAATGCAGCTTTGCGATAAGCTTTCTTCACTTGTGCTGCTGAGCTTGATGGGTCGACTCCCCTGCATAAAGAAAGGTACATGTTATGTAAACTTCAAATTACATTAAATTGCCAAGAAGTAAAAAATGAGCTTAAGATTAACTCGTGCAGTCCACTACTACATTCGACTTTTAAAAAAAGACCAGGCCCACAAAAACAAGTCTATTTGGAAATAGGACACTCACTATGTAATGCAAGATAAAGATACTATTTCACTAGTAAAAGGTCATCCCAACTATTTTAGATAAGATAAGAAATCAATCTTGGTCCAACAATAAACTTCCGACAATATGACTCCTAAATGCTGTTAAATTCAAGAAAGACAGTCAACATATAGAAATGTATTTTTATTTATCTAACCAACTAAAAAACAAGAATCACAAAATCATACAGGTATACTACAAAGGAAATCCCACAAGCATGGATATGGATCATAGATTGTACGACTACAACATTCGTAAATATGTAGTAAAACAACTTGTAATGAAATGAAATAAGCAAGCAAAATGTTAAGAGTTAGTGGACAAGTGCAAGCTTGGAGTGTGAACATCCAGTTTACCCGTAAGTAAATGACGTATAGCAATCCGAGGGCATATCGACCAGGTAAATTAATATGCCTCTCGGACACGCAGAAAAATCTCAAATTTAAACTCCATCCATGATATAAGTGTAAGAAAAAGTAACAGCATGCATCCTTACATTGATTGGATCATTTTGATAGCATATGAGCTGAGTGTTTCTTGTGGGGATCAAAAGAATCTCTAATCAACCTAGAGGTTCTTAAACATCAAAGGACTGTTAATGGTGTTACCAACTGTGGCAAGATGGAACCACAAAAGCATCCTACTCTTCTTGGACAATTAGAACATTTTTGCAACAAATACATAACTTTCAAAAAAAATTAGGCAAGTTTAAGCTAACCCAAACTTACAATATCATATACATGTCCAAAGACCTTCCTTTTCTAGCCTCTTCTTCCACTATGGCCAACCGCATGCGGGCCTTTTTCAGATCACTAGTGTTGCCAATTGATCTCCCTGATGCTCCATTCTGATTATCTTTCTCTTCTGATCGTTTTTCAAGAAGAGATATTAACCGATTGAGATCATTGGCTGCCTGCCCATAGTCTCTAATCATCTCATGTAAAGAGGCCCTTCTAGAAATTGCCTGCATAGCAGCAATAACATTTAAAAATGGTTAACAATATCTACAACTGAACAAATAAAACAAAAGCCTTCTAAGAACCATGACCATATGGGCAAATGTAACCAAAATAAAAAGATGTCATAGTTATCGGGTAAAAACATTGAATCAACAAACAGTTACACTCTTCCCTATGATATGTCCGTTCACAGTATACAAACAATCGACTAATTATTAAAGCCATATCAAGATAACCTATTAATTGACTGGAGATAATGTGCAGGCTATTAATCGACGGAAGATAATTTCCAGTGAATTAAATGATAGCAAAAGAAGAAGAAAAATTGAGAGCTTGCCTACTCTGCTGCAAAGGAGAAAAGCTTAATATGCCTCAAAAAGCTGATGAAAAGAGATTGTTAAGTTGTTAAATATGTGAGAGCATTATCTTTCCTTAAACAAACTATTAAGTGGTCAACAATACAATAGGTGAATGGAATAAACCAAAAGATAGACTTCAGTTCAAATAGAACATGATAGTGTCATCTAAGGTACTGGTCTATAAATATCATCCACTTATGAACAACCTTTGGATAGCTAGAATCAAGAGCTATTGCAAGACTGCAATCTGCGATGGCATCTGCAATTTGACCTAGAGCTTGATACGCTGCGGCACGATTGCAAAAACATACTGCTGCAAAAGGACGTGATTCTGCATTACATGCTAAGGCAGCAGTATAGTATTCCACCGCCTCTGAATGTCTTGCAGCTTGAAATGCTTCATTCCCTGCAGCCTGAAAACGAAAGGTAGACATAGGAACAATTAAGAACTTTCTTGAAAACTATTTTCGATCTTTTAAGATAAAAACTTGAAAGAGTTCATCTTATCAAGTTTGCGGCTCAATTTATGGTGACTACCTAAGATGCAGATGATGATGCAAGGGAAAATTGTCACAAAAAGAAGAAGTCAACATGCCTATCGTATGACAATATCAACTCAGCATCTTAGAAGACATTCTAGCGGACAGTATCAAAGTGACAGTCGTTTGTAATTGCAAATTCAAAATATTTAAATCAGAAATATTACAGAATATGAAAGTACAATCAGCATGTAGTTCATGGTATTTACATTTGAACCAGCCAACAAATTAGATGGTATAGTTTCAAGAATAATAAAATCTACCCAAGACCTTTCAGTTTCAGGATATTATCTCATTGTCGTATTGCTTGAGCTTCAGTTT
Organism: Iris pallida; assembly: GCA_029216955.1. Lineage (NCBI taxonomy): Eukaryota > Viridiplantae > Streptophyta > Magnoliopsida > Asparagales > Iridaceae > Iris > Iris pallida. The sequence continues at coordinate 25,389,234 of JANAVB010001800.1, forward strand.
CTTCCTTCTACATCTTAAACTCTTATTAATGTGCTTTCTCTTCTTTAATACTTGTATTTCTTCCACCTACCTCCTGTGGTATTCCTTATACACCAAACTTCCCTCCATATTTCATTCTTAACTTTTGAGATCACATTACTTTGGTACCACAACTTCCTCTTGTGTATTCTTCCAGCATTACCTTCAGATCACTCCCAAACAAGCAAGTCTTACTATTAGTTTGATCTTCATCATGGTCAAAGCTGGACCAAACCGAAAACGAAAAGATAGATTTCAAGGCTTATTAGGATAGTGTTTCTTATGGTTTTGGCTAGTTTTAGAGTAGCTAATATAGCATTTAACTGGTAACATGTTTCCTAAGTTTATAATTGACCCAGAAGTATTTTAGCTATGAATATGGGCAATTCATATATCTGAAGTTGTTTGGAATATTCTGATGAAATATTGTCCAATGGCTTTCCGAAGATACAAGAAAGCTTTATCCCAAATATTTCCAGTCAGTTATTTGATTCAGTTTCTTCCTTTCTGCTCTGTTTCTGTTGAGGGTTGTCTGTAATGTGAAAAAAACCATATCCTTTCTTACAGGCTGAAAGCAAGTTCGTTTAGGCCTAACCTTAACTCTAGCAGCAGCAGCTCCAGGATAATGAAATATTATTGTACATTAGGGTACAAAGGAAAGTATTATACTAATTGATATTTCAATGGAGCATGAGTAGTATCAAAAGTTAATGGTTCACTCACTTTAAGGCGCAAGAGTTCATCGATAGTGAGAGCTAATGATGTTGATGTTGAAGAATCTGAAGATCTGTTTCCGTACCTGATTGGTATTTATTAGCATTAGAAACCTATAAGAACTAAATAATGAGTTAAAACTTTAAAGAATATAAACAGGAGAGGCATGAGGATATTATGCATGAAATTGCAATCAAGTATTACTTTTCTACTGCAGGCTTCAATTTTTCATGTTTCTGGAGTAACTCAAGAGCCTCTTCAAGCTTCCCTAGATAAAAGTAGGACTTGGAGATTAGATGCCACCGCCAAAGTCTTGCAAATGAACTCTTACGCAATTCAGAGCTGACTACATCCTTTAACAGAGAATCAGCTTCAGGCACAGCTGAATTATTTTCAACCAAATCAAGAGTCTCTTCACAAAATTTAATCACTTCTTCGTATTTCCGCATCTGGTAGGCGCCATGAAAACATAACCATCAGCAATATATATGCTAGACTATACTATCAGGTGATGATACAAAGTAACAAAACAAACTCAAACTCCATGAAGAATTGATATATGTCAGAAAGTATTAACAGACGAAGACTCAGAAATACAACAATAGTTAACTGCATAGCACCAACCATTAGTAGAGCCTCTGCTTTCATTTCCATTAAGCTCTCTGAAAGTGGACTTATTACCAATGCCTCAGAAATAATATGTAATGCCTTTGTCGCATCATTCGATGTTCTTTTCAACAACAGTTCTGCACACCGGCCCGTTAAATCAGCCACTTGCTGTCAGCAAAGGAAAATAATAGTCAGCATAGAACTCATCAACGTCCTGAATGTAAAGTATTAGCATCAAAAGAAACCCCAACCACCCCCCTCCTCTCCTTGAAAAACAGAAAACAAAAACTTAAAAGGGTTTTTGCATGTATACCCTGTAAAATATTCATTTTTTATCTAGACATTTAAAATTTATAATTGCATGTATTCCCTGGAAAAAATTGAACTTTACATAGATACCCTTTCATCAACATCCTTGAACATCTATACATTTATCTTGGTTAAACATGGTTTATTACCCACAAAGACGGTAATATGAATACGATGAGAATTTGTAATGAACAGATTAACAGAAAAGGTAGTTTCATATGTTGTACATAAGTCACCAAAGTTGATTTTCAGTGACGTTGATGTGTTGTTTCATTTGTAGTTAGTCTTTTAGCTCTCTGTGGTGATCTCTTCTTAAAATAACTCAAGACAAAACTCCACATAAGCTATATCAAACTCCTGAAAATATAAAACTGTTGACATATGCTAATGGCATGCACACCTATGCAAAATAAACACTTTTGAGGGTTCACTTTTGAGGGTATACCTGCAAATATGAACATTATAGTGGTTATACAGGCAAAAAAACCAAATATAGGATTCTAGATACACATTCAAATTATGTTTAACCCAAGACATTATTCTTTTTTTACGATATAACCAAAATTCTTGATGAATACTATTCAAATGTTTTCCAAGTTTCACATACATGTAAAGAGCGGCCATATAGGAATTACTTTGAACAGTAATATCAATCATTTGATCTGATCTATGGCAACCAATCAAGATTAACCATCCTCCTAGATATACATTCTCTCTACTTGATAGCAAAACATGTTAACAATAACAAATATTTCATAATAAACCATGAAAAGCCAATATCAGCTTTGCAACCAAAGGAAATACTTTGCAATGTCCAATATTTACAAGATAGAAAGACAAGATATAAACGTAGCATATAAAATCATAAGTCGTCAAATTAAGGGTGCTACTTCTTCTGATACCATAAAGTAGTCAAAATCATTACATGCCTAAAATTTGATTAAAGATACAGCTAATGTTCTTTAAATGTACGTAAAGTTTCAGATCTCGGTTCAGTCATATAACTCTCACCACTCATACTATACCTTCACTACTTATATTCTGGATTTCTGCACATATAAACCACAATGAATACCAGATCCAACAATAGTATAAAATGATTTCAGTAAGGTTCACAGTATCGGTATTGGAATCGGTATCGGACTATTCCTATGAGTATTGGTATCGGCGATATCGGTAGTATCGGCAGTTTTGGATCGGAGTATCAGATTTTTTGGTATCGGAAAACAAATATTATTAATAAATTATTTACATTTAAAAACATATATTTTATACATTTAGGCATAATTTTAAGTATTTTCAGTGTTATTTCTTAGTAGTTTTGAAATTAAATGAAATGGTACTCACCCTTACCGATTGGTTTACATACAATAGATTGATTTTCTTCTTTTACATGCTTTTACAACCTTATTATGCTTTAAACCCTTGCTGATTTGTCTTTTTCGTTTAATTTTCTTTGCCGAATTGACCGGAAAAGAGACCCCCATTGTCAGTATCGGGTATCGGTCGGTATCGGATCGGGACATGCCAAACCGTATCGGTATCGGCCGTATCGGATCGGTATCGGCCGATACTTTAAACCATGGATTTCACCTTGACCAAGATAAATGTGATACCATGGGAATATTATCCCTTTCTCTTATTAAAGATATTTTCGAATATATCTTCTAAGGAGGTTTCTATCTTTCAAAATCCATTGTGATAAGCGTTCAAAACACGATTTTGTTTGAGACCCCACCTAAATTTCTACTTTTGGTTGTTCCGTATCATGGTTTTACTTTTAGGGTACATATTTTAAGTAAAGGATAATTAGCTATACGCATTCTCTTTTACATTCTCTCTCTAAAATTGTGCAACATACTGCACACACTAGTGTGAATTGGCATGAATCTCATATACTGTGAGACAAACTAAAATAAGTGCATCTAAAATGTAATACTAGTAGTGTGCACTGTGCAAGATCAACATTTTGCAAGAGTACTTATGCAAGATGGTCAAATATATTAGTGTTATAAAGTTCAAAATCTATACTCTGAGCAATAAGGAAGAAAATTTCTGTTAAGGGTTATCTGCTGAAACAAATAACTTTTAACTTATACATTCAAGTTCAGCTCAATGTTAGCTTTTCAGATCATCCTGAGACAATTCCCCATTTAAAAGTTGGTTTCACTCAGTGTAGTATCACTATTTTCAACCTAATCCAAACTAACTGCATCTACACTCTAAAACTTATTTGATTTGGTCTTATATTTTTCAACCTGGTCCATTAATGTAAGTTAAAAGTTTTAGCCATTCTCCTTCCATCCTTTCCAATTTGGAAGGAACAGACTGCATTAATATGCTTTGAGAGTGACGGCAGCAGAAACCAGGGCAGCTGGAGTAATAGTTGCTGCAATAGTGAACTAAGTGGTTTAAGCCTCCTCTGAACTTACTTTCAATTCCCACCCACCCCTCTTTACCTTCATCTCTCACTATACATCCTTGTTTTGTAGAAGAAAAAAAACAGTTGAAAAGAAGCCTTAAAGTTTTTTCTGGATTAACTTGGATCAGACATTATAAAGGCTTTGTTGTTGTTGTAGGATTTATATATTTTGTGGTGTAATAAGTTATATTGATGAGAAACCAACCTAAATTATCTTGCTGATTTACTTGCGGACATGGATTATGGCTTACATAATTTTTTGGGTCAAATAAGTTACAATCGTGATAAAACCAACTTTATCTTAACTTTAAATCGACCTCTATACCTTGCTCTCTATCCCCCACCTTCTCCTTTCCCATCCATCTCTCACTATCCATCATTGTCTATATAGAAGACATTTAAAAACCAAGCCTAAACTTTTTCTAAATTATCTAGCAGGTATTGGTATTGGATTAGGGCTAATACAAAATTTTGGTTGTAATAAGTTATATTGTCAGAAACCAACTTTATCTTAATTTCATCTCTGAGCAAACTGGTCTAAAACGGAAGGAATATGTCATCTTTAAAACCTCATTGATAAGCTGAATATTCAAGCTCTACTCTTTACTATGCAACAGTTTAATTTATCCTTATATACTTACATGCTAGTATAAGGCATGTGGAACGTATTAAAGTAGAAAGATAAAACCCCATTCATTAAAAAAATTAAATCTTTATCTTATGAAAGTTATTATTACTTAACTATCCTCATTTTACAAAATTAGACATAAAAGTTCCATTTCCATCAAGTTGTCATAGTTAACTATCTTAAACATTGGTATACATAAGTTCATGGTACCAAACTCTTCAACTAAAACAGTTTGTACACATATCCAGAATGTTAAGTTGGTACTATGAAGGGCATGTCATAGTATTTCACAGAAAAGTTTAGACAACAGAAAAAATAATGGCAGAAAGATACAGCACTACAATTGATTGGAAGCACTACCTGAGCTTTTTGCAGACCATCAGAAGCCTCAGTTACAATTTTGAGGTTGGTGTTGATGTCTTTAGCTTGCAAGCACTTCTTGAAAGCATTTAATGCTTCTCCAATTTCTCCCAGTGAAAGATGACAACTGAATGAATAGTAAATTGATTAGACATTGGTACAAATGCTGCTTAATAAAGCAATACAATGTCTCTTAGAAAGAAACTGAATTAATAACCTCCAAGATTGCTACCAATCTCAGTTATAACCTCCAACATTGCTACAATCTCCCCTCCTCTACTCCACAATTTATTAATGATAAATGCTCCATAAGTTAACTAGTGGCCAGACTACATCAAATTTGATGACAATGATGGTTGTAGTGATACTGTGATGATGATAATGAGGTTTGCTTGCTTCCTAAACTACTGAGTCAGTGAAGCATCAAGCATCAAAGCCCCAATAAGAAACGCATGATCAGTTTATCTATGGCTTCCATATGGAATTTATTAGTATGTGTTCCGCTCTCTCCCTCTCTTATCTTGTGTACTTCCATTAGGTTGACGACTTAACCCAAGGTAAAATAAAAGAGTGGCATGATGATGGAAACTCCATGAATTAATTGGTGGTCCATTAACTTTGATGACATGGTGGTTGGAGACTTGTATAATGTCCATTTACTACAGAAACAGAAAAAGCATCAAGCCTTTTCCCAATAAGTAACATATTCTCAGTTTGCCATGGTGTCATATTGAGTTTTGGTATGCATGTCAATCTCTATCTTTACTTGAGTTCAACTTCCATTATGTTTGAGGATAAAAACAAAGTATATGCTTTAGTCATCATCAAATTTGGAAGATCATTGATTCATTATATATGTTTCTTTCCTCTTAAGAATATTTCATAGCTGAAACTAAGAAAGTTCTTCATCTCCTCTTCATCTAATGTACACCTGACACTAAAGAAAGTTTTTTCTTTTTGCCTTGCTTGCAATATGATTCAAATATTACAGCACAGCTGAGAGGAAGTTCTTCATCGACTCTTTTTGCCTCCCTACCATCCCTTGCAATATGATTCAAATTAAGAAAATTATTTATCATACTCTCATCCACTATACAGACTAATGAGCTTGTCTCCCTCGCAATGTCAATACATCAGCACTTCGGGTGTGTTTGATTTGATGTAAATGGACCATTTACACCATTTCCAACGCTTGGTTTGATATAAATGGTGGAAATGAAATTGGTGCGACAAATGTTGCATCAACTTCCCCAACTACCACAGTTTTTGTTGTTTTTGTTGTGACCAAAATGGTAGCAACACCACTGACGGCAACATTTATTAAATCATTTCCTCTCATTCTCTTTTCATACAATGCCATAAACACACCAACAAAAGTTGCAACCAAGCATTCTATCGCATCATTCTAAACAATGGATTTGTAAATCCCACAACACCATATACATGCAACCAAATAATGTATTTGCAACATAAATTACAGCAGTCAGCAGCAAATGTTGCATGGTATTTCCACTTATGGGCAACCAAATAGCCTCTTGGCCTATCTTTCCTTCCAGGTGAGCTACACCCCATGATCATGCTTTTCTAACTGAAACCAAACTCTTCATTTCAAGTACTTGTCTCCATTTTCCAACTCATCAATGATTTTCTAGCTGTCCTGTTGGGTAGCACAACTGTTCATACACATTTTAGTAAATAGCCAAAACTCCCACTCTCGTGAAACTGTATTTTACTTTTTTAACCGATTGTGGTTGGAGAAGCACATAGCCTATCTTTTCTTCCAGGTGAATTACACCTCATGATCATGATCATTGCTTTTCTAACTGAAAGAAAAACTCTTCATTGCAAGTACTTGTCTCCATATGCTAAACAGCAAAACCTTCCACTCCCGCGGAACTGTATTGTCCCAATAAAATGATATATTCACACTGTATATCACTAATGTATGACAAGGCATCCCACTATTATCGTCGCTCTAATTGCCATCAGTTTGGAAGTGGTTTAATATACTTGATCATCTCAGCTCCATACTTGATCCTCGACCACCTACTCCCCGAGCAGATCCACTCCTCCAAACTCCACCCGAGTCTGACTCTGAACCCAAACTTGAACTCTCACACTCATAATAGACTGGAGAGGGGAGGAGGTGGCGAACAGACTATCGTGAAGTAGCTATGTTGTTACGGGCGACGCCTAGGCGGTCTAGGCGTTCCGTTTTTGAACTGGCTGCCTCGACCAGGGGAGTTTTTTTTGCAGTGGAAGGCGAGGGCCGCCTAGGCGCGCCTAGGCGGGCGCCTTGGTTCGACCAGGGGAGGCAATGCGGCCGCCTAGGCGGTGGGATCTCAGGATAGGCTATGGGCTTTTTACCAATAATTTTCTTTGACACAATATTTGCTACCGCTACTGCTCTGCCTTCTGCTACTGCTGCTTACTGTCTTCTGCTACTGCTGCTGCCTTCTACAATGTTTACATATACTTACAAAATCCAGAACATTTACAAAACCCAAAAATTCTGGACGGGCGCCTAGGCGAGGCGGGCATGGTCTCGCCTCGCCTCGTCTAGCGCCCAGTACAACATAGTGAACGAGTTAGACGTGATCTAGCGGCGTTTGATAGCGCCGATGAGGAGAGGGAGGTGGTGGCTGACTATACACGTGCCCAAAATCTTAAATATGTGCAAGTAATGATTTGGTTGTCCATCTTGTATTTTGGTATATGCAAATATAAGATTACCTGCGCATATACCAAAAACCATTTTGATATACAATGAAACTATTTAGATGTACAAGATTGCATCTATATAAGTATAGATCTGAAGGTTGTAATACATGGAGGGCATCATTGTAATTTTTGTGAAAACATTCCACTTTTTTGTCTCAGGTGAAAAGAAGATAGAAACATAGTTATTATAAGTGCGTCTGTGTGAAGCACTAAGGGAGTTTGTACCTTGCTTCAACCAGACAAACACCTAGCTTTTGTTGCAAACAAGTGTGACCTTATACAAGGACCTAATAGTATCATCGGCCCTCCTTATCTACTTATCAAATAGCTACTAAAGCTTCCATGTTTTGCTACAAACAAGCCAACTTGGAATATAGCAATGAGCAACACATGGTAGTTTCCAGGTCAAGGGCCTCTATTTTCTTATTATTATACAAGACTCTTGCTTTGGTGAGGCGCGCAGCTCACTTTTGCACTTAATGTTTAGGCCCGACCAATGAGAACAGAAAAGAGAGTAACTAATTGTCAAAATAAACTATATAGGAGCTGATAGTTGTAGGATTCGATGTGAATTCTTACCCACAGTATGCTTAAATCATATGGGAGCAATTGTTGTCAAAGACGAAGAGGTAAGATAATAAATTTTGCCATACGGAATTGCATTCATATCTATGACACATCAAGCCATAGAGTGAAAAAGAATAACAATCCCATTGAACGGTTCCGTATGAATTCTTATCCACCATATGCAAATAAATATTCAAGTACCCTTACAACCGCTCGTAAGCAAACAGCGACTCCAAATAGCGTACTGGTAAAGTTTACCCAGTACCGCCTAATGAGGAAAGTAGCATGCCGCCTACTGTACCCATACTGGGTACCGAAGCGAACCACGACACAATTAAGAGGGATCGTAGTACTAGTAATAGTAGTTCCTAACTTGGTTTCATTATCACACCGCTTGGCCAGTGTCCTATCTGAATTTGAAGGATTTATCAGATATACCAGCAACATCTTCCGTACTGCACACAAAATGTGTGTTTGTTATAGCTCAGGGTGTGCCATCTACTCCACATTTATGCAAAGAGCTGGTAACGCTCCCCTTAACTTTCATTATATTCACACCAAAACTTGCACCATATTTGTCAAATTTATATTGTTATTTTTAACTTACTAAACTATGTAATACTAACCAAATGTAGAAAACCTCATGGTTTCCCCAATTTCACGATCAAGTACATGGCTTGTTTTCAACAACAATTCTTTCTCGTCTCAACAATTTGGTGCTGCTTCTTTGACAAAGCATTTATTCTTGCACCCTTCATTTATGTGTTTCAAATTAACCAACTCCTAAAACGTTCTTTTCTAATGTAACTAATGCATGATTGCATTCTGAGATTTCTCAATAGCTTGTATAGTATATTAACTCAGCTAATGTGTGCAAAACTATACTTGTACTTCATGCAGACAGCATTGTTGGCACGAAGGTAAGGCTTAGTGCTTGCATAATGGTGGATTCTGGACCTGGTTCAAATCTTGGAAAAAGCCTCCACAAAATGGATGCAAGTCCCAGATCCTGAATCTCATGGGCATTGGGATTGCACGATCATTGTACCTCGTGCACAGTTGCACTTAATGTTAGGATGTCGCTTTCCAATCAATATATCCAAAGAACTGGAAAACATTTCTAAAACTTTGTATTCACAATTTGTTTCTGTTAGTTTCAACTAATCCTCAATTATAATTCATCCCAAGGATTTCAACCAAAGCTTCTACAACTTTTTAACAGTCATCCCTTATGGAAAATTTTAAATGCTATTTACTATAACCTTTCTTCTAGAATACTCTGGTACAGATTAAATCTAAACATTTAAACCTAATAAAGGCAAAAGGTTGCTATGACTTCAAAGGAGAAAAAATATATCAAGGATAAACAGAAGTTAACCTAAAAGGGAGAAGATCCAGGTACTTACTTTGCAGCCCGAACTTGAGCTCGAAGAAAGTTGGGGTCAATAGAAAGAGCCACCATGCAGTCACCAATTGCTTCTCTCATTCTTCCAAGAGACATCCTCGTAGCTGCACGGTTACTATAGCACAGGGTCAACGGTCGAATGCAGCTACTAGCGATTTCCTTTAGGGAGACAGAATCTATTCCACGAGTATAATAGTCCTCTGCTTTATATAAATTTCCATTTGCATAAGCTTGATTACCCCTAATGCACATCAAGTGATTGGTCCCAAAGTTAGTGACAAGTTCAATGGGCACTCATGCAATATTCAACAAGCATAACAATAAAACACAAATCATATAATATTGTATATAGCAAGGAGCAAAATTGATGGCCTGTCAAAATAACACAATATAAGAAGAACCTGTGTCGCCACTTCTCACAAGCTTCCTGTGCTGCAACACTTGAAGCATTCATGGTTTTAGTCTCTTGACTAGCTTCTGGTCCCTTACTTTTCTCTGCTTTGTTGTCATCTTTGCTTTGCGAAACAAATGAAATGTCTTTTTGTTCTACACCTGAACTCAGAGGCATTGAAGTGCTGGTAGGTGGAAATATATTTGGTGTCGGAGAAGCAAAGGTGACACCAGAATTTGGGGTGCAGAGAAACGAATCCTGACCAGGTTTTGTCTTGCTTTTCCTTCTGTGGTTGCGCTTTTGAGCTGATAATGGGCCTTGAACCAAAGGCGATGAGGTAAAGGATAATTTGGATTGATCAAAATCTTGTACATTAGAAGAAAAAATGAACCCAGTTTCGCCTGCACTAGCCTGTCCCTCAAAGTTTGAGCCGAGTGAACCAGCTTCCGCTTCCATTGGAGCAGTTCTTGTATCAGAATAAAATCTCATATTCTCATATATGGGCATGTCGCTCTCTTTTCCATGTCCACATGTCTGTTCGTCTTCGAAAGAAGATGCAGAAGCGGAATATCTCTGGGCATGATCTTTGGAACCATTATCATCGAATTCTCCAACACTCATATCATTACCTACATTGATATTCAACTTCTCAGCTGCAGATACTAGTATTTCTTCTCTTTCAACATAAATCGATCTTTGTGTATCCGCTGATGCTACAGAAGCTTCTCTCGAGTATTGGTCAGCAACTGTCTCATCGGGATAAGGGGAACAATCCATGGGTGAGTAATCATCAGTGCGCTCAGTTTCAGATTTTTCCTGGAAACCTCCTTCCATAGGAACAAACTGATTAGCAGAGCTACGGCCATACGAGGCAGGGTGCCTAGATTTCCCCTTCTTTTTCTTTGATTTTGTACTTCTATCCTCTCCCCTTTTCACGCTGAATTCAATATTTTGAGCTTGGCTGGAGAACAAATTCTCCGTAGTCAACCGAGAAGAATCATGCTTTGGGGTTTTGAATTCCATGTGCTGTGTTTCCAGTCCCCCATGCTGGCTTGCGAAGGAGAATTGAGCCCCAACCTGTTGGAAACTTGCGGGTGGAGGACAAAATGGGGGAGGAGCCGTTGCTTGAAATGGTGGAACAGTTCCCATGCTTGAACTTTGGCCATGTTCACCTGCCTGAAAAGAGAACTTTAGTGGAGTGCTACCCACAAAATTTTCTACTTTGCTTCCAATCTTCAGCTTCGACATATCATCACCTACTGCATTCACCGCACCTCCTCCAAAGGAACTAGTTACAATTCCATTAGTTCCAGAGGCGAAATCATTGACCACATCAACCTGCTTTTTCCAACTAGTTTCCCTAGTCAACCGAGAAGCTTCCTGATCCGGAGTTCTCAACTCCACCTGTGGTGCTCCCGATCCTCCACGATTACCCATGCGATCAGCATTTGGAGGATGAAATGAAAGTGTATCTGTTGCCTGAGATGGTGGACTGGATCTGTTCGAACTGCCATCTTGTTTCCCAACCTGAAATGTAAATTTGAATGGCGGCATGGCACCAGCAGACTTTTCAGTTTGAATGCCGATCTTCAACTTCTCCAAATCGTCATGCAGTGTATTAACCGCAACCTTTCCAAATGCAAAGCCACTACCGACATCAAAACCCTCTTTGCTTTCTTTGGGCTCCTTAAACTCCGAAGGAGGTGCCGACGGTTGACTCGTAACCGAACTCTTCTTAGTGCTGCTTCCAAATGCAAAAGTGTCTGCCCCTGCAGACTGTCCGCTGCCTGCAGATGTCTCTCCTATATTCAACCTCTCCATCTTCTCTAAACTATCATTCATATTGCTTCCGAATGCAAAGCCACCTGCCATTGCAGAAGCTCCACCTGCACTATCCCTGTTTCCAGCAGACACATCTCTTGTGTTCAACTTCTCCATGCTCTCCTCCTTCATGTTGCTCCCGAATACAAACCCACCCACCGCTGCAGAGGCGCCACTAGCAGTATCCCTGCTTCCAATATGCAACCTTTCCATCCTCACTGAACTTTCTTTTAAGCTGCTTCCAAATACAAACACGTCCTCCACCGCCGGCCGAAAATCTCCGCTTCCACTATCCCCTCTTCCGCCGGACATCTCCCTCACATTCAACCTCTCCATCTTCTGCGTACTCTCCTCCACGCTGCTACCAAACACAAACACGCCCTCCAGGAAATCTCCCACTTTCCGCGCACTCAACTTATCCATCTCCTCTGACCCGATCGAAGAGTCCCGACTCAAGTCGCGGCCCTTCTTTGTGCCTCCGCGGCCGCCGCCGCTCCCGAACACGTATCCACTCCCCCCGCTCCCGAAACTGAACGAGACTCCGCCGCCGGAGTCGGTCGACCTCCACGACGAGCTCCGGTTCAGATTGGAGCCGCTCCCCCCGCCTTCCCGGGGGACGAAGGGGTTCCATCCGGAGAGCTTCTCGTCGATCTTCTCGACTCGGTCGGTCGATGGCGCGGCGGACGAGGGGGGCCTGTGCTTCATGGAACCGCTCTTCCTCGCCTTGACCATCCTCGGCTTCGAGACCGACGGTTTCCACGAGCTCTGACCTAGATTCGGCGACTGATCCATGAGATCCGTTAGGATTTGCTGGGAGAGGGAAGGATGAGATTTTTTTAGGGTTTCTGGATGATTCTGTGCTCGCCGGAGTTAGTGTTTCCACCGTCGCCGGCGACATTTACGAGGGGGCCTCATCAGAGCAAACAAAAAAAGGTTTGGTCGGAATTTGCGGTCGGAACGAGAAAAGAAAAATGGATCGATCGAGAGAGCGCTTCGGTGTAGCGATTTTGAAGGCCGCGATGTTTCGTTGTGTATTTTTGAAAGGCAATTTATAAGGGCACATAAAAACTTGATCAGGGCTAACCAAAAATAATTTTTAATTTATTTATAAGTTTGTTATTGAAAAAATTACTCAGGACTAGCCAACATGTGAGTATATAAGTCAACTTTTTTTTTTTTTTGCTCTCATCTATTTCCTCACAAGAAGAAGAAGGAAAAAAAAACAAGAACATGAACATCAATTTTTTCAAACCTAGTTTATTTTGATTTTTTGCTCTCTTCTAATTTCTCAGATCTCTTTTTTCAAACCCTAGTTTATTTTTCTTCTTATTGTTTGGACATTATGGATGAAACTCTAGTTGTAAAAGAAATTGGGTTATCAAATCTATCAAATCTATTAATTTATTAGTCTATCAACCAATTTTTCTTTCCAGAAATTGTGACAGTCTTGAAATAGACTCGATGTACAACAGGACTGCCACAATTGCTGGCAGTCCTAGAAGTACTGAGGACTGCCAGAAATTGTGGCAGTCCTGAAAGGGACATGCTTTACAGCAGGACTAGCACAATTTCTGGCAGTCCTAAAGTCAAAATTTTCGAATGAAAAAAATATATTACGGTTTATCTCAATCTTGATAATAGAGTGAAATATGCATTTTAGGATTTATTTTCATGCATTCTTTGCGAGTAAAGAAGTATTTAAGATTTATTTTCATGCATTTTAGGATTTATTTAATTTTTTGGGTGCCATTGAAATTGAGAATGAGAAGGAAACTAGGATTTTGATGGAGATGGTGATGATGGAAATGGTGGAGAAGAAGAAAAAGAAGATGAGAAAAAAAGTATGGTTTTGATGGAAATGTGAGAATGGAAATAGTGCAGAAGAAGAAGAAGAAGATGGATAGAAGAAGAAGAAGAAGAGGAGGAGGAGGAAAAATAGGGTTTGTGAAGAGAGAGAGTGAAATTTTGAAATGAGATTGATTTTTGGGGTTTGGGGGGTGTGGAGTTTGGACAGCCCCCTGAGTGGAATATTTGGATAGTCCGAGTAAAATCTCCTCAAACATTGGCTAGTCCTAATCCTGACTAGCCCTGATCAAATTCTTATGTGCCCTTATAAATTGCCTTTTGAAAATGCTACTGTTTTGTTTTGTGTTTCTTGTAGTAGGCCCACCACGTCTCGTGTTGGGCTTCGCCGGCTTTATTTTGGCTTATAAGAGCATCGTTAGTAAGGCTCATCTCTAGATTCTAGGTTTAGAATGTAGGAGCTCATTTTGTAGAATAGTAAGTCTCATTTCTAGTTCTAATTTCTACAATTTTTGTCACAATCCATCCATAGGTGCTAAGGGTTGGGTCTCCTAATTTTTAGATTCTAGATTGTAGGAACTCATTTAGTAGAATAGTATGTCTCAATTTAGAGTCCAACTTTCTAGATTCCAGAATTTACATTATTTTTTTACATCAATTTTTGTCACGACCCGCGCCCGGAAGTTCGGACGCAAGTGCGTAGAAGCACGTTGTCACGACCCGCACCCTAGAGTAGGGGCACGAGACGTGGGTACGTCCAACCTACGCCGCAGTGTCGACGGTAGAACGCTGTCCTAGGTCACAACATCTAACAATATATATCTAAACAGTTTATACTTCCCGAATGGGGGTGACATAGCAATAGTAAACTCAATCACAACTAAGGAAGAGATAGCACGATATGAAATAGAACTCAAGGAATAAAATAGATAAAAGTAGTCTAAGATAATCCCAGCAATATCCAACAGTACAAGGTCTCAGATGAAGAATATATACAACTCATAACTCCAAATAAAGTCTAACTAAGACATGACTCAAGACTGCAAAAGTAAGATAAGCCTAACTAGTCTAGTTTAGGCAATCGGGGTGATCTCCTCGGCTAGAGCTGGGTAATCCTGAGGGTCCAGCTCGCAGGTGTCATCTAAGGCTGCCCCGTAGTAAGTGTCCAGGCAAGCCTCCTCCTCGTCCTCTGTAATATTTTCAACAGGTCCAGTCAGGACAGGAGCGAGTACAGTACATCTCAACAGATCATAGCAGGTTAGAAGATATATTCATGCAGTAAAGTAAGATACAAGTACTGAAAGAAGTGCAGTATGTAAACAGAGAGAGAAAGCTGTAAGAGAAATATCTACTATAAATAGAGAACTATCATGTGACTAGTGAGTCAGAGTACAATATAGACATGTAAATGGCATAGGAGATTCTGATGCTACACTATGGAAGAGATTCTGATACTACACTACTTGGATATTATTCACATGTCCAATTCTACTCTCCCGTACCCCCAATCAATACATAAGGATCCAGCCAGGTTATGTTATATGATGCTATGTAACAGCCCCCGAAGGGTAGTAAACCCCGAAGGTGATAGACCCGAAGGTGATACATAGTAGTCCCATAAATGGGATAAGGATTCTAGGAAGACTCTACGATCATAAGAGTATATGTCGTAAGTGATCAAAGAACCAATGAAGCATAGTGATACGTCATGTAAGTGAAACACACAGAACATGTAGTACCCGATGCTCCCTAAGGATAACATCTCAAGAAGGGATCCATATAGTACCAATCCGTATGACCAACGTGACAGTACAAGTAAAGTAATCTACTGCAGGAAATAATTCTAAGCAGGATATGAAATGATCAGAGAATGTACTCGCCTGTAACTGAGTGTCCAATATGAAAAGTACCGTTCGAGGAGTGGCGTCTGGCTCCTAATCAGAACAGCACAAGTCACAACAAGTCCAGAATAGTAAAATGGAGTCCTACTATGCATTCTACATGATTCTAGGTCAATCTAGGCAAAAGTCAACTCTTGGTCAACTCTGGTCAACCCTAGAAGTCAAACTAGGCTATACTAAGTCTAATAATGTCTAAACTCAACTAACTAGGTCTAACAAGTCTGTACTAACCTACCTTAGCCCAATCAAGCCTAGTTAGCACTCTACACATGTACAAAATCAACCTAATGATCTATGCCCCCTACCTAATACAATACATGTCTATGTGATAGTCATACATCAATAGATTATCACAATCTACATACCCACAATACTCTCATAACTTATACATTAACCACACCTTACATTATATATATATAAATACATCCATATTAGAGTATACATTATATATATACACATACATAGATAGGCATAAGGAGGAACATATGTAACTGTGGGTGTGTAGAAAGGTAAACAAGGTGCAGGAATACAAACTTAGTGAAAGGAAAGGAGGACAGTGTGTGTGTATACAGGGCTGCGACTGAAACATGTGGAAGTAGTGTGGACAGGTAACAAGTGCAGGAATTAAAAATCAGTGAAGAGAAGTGTGTGTGCATACTTTGTGTGTGCAGAAATTTAATAGTAAAAAGTGTGTGTGTGTATACTTGTGTGTGCCAACAGGGTGATGTGTGAGGTGTACAGGAATTACATATATATGCAGAAAAATCAAACAGTGAAGAGAAAAGGAAATCAGTTTATACCAAATCTCAGGTTTTTAACTATCATTCAAAACTGAGAATGCCCAACTATTCCAGGTTGATAAACTATCAATAATGAAACTAATGACAGGTAAACCCATGTTCAGCCATAAGTAATTAGTTAACACTTGAATTTAAAACAGGACAGTAGCTAAATAGTGTGGGAAAATAGTTCTAATTGAAGAACACAATATCAGTTTGAAAAGGAAAGAGATCAACTCAAGAACTAACATCCTTCTTCCCAAATCCAAAAGCCCACAATCAGTACACAATTTGACTACTAAAAGGAGAATTATGTATAGAAACTAACTAACATTTAATCAGTATTAACTGGGTTAATTTGGTGTCCAAATGGGCTTTAGAAAACTGGAAATCTCAGGTTACAATTATCAGTCCTATATCAGTAAACTCACTCAAGTTTGACTATCCATTACTCAAACCAAAGCCTAATTCGAAGGAACATTGCATTAACATGAACCAACTTATCATGTGAGAATCATCAACAATCAGAACAACAATCTAACATAGATTAACACAGGAATAATAAGTTTAGGAAAAATGGGAAACACTGTACAGTCTACGAATCAGAAAACAGTCCCTTATACCCATATCAATCCAATATTCCACATAAATCCCAACTTAATCATGTAAACCAAATCTACATACACTATACAACATATTAGGATCTAATTTAACAAGTTAAACACAAATCTAACCATTAGAAATCGAATCGAACAGTAATAGAAACCATTCACTGGAACACACAGAACCTTCTCCATGCACACGAGATTTCGCGTCCGACAGACACCATCTGACACGAGGCACAGACACTGCCCCTTGCTCAGTGTCAAAAATCACGCGCTCTAGTGTCCTGTGCAGCCCGCACGAGCACGCTGGTAGCAGGGGAGCTACAGTGCTCGTGCGCGCGCATCGAACCCGCATGTGCACGTATCTCCCACGACTCGACACGACACAGAAAGCATGATACGACACTCGAAACCTCTAAGCAAACCCTAGAACTATTTTCCTATTCAATTACTTCTCTGAAATTAGGTCGAAGGGTTCATTGGGGCATTTCTACAAACAGTCCAGAGTAGGGACTGATAAGTGTCCAGAACGGACACGAAAACTCTGATACCAGACACAAAATCTATCCAGACCCTAGGAGGACCCTTAGGGCTTCCTATACATGAAGACAAAATGAAATTTCATGGAGTATTGAGAGAGTTACCTCTTGATGAACTATGGGTGAAAAAATCCCCAAATAGAATAATTTCCACAACCACCCAAAACTCACAAATTGTTGTTTCCCTGCAAACAACCAATACCAGCAGCAAGAGGATTGATTTTAGGTCCTAATAAAATTGGTTTGGGGAAGAAAGGAATTAAAATGAATTTTATATGAATTTTGGAAGATGGAACTCACATCTTTCCTTAGAACTTTGGATAAACCCCAAAAGAGGCTAGCCCTAAAATTTAGGAGGGATTTTATAGTTGGGGGAATCCCTAGGTCATCCATAGTGGCCGGCCAAGTTGGGTTAGGGTAGGGTAGTTTGGGCTTGGGCCAAGTTACATGGGCTATGGTTTATTTAATTAATAAAGACTCTAAGTCATAAGTCATGGCTTATGGCTTTCTAATTTCTATAGCTAAATAGGTTCTAATGACCTAACCATAGATTGGGCTAGGTTAGACTAGAGTCACAAATCCTAACCAAGGCCAACTAACTAGGGTTAGCTCCTAGGTTGGTCTACATGAGTCAATACTAGTCAAAAAATCAAACTAGTCTAAACAATTCCTAAATAATTCCTAAAAATTCCCATAAATTCTAATTAATTTTAATAAATTTAAATTATCCCAAAAATGACAAATTTACCCCCAAACTAGAAATATGGTAGTGACAAATCTACCCTCCTTAAAAAAATTTCGTCCTCGAAATTGAAAGACGAAATACAACTGATGAGAATGATAGAAGCATACCTCATGGTCCAAAAAGATAAGGGTACCGCTCGCGCACCTCATCCTCCCGTTCCCAGGTAGACGCTCCTGGAGAATGATGCCTCTATGCGATGCGTACCAAAGGTATCACCTGGTTTCTCAGAACCTTCTCCCGTCGATCCAGAATCTCCACTGGCTGCTCTGGATAGCTGAGAGAAGGCCCAACCTCTATCTCTGAATGATCGAGCACATGGCTAGGGTCAGCCACGTACCGTCTCAACTGTGATACATGAAATATGTTGTGGACCCCCACAAGTGCAGGCGGCAAGTCTAGCCTGTAAGCCACGTCACCGACTCTCCCGCTGATAACGAAAGGGTCGATGAAGCGCGGGCTAAGCTTCCCGCCTCCACCAAAACGTATCGTACCACGAGTCGGAGATATCCTCAAGAAAACCTGGTCTCCGACCTAATCACAAGCAAGGTCTCAATTAATTATAATAAACAAACATGATCAAAAAATCATAAACAACAACCTAAATCTAATCCTACTCTAATCTGTACCTCAAACTCCAAGGGCCTCCGGTGGCTATCGGCCCAGTGCCGATGTCTGTCCTGCGCCACGCGAAGTCTGTCCCTGATGAGCTTCACCTTCTCGGCTGCATCAACAACCATCTCCGGCCCCAACAAAGCTCGCTCACCAACATCATCCCAGGATAAGGGTGTACGGCACCTACGCCCGTACAGAGCCTCGAAAGGTGACATCTCGATGCTGGCCTGGAAACTATTGTTGTAGGCAAACTCCACCAAATGAAGATGATCCTCCCAGGAACCTCCAAAGTCCAAGACGCACGTCCGCAGCATATCCTCAAGGGTCTGAATAGTCCGCTCTGACTGTCCGTCCGTCTGGGGGTGGTATGCAGTACTAAACTTGAGCTGAGTGCCCAAGCTGGTCTGCAAAATCCTCCAGAAATGGGAAGTAAAACAGCTATCCCGATCTGAGACGATGCTGACCGAAACTCCGTGGATCCTGACTATCTGCCGCATATACATCTCCGCCAGCCTCTCTGTAGACGTACCCACCTTGAATGGCAAGAAGTGGGCCGATTTGGTCAACCTGTCAACGATGACCCAAATCGCGTCTTTTCCTCCTGGAGTACGCGGCAATCCTGAAACGAAGTCCATAGTGATATGCTCCCATTTCCACTCGGGAATGGGCTGCGGCTGCAATAATCCACCGGGCCTCTATCTCTCTGCCTTGACCTGCTGACAGACCAAACACCTAGCCACGAAGCGAGCCACCTCCCGCTTCATTCCTGACCACCATACATGCTCCCGCAGATCTCGGTATATCTTGTTGGCACCCGGGTGTATAGAGTACTGAGATCTGTAGGCCTCCTGTATAACATGCTCCCTGAGATCTCCGCTGGGCACACATAATCTGGAACCGTGCCTCAAGGCACCATCCTCTGCAAGAGAAAACTCGCCCTCCAGCAAACCTGCTCGAACCTGCTTCTGGAGACACCGTAGAGCAACGTCCTCAAACTGTGCCGACTTGATCCTCTCCACCAAGTCTGACTGAATCTGCATCCCCCATAGCTGCATCTGTACTCCCGGTACGATCACCTCAATCCCAAGGCTCTCCAAGTCGGCAAGCAAATGCCGATCCATGGTCAAACACATGGCTGTCGGATACCTACTCAAGGCATCGACAACCACGTTGGCCTTCCCTGGATGATACTGCAGTACAATGTCAAAGTCCTTCATCAACTCCAACCATCTGCGCTGTCTCATGTTCAACTCCTTCTGAGTGAACACATACTTTAAACTCTTGTGATCTGTGAAGATCTCCACCCTCTCACCATACAGATAATGCTTCCACAGCTTCAGAACAAATATCACTGCTGCCAGCTCCAGGTCGTGGGTAGGGTAGTTCTTCTCATGGGGACGTAATTGCCTGGAAGCATAGGCAATCACCTTCCCGTGCTGCTGCAACACACAACCCAGCCCCTTTCCTGAAGCATCACTATAAATAGTGAATCCACCTGATCCTGAAGGCAACGTCAGAATCGGAGCCGTCGTCAGCCGCTTCTTCAACTCATCAAAAGCTGCCTGACACACCTCTGACCAAACATACTCAGCATCCTTTCGGGTCAGCCGTGTCAACGGCTCTGCAACCCGGGAGAAATCTTGCACGAATCTCTGATAGTATTATGCCAGCCCCAGGAAACTCCTGATCTCTGCAACTGAAGTCGGCGCTGCCCATGCCTCAACTGCTACGATCTTCTTGGGGTCAACTGAGATACCATCTCCAGTCACCACATGCCCCAAGAAGTCCACCTGATCCAAGAAGAACTCACATTTGGAGAGCTTCTCGTAAAGCTGCTCCTTCCTGAGAATCTCCAGAATTATCCTCAAATGCTCCTCGTGCTCCTCCTCAGTCTTGGAATATACCAAAATATCGTTAATAAACACCACCACAAACTGATCCAGATACTGGTGGAACACCTTGTTCATAAACACAGCTGGTGCATTGGTTAGTCCAAACGACATAACCAAAAACTCGAACTGTCCATACCGCGTCCTGAAAGCGGTCTTGGGAATATCCTCCCTCTTCACCTTCACCTGGTGATATTCCGACCTCAAATCAATCTTGGAAAATACCCGAGCTCCGCTCAACTGGTCAAATAGATCGTCGATCCGCGGCAGTGGGTATTTGTTCTTGATCGTGAGGTTGTTGAGTGCCTTATAGTCAATACACATGCGTACTGACCCATCCTTCTTCGGCACGAACAACACTGGTGCACCCCATGGCGATGAACTCGAGCGGATGAAGCCCTTGTCCTGTAGCTCATCCACCTGCTTCTTCACCTCCACCAGCTCGCTGTTGTTCACCCGATAGACATACTGAGAGATGGGTTCCGCTCCTGGAACCAAGTCTATCGAGAACTCTATGTTCCTGTCTGGTGGAAGTCTCGGCAACTCCTCTAGGAAAACATCCATATAATCTGCTATCAAGGGGTGTGGAATCGTCTGCTCCTCGACCGAGACTCCACAGAAGACTCCGCTGCTCTGCTCTGCCTGACGTCTGGAGTACTCGAACTCTGGCTCCCCCGGCGCTCTAAACAGAACTCTACCCCCTCTGCAATCAATGCTAGCGTGGTGCCTGCTCAACGAATCCATGCCTAGTACTATATCGTAGTTCGGCAATGGCATTACGAACAGGCTCACCTCCAACTCACGGCCTCCCAAAACTACTCTCCGACCCTTACAAATATCACTCACGAGGATAATACCACCCCCGGTCGTGATCTTGTAAGTCCTAGGCAACGATTCAGCTACGATACTGTGTCTAATCGCAAAAGATACTGATATGAAGCTATGCGAAGTACCGAAATCGAATAAGGCAAATGCTGGACTGGAGTCAAGAAGAATCGAACCTGCAATCAGCTCTCCAGTCACCTCTGCCTCTCCAGCTGCCATGGCGAAAGCTCGCCCCTGCTGGCCTCCCCTGGCCTGCTGCTGGTGCTGGACAAACCTCTGCTGCTGCGTCGGCAGGGCTGGTCCCCGCTGCTGGCCCACTGGAGCTCTGGCTCCTCCTCCTCCTCCCGGAGCTACCCGTCCCATGCGGCACTCCCTCATCTGGTGGTCTGCTGAACCACACACCATACACAGGCCC
Organism: Iris pallida; assembly: GCA_029216955.1. Lineage (NCBI taxonomy): Eukaryota > Viridiplantae > Streptophyta > Magnoliopsida > Asparagales > Iridaceae > Iris > Iris pallida. The sequence continues at coordinate 25,411,312 of JANAVB010001800.1, forward strand.
AGCCTCTTTCGGCACTCATTGAAGACGTGCCCAGGCTTCTTGCAGTAGGCACAAGTGACTCCCTGTCTCTGACCCTGCTGGTGCTGTCTCGGCTGCTGCTGCTGAACTGGCCTCTGCTGGATCGGCTGCGGCTGAAACTGCCTCAGCTGCTGATGCTGAAAGTGGGGCCTCTTGGCCTGGCCCCTGCTGCTGCTGCCTCCAACTGGGTCTCTCCCCCTCTTGAGCCTAAGCTCAAGATCATCCTCTGCTAGCAAGGCTCCCGTCAAGATCTTCTCAAATGTAGCATCTCTGCTGCCATTGGTCAGGGACTTGACCTCCTTGACCAGACCCTTCCGGAACCTCTGGGCCTTCTCCGTCTCGCTCAAACCCTCTACAAATCTGCCGAAACGACCAAACTCTCCAGCATACTCCTCTACTGAGAGGCTCCCCTGGACCAAGCTCTCAAACTGCGACTCTAAGGCTCTGACTGCTGAATCTGGGAAGAACTTCTTCTTGAGGAAGCCCCTGAACTGCTCCCAAGTCTGCCCTGGTACCCCCACCCTGGGGTCTGATTGATACCAGGTGCGAGCAAGATCTCGCATCCGGCTAGCTACGGCCTCGATCTGAAGGTCTGCTGGAATCCTGGCCAAGCGGAAGATCTCCTCTATATGCTCGATCCACTCATCAGCATATAAGATCCCCTCTGTCCCCAGAAAGTCTTTGGGGCTCATCTTCTGAAACTGCTTGATCCCGGTGTCCTCGGCTGCTGCACCACTGGTCGAGCTGCGGCTGTCGTGACGGCCAACTCCATGCCTCTGTCCTGCCGTACCTGCTGTCGGTCCATGAACTGCTAGAAATATGCGAATATCTGAGCTGTGTCTACATGTCCTGGAGACGGTGGAGGCTGGAAGGGATCCTCCGGAATGATCGGGTCCTGCCTCCCAGTCGGTGGATGCATACCCCCTGCTGCGGCTGCCGAGGTCTCAACACGAGCTGAGGTGGCAGGAGCTGCAGTCCCCTGGCCTCGCCGTACTGGCTGAGAGGTAGCAGTCCCCTCTATAGCATCCTCATGAATGACACGCTGCGATCTAGTCTCTACCATCCTGAAGATAGACAAACAAGAGTATCAATTTCTGAGAAAGAAGCAAAATAACAAAGGCGGACAATTATAATTCAAAGGATCAGCTGACAAGGGATTTAGATGGCAATAAAAGAAATTTTCCTAAAGTGATTGAGTATCTTAAAATTAATGTCCTATATCCTATAGCAGGCTGCAGTGATACTCTAGTTCGAGTACCACTACACTTCTAGTCTAGACCTGCATGGGCCACCACTAAAAACATGTCACGACCCGCACCCTAGAGTAAGGGCACGAGACGTAGGTACGTCCCGCCTACGCCGCAGTGTCGGCAGTAGAACGTTGTCCTAGGTCACAACATCTAACAATATATATCTAAATAGTTTATACTTCCCGAATGGGGGTGACATAGCAATAGTAAACTCAATCACAACTAAGGAAGAGATAGCACGATATGAAATAGAACTCAAGGAATAAAATAGATAAAAGCAGTCTAAGATAATCCCAGCAATATCCAACAGTACAAGGTCTGAGATGAAGAATATATACAACTCATAACTCCAAATAAAGTCTAACTAAGACATGACTCAAGACTGCAAAAGTAAGATAAGCCTAACTAGTCTAGTCTAGGCAATCGGGGTGATCTCCTCGGCTAGAGCTGGGTCCTCCTGAGGGTCCAGCTCGCAGGTGTCATCTAAGGCTGCCCCGTAGTAAGTGTCCAGGCAAGCCTCCTCCTCGTCCTCTGTAATATTTTCAACAGGTCCAGTCAGGACAGGAGCGAGTACAGTACATCTCAACAGATCATAGCAGGTTAGAAGATATATTCATACAGTAAAGTAAAATACAAGTACTGAAAGAAGTACAGTATGTAAACAGAGAGAGAAAGCTGTAAGAGAAATATCTACTATAAATATAGAACTATCATGTGACTAGTGAGTCAGAGTACAATATAGACATGTAAATGGCATAGAAGATTCTGATGCTACACTATGGAAGAGATTCTGATACTACACTACTTGGATATTATTCACATGTCCAATTCTACTCCCCTGTACCCCCAATCAATACACAAGGATCCATCCAGGTTATGTTATATGATGCTATGTAACAGCCTCCAAAGGGTAGTAGACCCCGAAGGTGATAGACCCCGAAGGTGATACATAGTAGTCCCATAAATGGGATAAGGATTCTAGGAAGACTCTACGATCATAAGAGTATATGTCGTAAGTGATCAAAGAACCAATGAAGCATAGTGATACGCCATGTAAGTGAAACACACAGAACATGTAGTACCCGATACTCCCTAAGGATAACATCTCAAGAAGGGATCCATATAGTACCAATCCGTGTGACCAACGTGACAGTACAAGTAAAGTAATCTACTGCAGGAAATAATTTTAAACAGGATATGAAATGATCAGAGAATGTACTCGTCTGTAACTGAGTGTCCAATATGAAAAGTACCATCCGAGGAGTGGTGTCTGACTCCTAATCAGAACAGCACAAGTCACAACAAGTCCAGAATAGTAAAATGGAGTCCTACTATGCATTCTACATGATTCTAGGTCAATCTAGGCCAAAGTCAACTCTTGGTCAACTCTGGTCAACCCTATAAGTCAAACTAGGCTATACTAAGTCTAATAATGTCTAAACTCAACTAACTAGGTCTAACAAGTCTGTACTAACCTACCTTAGCCCAATCAAGCCTAGTTAGCACTCTACACATGCACAAAATCAACCCAATGATCTATGCCCCTACCTAATACAATACATGTCTATGTGATAGCCATACATCAATAGATTATCACAATCTACATACCCACAATACTCTCATAACTTATACATTAACCACACCTTACATTATATATATAAATACATCCATATTAGAGTATACATTATATATATACACATACATAGATAGGCATAAGGAGGAACATATGTAACTGTGGGTGTGTAGAAAGGTAAACAAGGTGCAGGAATACAAACTCAGTGAAAGGAAAGGAGGACAGTGTGTGTGTATACAGGGCTGTGACTGAAACATGTGGAAGTAGTGTGGACAGGTAACAAGTGCAGGAATTAAAAATCAGTGAAGAGAAGTGTGTGTGCATACTTTGTGTGTGCAGGAATTTAATAGTGAAAAGTGTGTGTGTGTGTATACTTGTGTGTGCCAAAGGGTGATGTGTGAGGTGTACAGGAATTACATATATATGCAGAAAAATCAAACAGTGAAGAGAAAAGGAAATCAGTTTATACCAAATCTCAGGTTTTTAACTATCATCGAACCCACGTGTGCACGTGTCTCCTACGACTCGACACGACACAGAAAGCATGATACGACACTCGAAACCTCTAAGCAAACCCTAGAAATATTTTCCTATTCAATTACTGTGAAACCCATAATTGTTAAATAATTTTTTTTTGCTAGAATAAATTTTAGATATTAATTGAGAATAGTTAGTTAATATTTGTAAAATTATTTTTCCCAAAATAATTACATGGATTTTTATTTGTTAGCCCAGACCCGAACCCGAATTCCAATGGAGGTCTAAAATATATTTTATAAATTAATTATTAAATTTTTTGAAAACATTGGTTATATTATCCAGTTAAATTATTTTAGCCCAAGCTATTTTGGTTAAGCCCAAGACCAATTGTCTAATTCATGGTGCAAGCTAATGGGCCTAGCCCATTTATTAATCCAATGTGAATTTAAAGTTTCTTCAAAGGTTTATTTTTCTCAAAGCTTTCGTAGCTCTGTCAGTTGAAGAACTCTTTAGTTTCCTTAAGCCTTATGTCTTGAGTCCACCCATTCTTAAGTCAACATTTAAGAGGAGGAGCTCATTTGAGTTCTCCGTTTGCTGTTCTTTGCAAACCGAAGAGAACTTTTCGAGTTCGTCTTCCTCAACCCGTAGGCTTTCCACATTCCCGCCGCCGGCACTTTGATGGCCATGGAGGCTCTTCTCCTTCCCCATTGGTAACCCCCAACCCTTATTTCTATATAAACCCCATATTCTCCACTCTCCCCACACCAAAACTTTTTCTCCAAACTTCAAATCCCTAAATTCCCTAACCGATTCCGGCGAGGCCGACCGAGCCCGACCCCACCAGGGCCGCCCCTACTCCGGCGCTCCCTTCCGGGCACCAACCCGACCCCGCGGCCCTTTCCCGGTCGTTTGACCGCCGGCGACAGCCCCGGCGATCGCCTCCGCTCGCCCATTCGCTTTCGGGTGTCCCGATCCGCGGTTGAACACGTTCCACGTGTTCCGAAGTTCCGTTTCCGTTTTCGAATTCGAAGCTTCCCTTCGAATTCCATCATTGGTTCTGGGTAATCTCTAATCCTGTAGTTTTTCTATAAATTTCGTAGTCTATGATGATTTTCTGGTCCACCGGTTCCTTCGGGAATTCGGGTTTTCGGTTACGTTGCAATTACGTAACGTTTCGGTTTTCTGAAGATTCTTCGGAAATTGTTTACTGCTGGTTTGGATCTGAATAATTTGGTTTTGAGCACAAACTTAGTTCTGTGTTTTCAAAATTCTCGGGTTTTCCGAGAAATTTTCAGGAATAAGTGGAGATTAGAATTTAACACATTTTTGGTATCCTGGACTTTATTGGGTTTTCGGTTTTGGCTTTGAGAGTTTTGGGGATATACTGTTAGTTTTAAAATAAATAGTTATGTGGTTTTTCCGATAAAGTTTCGGGTTTCTGATATTTTCGGGAATTCCGTTGTCATTTTCGGGATTCCGAATTGGTTTCGGAAATTATTTCTGTGGATGATTATATATATATTGGGTTTGGAATTTAATTTGCAGGATAAATCGGAGCAATTCCCAGTTTTTAGGTTGACCAAAAACAGAGGAAATGCTGCCGGATTTTTTATAAAAAAATGATTTTATATGATTTTCGGAAAAATAATATTATTTTTGGGCGACGACCTTAACGGTCAATAGGCCCCAGTGAAATGCAAACGCACCGGTTTGTCCGGACGTTGAGGCAGAGTAGCTGTATATGACGATTGGACCAGATTCTGAGACTCGTACTATTTTACATTTTAATTAGAAATTATTATTATTAGTTATAAATTCACGATTTTCTCATTAAAAGGAAAAGTATATTTTATCATAATGGATAAATACCAAGTTTTATAAATAACTTGATAAATACAAGTTTTTCCCGAAAATCAAATATAAATTGAATATTCTTAATGTTAACGCACTAGTAAGCGCTTTTGTTGTAGTAGTTAAAACAAGATTAAAACTTGACTAGGAAACAACTAGATATTGCAACTAGTGTGGCAGTTCTGAATAGTTTGGTTCTGAGACAGATTTCCGAATGTAGGGTTTCGAAGAAGTTTTTGACCATCAACCCCGAAGTACCAACTCTCCAGTTCGATCAATTTTAAGGCAAGTACATTTATGTTGATTACAATTATTTAATAATCACTTCACTGTAATTTTAAACCACTGTTCAAACACGAACTCTTTCAGGAGTACTGACTATACTGTTGGGGACTGGGGGAGTAGAGTAATGTTTATGACCACATCCAAACTAGTATAACAACTGTGCTAGCTTACCCCTCACACACACGGGGATAAGCCATATCGTATCAATAGGATACAACTGTACAACCCAAGCCGGTCATATACATTGCCTATTTACATCACAATACTGTAACTATTGCAAAACTGTTTATCTTCAAAACTGTTTAAAAGTGCATGATTTTATTGTTAAATTAATTGTCAAGATTAGCATAAATTGTACTTTGCTCTTTTCCTGACTGGATAACCGTAGGTTCTGCTGACGACCCGGAGCTGCTAATTAACAGTTATTATGATCCTGATCTGTACCCGGCGGTACTACCAGCTGATGATGATGTAGTGGCGTCTCCATAGATTCTGCTTTAGTCTTTGAGAGTTTAGTTTGATCTTTGTTAATTTTCAGTTTATGGATCTTTTGTATCAGAACAAGTTTTAAGTTATCGATTAAATAAAAGTTGTGGCAATCTTAGTATTTGTTGTTGATTTACCTGCATATGGATTACAGCTTACTGCCGCCGTCTCATCAACGATGCAGGCTGGGCATGATCCGATTCGACCCAAGTATTTGAGGATCGGGTCGTGACAATTACTTCTCTGAAATTAGGTCGAAGGGTTCATTGGGGCATTTCTACAAACAGTCCAGAGTAGGGACTGATAAGTGTCCAGAACGGACACGAAAACTCTGATACCAGACACGAAATCTATCCAAAACCTAGGGGACCCTTAGGGCTTCCTATACATGAAGACAAAATAAAATTTCATGGAGTATTGAGAGAGTTACCTCTTGATGAACTATGGGTAAAAAAATCCCCAAATGGAATAATTTCCACAACCACCCAAAACTCACAAATTGTTGTTTCCCTGCAAACAACCAATACCAGCAGCAAGAGGATTGATTTTAGGTCCTAATGAAATTAGTTTGGGGAAGAAAGGAATTAAAATGAATTTTATATGAATTTTGGAAGATGGAACTCACATCTTTCCTTAGAACTTTGGATAAACCCTAAAAGAGGCTAGCCCTAAAATCTAGTAGGGATTTTATAGTTGGGGGAATCCCTAGGTCATCTATAGTGGCCGGCCAAGTTGGGTTAGGGTAGGGTAGTTTGGGCTTGGGCCAAGTTACATGGGCTATGGTTTATTTAATTAATAAAGACTCTAAGTCATAAGTCATGGCTTATGGCTTTCTAATTTCTATAGCTAAATAGGTTCTAATGACCTAACCATAGATTGGGATAGGTTAGACTAGAGTCACAAATCCTAACCAAGGCCAACTAACTAGGGTTAGCTCCTAGGTTGGTCTACATGAGTCAATACTAGTCAAAAATCAAACTAGTCTAAACAATTCCAAAATAATTCCTAAAAATTCCCATAAATTCTAATTAATTCTAATAAATTTAAATTACCCCAAAAATGAAAAATTTACCCTCAAACTAGAAATGTGGTAGTGACACACGCCCAGCCTACGCCGCAGAGTCGGCGGTAGTAAGCTGTCAAATCTATAGTGTAACTAATCCAATCCAGAAATGACATCACATGATAAAAGAATCTAACTCAATCACAAATACTAGTAGCAAGATATGAAAAGGAAAGGAAATAATTCGCAGAGTACATCTCAAAAGGTTAGGTACAGTCATCCTCAAATTATTACAACTCAGCAAATGTTCTGGAAAGAAAAGTCTAAATGACAGAAATAAAGTCTAAACTAATCTATGCATCCTCCAGTGGCTCATCGGTAATGTCATCTCCTGCATCCTCAGCTACACCATGATCCGTCTCAGGAGCGTCATAATAAGTGGTGCATCAGTTTTCTAAGTCCTCTCCTAAAATATGTGGTTATCCCAGTCAGGATTGGAGTAAGTACAACACGGAAACTACTACCCATAACATGTTAATTATTATAAGACAGGAAATAAAAGAGATAATACTGGTGTGAGTTTATAACATGGTGAGAGTAGATAAAATAAACAGGAAATCATGGTAAGAGACATTGCAATATAAAATGCAAGAGTTATAGCTACACTACGTGGGGTTGAAGTACTGTGTTCTATATGTGATCGACTTGGAGTTCTACTTGGTCAGGCTCAATCATACGTGTAGTGTATGATTAGCTAGCATGCACGGAATCACGGAATCACGGATTATATAGGGTTATGATCACATATATACTAAAGTACTTCACAACTAACTAGCATACATGGATTCTAATCATGGTATAGAAAACAGGGAACATGGTGAACAGGGTAAACACGAATATGATGACATGAATCCATAAATACTAATCTCGTGTGGACAATGTGACAGAATCATGGCATGCACATCTAATTCGTGAAATACAATAACTAAACATGTAATGAGAGTGTTCGCTGGAAGTACTTGCCTTGGGTATCTGAAGTCGACGTGTGCGACACGATCGTGTAGACACGGAATAAATCACAATCTATAGTCCATAATAAGTCCCAAATAAGTCGCAAATCAATATGTCCCATAGAGTCCAGATCATATCCAAAGTCCAATATCCAATAATAGTCCAATATCCAAATCCGATATCCGAATATCCCGATAAGTCCAATAATCCGATGAGAGATTAAGCACAAGTCACAACATAGGGATATGATTAGTTTGTGATTAATACTAATGATAGAAAAAGACACTATCCCTAAAACTATAATCCTATAATTATTTAATAGTGGTCAACATGGTTTTACTAATACAAACCCTTTTTGGAAAATTATAATATATCACTACTTGGAAAATACTATTTTTAAGTAATTTATTTATAAATAATATTTTGGAAATTCTATCAACTTTATAAAGACTATTCTAGATAAAAGCTCGCTAAAAGAAATTAATTAATATAGTTATCCAAATTACTATTATTATTAATACACAATATATTGTAGACATTAATATTTGTATCATAAATTTATACACACCTATCACATAACACTATATATTGTATACATTAATATTTGTATCATAAATTATACACACCTATCACATAATAATTCAACCAGCATACTACTCATGCATACAAATGCAAGTGGCCTTTCAACCATTGAAAGGCCAAATGACAAAACATTAATACACGAATAGAAGTGATCCTTTCACTTTCTGAAAGGTCACAAATTCCAATTCCAGGCTTGGCTATGAGCCAAAGGGTCAAAGTGAGCCCTGGATTCAAAACCGGCCATATAGGTTGGCCTTTCAACAATGAAAAGGTCAAATGACCTTACAAATAGTCACAGCCACGTGAGTAGCCTTGAAAGAAACCATGGGTCAAGTGACCCTCCATTTCTCAAGAGGTCAAGTATTGACCATGGGTGACCTTCCAATACTTGAAGGGTTAGGAGTCCACACATGGCTCTTCAGTTTAAAGAGAACAGAGACTCAAAAATGAGAGTAAGGGAGAAAAAAATCATTATAGACATTCCTTTATTTCGAAAAGTCAGCAGTCTCTCTTCCCTGGAAGAGAGACAGAGGGAGGGAAGAAAGAGTAGAAGGGATTCGAGAGGTGAGAGTCGAAATCTCACCGCGAGGAAGTCGGGGACGACGGAGCTCAAGCGGACAACGGAAGATTTTCATGAGGTGTCTCGCCGAAGAAGATGAAGACGAAGAGATCAGATCTCCTCGAGTCTGGCACGGCGAGGTCGGAAGTAGCAGCACAGGACTCGAGGTTGGTCGGGGTCACAACGGCGGGATCTGAGCTTCTCCGAAGTCGGCAGCGAGATCGAAGGTTCAGATCTCACCGAGTGTAGCTCGGTAACGCAGAAATGGTGGAGAATGGTGGTGGTTCAACGGAGCACGGCCGGGGTGCTCCGGCGGCGGATGGTGGCGGTGTTGCTCGAGAGAGAGAAAGTATGAGGAGAGAGAGACTGTAGAGAGAATTGTTGTGTAATAAAATAATGGTCTGAATATTTAAAGAATAAAGTTGAGTGCTCCCCAAGGCTAGTGGCAGGATTGTAATATCTAGTAGATGTGGGGGTAATTGATAGGCAGCCCCAACTAAACCTAACAGATTTTGGCATCTAGCTACTAACATAGTTTAAAAATAATTAACTGCTATTTAGGCTAAACTAACAATTAAACTCTTTCTAACCCAAATAGGCCCATAGTAATAGCTAACTTGGGCTGGCAGCCCAAGCCTGAGTATTCCAAAACAATTGGTCTTGGAAGCCCTGTCCACAAATTTAATATTAACTATTCATGAATAATTAGAAATAATAATAATAATTACTAATAAAATAATTCTGAATTTAAATAATTTAATTAAAGACAACAAATCAGAATTTGGCATTCAAAATAATTTTGTGAAAAAAATTCAGAAATAATATTGATCTTCAAAATTAGAGAATTTCAAATTGGGGTAGTTACAAGTCTACACACCTTAAAAGAAATTTCGTCCTCGAAATTCAAAACATTCATTCAAATATAGTTCAATCATGGAAACATACAATCACACAACAAAAAGACTAGGAAAGCGCTCTCTCATCTCATCTTCGCGCTCCCAAGTCGACTCGCCTGGAGAGTGATGACTCCACGCCACTCGGACGAGAGGAATCGTCTGGTTGCGTAGCACCTTCTCATGATGGTCTAAAATCCCAACAGGCTCCTCCTGATATCTGAGGGTAGGACCCACTCTGACCTCTGAATGGTCAATCACATGAGTTGGGTCAGAAATGTAACGCCTCAGCTGCGACACATGAAATACATCATGCACACCCTCCAAGGTACCTGGTAGGTCAAGTCGGTAGGCGACGGCCCCGATCCTCTCAAGAATGCTGAAAGGCCCAATGAATCTGGGGCTAAGCTTCCCGCCTCGACCAAAACGGATAGTGCCACGTGTCGGAGAAATTCTCAAGAAAACCATATCTCCCACCTAGAAATGAAACCAAACTTAGAATATAATCCTTAATTAATAACTAGAGGAAAATTTAAATCTAAACTTATTACGTCAAACTCCAACGGTCTTCGGTGGCTATCAACCCAGTATCTCTGTCTGTCCTGAGCCACACGAAGTCTCTCCCTGATCTGCTTCACTTTCTCGGTAGCATCAGTAATCATCTCGGGCACCAATAAGGCTCGCTCTCCCACATCATCCCAAGGCAATGGAGTGCGACACCTTCGTCCATATAAGGCTTCAAAAGGAGTCATCTCAATACTGGCTTGGTAGCTGTTGTTGTATGAAAACTCTACCAAGTGTAGATAATCCTCCCAAGAGCCTCCGAAATCTAGCACACAAGTCCGAAGCATGTCCTCCAGAGTCTAGATGGTCCTCTCTGACTGTCCATCAGTCTGAGGATGATAAGCGGTACTGAATTTGAGCTGAGTGCCCAAACTAGCCTGTAAGCTCCTCCAGAAGTGAGATATAAATCTACTATCCCGGTCAGATATAATGCTCACAGGTACACCATGCAATCAAACAATCTGTCTCACATACAGCTCTGCAAGCCTCTCTGTAGACAATCCCACTTTGAATGGTAAAAAGTGGGCCGATTTGATCAGTCTATCAACAATGACCCAAATCACATCCTTTCCTCCAGGAGTACGCAAAAGTCCGGAAATGAAATCCATAGTGATATGTTCCCACTTCCACTCCGGAATAGGCAATGGTTGAAGCAATCCACCTGGTCTCTGCCTTTCGGCCTTGACCTGCTGACACACTAAGCATCTGGAACAGAAGTGTGCCACATTACGCTTCATTCCATACCACCAAACATGATCTCTCAAATCCTTGTACATCTTGGTGGCTCCAGGATGTATAGAATACTGAGAGCGATGAGCTTCCTACAATACTTCTTCTCGCATATCACCACTAGGAACACAAAGTCTAGTCCCATGCCTCAAAGAACCATCTTCAGCAATAGAGAAATTATCGGTCAATCCAGCCTGCACCTGAACTCGTAGACTCCTCAAGCTATCATCATGGTACTGAGCTTCTCTGATTCTGTCCATCATCCTAGACTGAATCTGTATGCCCATCATCTGCATGTTAACTCCAGGAATCACAATCTCAATATCCAGACTCTATAGATCTTCTAACAGATCCCGATCCATCGTCAGATACATAGCTACTGGATAACGGCTAAGTGCATCTGCTACCACATTAGCTTTCCCAGGATGGTACTGTAATGAGATATCAAATTCTTTCATTAGCTCAAGCCATCTACGCTGCCTCATATTCAATTCCTTCTGGGTGAATACATACTTCAGACTTTTGTGGTCTGTAAATATTTCCATCCGTTCACCATAGAGGTAGTGCTTCCACAACTTCAAAGCAAAGATCACTGCTGCAAGCTCTAAGTCATGAGTGGGATAATTCTGCTCATGGGGTCGTAGTTGTCTTGAAGCATAAGCAATCACTCTCTTGTTCTGCTCCAGTACACAACCTAATCCCTTACCTGAGTTATCACTGTATATAGTAAAACCTCCAGTCCCTGATGGCAAGGCAAGAATGGGTGCTGTGGTCAGTCTCTTCTTTAGTTCATCAAAGGATGGCTGGCACTCACCAGACCAAACAAACTCCACGTCTTTCAGCGTAAGCCTAGTCATCGGCTCTGCGATACGGAAGAAATCCTGCACAAACTTTATGTAGTACCCCACTAATCCCAAGAAGCTCCGAATCTCAGCTACTGAGGTAGGAGTGGTCCAAGATTCGACGCAGCAATCTTCTTCGGATCTACTGAGATACCCTCACCAGTAACTACGTGTCCGAGAAAATCCACTTTGTCCAGGAAAAACTCACATTTGGAGAGTTTTCCATAAAGCTGCTCCTTGCGGAGGGTCTCTAACACGGTCCTCAAGTGCTCTTCATGCTCTTCAGGGGTCTTCGAGTATATCAGGATGTCATCAATAAACACCACAACGAACTGGTCAAGGTATTGATGGAATACCTTATTCATCAAATTCATAAAAACAGCAGGTGCATTGGTCAACCCGAATGGCATCACCAAAAACTCATACTGGCCATACTTCGTCCGGAATGCAGTCTTCTGATATCTTCCTTCTTCACTCTCACCTGATGGTAGCCAGACCTCAAGTCTATTTTTGAAAATACCCTGGCGCCGCTCAGCTGATCGAATAAGTCGTCGATCCTTGGCAGTGGATATTTATTCTTGATAGTGAGGTTATTCAAAACCCTGTAGTCAATGCACATCCGCACTGACCCATCCTTCTTCGACACAAATAATACCGGAGCTCCCCAGGGTGATAAACTAGATCTGATGAATCCCTTCTCAAGCAATTCATCTATTTGCTTCTTCAGCTCCACGGACTCATGATTGTTGACTCTGTAGATATTTCTAGCTTCCGGTTTAGCTCCCGGAACTAAGTCTATAGAGAATTCAATATCTCTAACAGGCGACAATCCCGGCAGTTCTTCTGGAAAAACATATAGGAATTTTGCAATGAGTGGGTGAGGCAACCCCTTGTCGTCAACCATAGCTCCACACAGAATATCATGCTGCTGCTCCACTGCTCCTCTAGAAAATTCAAATGTAGGCTTCCCCGGAGGACTGAATACAATACATCCTCGACGGCAATCAATAAAAGCATAATTGCTACTCAACCAATCCATCCCGAGTACAATGTCAAAACTCGGAAGTGGCATTACGAGTAGGTCAGCACGCAATTCCCTTCCACCCAGGGTTATGCGACGCTGGACGCAGAGATCTTTCACTAAAAGAATACCTCCGCCAGTCATGATCTTGCAGTTTCTATCTAAGGGTAAAGCTACAATACTGTGTCTAAACACAAAGGCTGAAGATATAAAACTATGTGTAGCTCCTGAATCAAATAAAGTAATAGCTGGATATGAATCTAAAAGAATAGAACCTGCAATCACATCTCCAGGTGCCTCGGCCTTCTCAACAGTAGTCATGGCGAAGGCCTTGCCCTTCTGAGGTGCTCCCTTCTGTTGGTGCTAGGCAAAGCGCTGCTGCTGAGTAGGAAGAGGTCCTCTCTGCTGCTGTGCTGCAGGTGGCCTAGCTGGCTGGGTAGAAGTCGTCTCCTGAATAAGATGAGCTAGTGGACAATCTCTCAGCTGATGTCCGCTAGAACCGCAGTACAAACACATCCCCAGCCTCTTACTACAATGCTCCCAGATATGTCCCGGATTCTTGCAATAGCCACATGGTGGTCCTGCATGGTTCTGCTTCTGCTGCTGCACAGGGGCTCTGGCCGTCTGTTGCTGCTGAAAAGTCTTCTGCTGAAACTGTGGACGCTTTGCCGATCCAGAATTATAATTCTCCCCAAATCTATCTCGGTCCCTCTTGGTTCTAAGATCAAGATCCTCCTCAATCCTCCGCGCCTCTGCTAAAATCCCAGCATAAGTAGTCTTGCTCGAGGGGATGTGAACCCGAATCTCCTTGGACAAGCCTTGACGAAATTTGTGGGCCTTGACCTTCGGGTCCTGGACTACAAAATCTGCAAATCGGCCCAGCCTGTCGAATTCTGCAGCATACTCATCCACTGAAAGTCGGCCCTGGACCAAACTCAGAAACTGTGCCTCTAGAGCTCCTTCTGCGATCTCTGGATAGAACTTCCTCTTAAAGAGGCTCTTGAACTTTTCCCAAGGCAGATCTGGAACTATCCGAGGCTCGCTCCGGAACCAAGTACGGGCAATATCATGAAGCTGAAGACCAACTGCCTCAATCTGCAGATCCTTGGGGATCCTATCAAGCCTCATAATACGCTCGATGTCTTCAAGCCACTCATCTGCGTACAAGATTCCCTCAGTTCCCTTGAAGGTCCGAGAATTCATCTTCTTGAAGTCCATAATATCCCCCTCCTTTGGGGTAGAGGACTGCTGCTGCTGAGTCTGCTGAGGTATAGGAGCAGCTCTCTCAATAGCAGCAAGGGCTAGCTCATGCGCCTTCTCAACACTGTCACGCATGGCAGCATTCTGCTCCCTCTGGGCCTCAGCCTGAATCTGCTGGGACTCAGCCTAAAAGCGCTGGGACTCTATCATCTCACGTAGGAAGCCGAAAAGCTGTGAACTGTCAGCAGGCACACTCTCAGAGGATAAAGATACTCATGTCCCTCGCTGAGATGGATGAGGAAGACTCTCCGATGCAACTGAGGCTACCTCCTGAACTGCAGCCAAATCAGGAGCTGGAGGGTGAGTCTCATCCGTTCTCTTCTTGGAAGATCGAAAGGACGACCATCCCGATTGCTCAGAAGCTGCGACAGCAGCTGCTACTAAGCCTTTAGATCGGGTCTTCGGAGGCATTCTGAAAAATAGGATATGATAGAGTTAAGAGATATCCCAAATTCAACAAAGACAATATTATTCAAGAAGGATAGCAATTCAAGATAGAAATTAGTCAGAATTGCTCGAAATAATCGAATTAGATCAAAATGGAATTCCTATTTTGTGATTGAGCTTTTCCTATGTGTTTATTTTCCTATCAGTTTGTTGCAGGCTCATAGCGATACTCTAATCCTAAGTACCACTATGACATCGCACTATTTGCGAAGACTGACCTGCGTGGGCCACCATAAAAACGTGTCACAACCCACATCCAGAAGTTCGGACGCAAGTGCGTAGAAGCACGCCCAGCCTACGCCGTACAGTCGACGGTAGTAAGCTGTCAAATCTATAGTGTAACTAATCCAATCCAAAAATGACATCACATGATAAAAGAATCTAACTCAATCACAAATACTAGTAGCAAGATATGAAAAGGAAAGGAAATAATCCGCATAGTACATCTCAAAAGGTTAGGTATAGTCATCCTCAAATTATTACAACTCAGCAAATGTTCTGGAAAGAAAAGTCTAAATGACAGAAATAAAGTCTAAACTAATCTATGCATCCTCCAGTGGCTCATCGGTAATGTCATCTCCTGCATCCTCAGCTACACCATAATCCGTCTCAGGAGCATCATAATAAGTGGTGCACCAGTTTTCTAAGTCCTCTCCTAAAATATGTGGTTATCCCAGTCAGGATTGGAGCAAGTACAACACAAAAACTACTACCCATAACATGTTAATTATTATAAGACAGAAAATAGAAGAGATAATACTGGTATGAGTTTGTAACATGGTGAGAGTAGATAAAATAAACAGGAAATCATGGTAAGAGACATTGCAATATGAAATGCAAGAGTTATAGCTACACTACGTGGGGTTGAAGTACTGTGTTCTATATGTGATCGGCTTGGGGTTCTACTTGGTCAGGCTCAGTCATACGTGTCACGACCCGCACCCGCTATAAGGGCACGTGCACGTGACAACGCCCAGCCCTCACCGTAAAAACGGCGTAGAACGCTGTAGGTTTTTCTACTCTAAACAGTTTATATATATATCAAAAACCTGTCAAGAATATGGTCAACTCCGAACGGAGGACAAGCAATGAATATATATGAGTACTCAATCACAACTCTAAGATAACAAAGTAAAGACTGAAAGATAAAGACAATAAGACGATAATAAAATAATAACCTGTCAAGTCCAACACAAGAATATATACAAGTCCAAGTCTCTAATACAATCTATAATAATAACAGTCTCAAAAGTAGCTGGAGGCAAAGTCCAGTACAAAAGACCTACTCTAACTAAGCAAGTGGTAAGGTCTCGTCAGGCGGAGCTAAGCCCTGCTGGACCAAAGTCTCCAAGTCTACGTCCACTACGTCATCTGGACCGTAGTAGGTACAATAATCCCCCTCGTCAGCATCTGTAATATTTGTCAACATATCCTGTTAGGATGGAACGAGTACAATCTACTAACAACAGTTCACAAGATATGACAAAAGCTATAAGACTGTAAATAGAGAGTATATACAAGAAAATCATGGTATGTACATGTGAGTATCATGGCAAGGTAAGCTGTAAGTCTAGAGCTAGAACAAGGCAAGTAAACTGATCATGGCATGTACAAGAATCAAGAATCATATATCTAGGTGTGTGAATACTAGCTACAACATGTGGCCGGATTGGGTCTGCACAAGGTTATGATCTAGCCAATCATACATGTGGTGTAGGATTGGCATTCACAAGATTCACAATATATACAAGGCGGGTATTGACCACACATCTACACTAGTACTTCCCGTCCCCCGACTGGTAGAGTGGATCCAAGCAAGACACGTTATGACATGGGATTCTACGAGAAGGGAGCAAGTCTTCTCGAGAATCGGTGTCCATATACTGTATAAGAACTACAAGGGAGCTTGCACAAGATATACCAAGATAACGAGGAATAACATCTCATGTCGGGATCCATGAATACCAATCCGTGTGACCAATGTGTCGAGAACAAGCATATCTACACTAATTACATGAATTATAACAATCATCATAAATTGGAAAAGTGTCAGAGAATGTACTCGCCTGTAATATGGTATGATATGTCAACTGGAGCAAATGCAGCGTCTCGAGGACCTATAGAGAACAAGACGTATCAATACTATGTTTAGAAAGTAAAGTCAAATCAATTTAAACCCTATTAAGTCATTCTAGGTCAAGACACGTTAAACTAGACTGTACGAGGTCAACCTAAGTAATATTAGGTCTAGCTAGGTCATACTGGATCAATGCAAGTCAAACGGAATTAATCTAGGTCGATTTGAGTCAAAGGTTGACTTACAGTTGACTTTTGGTCAACTGGTCAACTCCGGTCAACTCTGGTCAACCCTAGGTCAATGGTGACTAATAGTTGACTTTCGGTCAACTACACAAGTCTAATAGAATTTGGGACTAAATTGGGTAAAGTGTTGACCCATAGTTAACTTTTGGTCTAAAAAGTCAACCGTGGTCAACCGGGGTCAAGACTAGGTCTAGGCGACTATTTCTAATCATTACCAACCTCTACAACCCATATCCAAGTCCATCTTGGACTTCGAAACTCAAATCTTGGTCGATGGCCAATATCATATTTTACCTTTTCTAAGGTAAATTTCTAGCCTAGGTGGAAACCTAGTTAGCCTACCTACGCTTGGTATTTTGACCCGAGCTCCCTAGGGTAGTAAGATACTAGCTTATACATATATTACCTACCAAGATATCTAGGTAAAGTGGACGTCTAGTCCATCTTACGGCCTATTGCCGGTATCTTGATTTTCTCAAGATACGCAATGGTACGGCGCGATACCGGTGCCCTACAACCCCGATTTCTACTCGGAAGCCTACCCACAAAATCTAATTCACGTATTCTAACTCCACGCCAAGTTTCGTCGCGATCCGATACTCGGAGCTCAAATTCACTCTCTAGCTCGATTTCCCCTAAATTGATTTCTTATACTTCTCATTCCTCATTCTTCCTATTCTTCTAATTCTTTTCTTCTAACTCTTTCTCTCATTCCTTTCCTTATTTTTCTTATTCAAATTCTTCTTCTTAATCTTCTTCTTTTAATTCCTTCTCATTCTCCCCTTTCTAATTTTCCTATTCTTCTTATCTTTTTTTTTTCTATTTCTAATTCTCTTCTTCTTCTATTTCCAAATTCTCTTTTTCTTCTAGTCTTCTTCTATTTCCAATTCTCTTCTTCTAAACCATCTAGTTATCTATCTATATACATATATATACGTATCTATATATATCTTTATATGTATATAGGGGGGGTTATATGGGGGGCTAAGTGGGGGCTTAAATGCTGCTTCTGCTGTTGGCAATTCTGCTGCTGCTGCTGTCGGTTTGTGGGGGGGGGGGGGGGGGGGGGGGGGCAGCAGCTCCCTTCACCCCCCCCCCCCCACAGCAGCTGCCACTGCTGCTCCTATATGCTCCCTTCACTCCCTCCCTCTCTATATATATATATATCTACTTATATATCTATCTATATCTATATATATATATCTAGCCCTCTACTATCTATCTATATATATATATATACACACACACACAAACACACTCATATATATATATATATATATATATATATATATATATATATATAATATATATAATATATATATATATATATATTCTATATATATATATATATATATATATATATATATATATATATATATATATATATATATATATATATAATATATATATAAAATATATATATATATATGTATATATATATATACATAGACACACACACATATAGATATATTTATATATACATACACACTCACACAACACTCACAAACCACTACCACCATCTCATGACACTCATTCACACTCTCACAACACCACCACCACTTCCATTTCCCCTACACACACACACAAATACTTATAATTTTATTTATACATATATGTATATATATTCTTATATACATATAAATACCATTCAATACATATATAAACCCCTAATAATCCTTAACCTATTTTTTCTAGGGAAATCCTACAAATTTATGGGCAAATGGTGGAGAATCACCTCCTCTAAAACTATTGTGAAGGCAATAAGTGCTAAAGAGGAATAAATAGGGAAATAAATGCATACCTAAAACTTGGTTGCTTGAGGAAGAAAGAAAGCTTTGAAAGAAATTGAATTTGAGAGAGAGAGAGAGTGTTAACTTTATGATGAAGCAAAGGGGGGTGCTCCCCTACTTGTGGCCGGCCAAGGCCTAATGGGTTTGGGTTGGGGATCCACTAAGCCCCCAACCTATTAGACTTGGTTTAGGTTCAAATTGAATTCGGTTTGGTTCGATTTGTTTCTAATTAACCAATTAAGCTCTAAAATGACTAATTAAGCCATAGAAAATAGGGTTTATGGTTTCTAACCTAATTAGGATGGTATGTGGGCCAAGTCCAGCTAGTATGTGGGTCCCACTAGGGTCCAGGCTACCCGGGTCTCCAACTTGAGTCCGAATTGGATAAAATCCAAACCAAACCAAATAAATCCCAAAAAACACATAAAATAAATAAAAATTCCTAAAAATTATAAAACTTAAAAAATGACAAAAATACCCCTAATTTGAAAACTGGGGGTGACAATACGTGTAGTGTATGATTAGCTACCATGCACGGAATCACGGAATCACGGATTATATAGGGTTTTGATCATATATATACTAAAGTACTTCACAACTAACTAGCATACATGGATTCTAATCATGGTATAGAAAACAGGGAACATGGTGAATAGGGTAAACATGAATATGATGACATGAATCCATAAATACTAATCTCGTGTGGACAACGTGACAAAATCATGGCAAGCACATCTAATTCGTGAAAACAATAACTAAACATGAAATGAGAGTGTCCGCTGGAAGTACTTACCTTGGGTATCTGAAGTCGACGTGTGCGACATGATCGTGTCGACACAGAATAAATCATAATCTATAGTCCATAATAAGTCCCAAATAAGTCGCAAAGCAATATATCCCATAGAGTCCAGATCATATCCAAAGTCCAATATCCAATAATAGTCCAATGTCCAAATCCGATATCCGAATATCCCGATAAGTCCAATAATCCGATGAGAGATTAAGCACAAGTCACGACATAGGGATATGATTAGTTTGTGATTAATACTA
This sequence comes from Iris pallida, assembly GCA_029216955.1. Lineage (NCBI taxonomy): Eukaryota > Viridiplantae > Streptophyta > Magnoliopsida > Asparagales > Iridaceae > Iris > Iris pallida. The sequence continues at coordinate 25,431,328 of JANAVB010001800.1, forward strand.
ATGATAGAAAAAGACACTATCCCTAAAACTATAATCCTATATTAGTCAACAAGGTTTTACTAATACAAACCCTTTTTGGAAAATTATAATATATCACTACTTGGAAAATACTATTTTTAAGTAATTTATTTATAATAATATTTTGGAAATTCTATAAACTTTATAAAGACTATTCTAGATAAAAGCTCGCTAACAGAAATTAATTAATATAGTTATCCAAATTACTATTATTATTAATACACTATATATTGTATACATTAATATTTGTATCATAAATTATACACACCTATCACATAATAATTCAACCAGCATACTACTCATGCATACAAATGCAAGTGGCCTTTCAACTATTGAAAGGCCAAGTGACAAAACATTAATACACGAACAGAAGTGATCCTTTCACTTTCTGAAAGGTCACAAATTCCAATTCCAGGCTTGGCTATGAGCCAAAGGGTCAAAGTGAGCCCTGGATTCAAAACCGGCCACATAGGTTGGCCTTTCAACAATGAAAAGGTCAAATGACCTTACAAATAGTCACAGCCACGTGAGTAGCCTTGAAAGAAACCATGGGTCAAGTGACCCTCCATTTCCCGAGAGGTCAAGTATTGACCATGGGTGACCTTCCAATACTTGAAAGGTTAGGAGTCCACACATGGCTCTTCAGTTTAAAGAGAACAGAGACTAAAAAATAAGAGTAAGGGAGAAAGAAATCATTATAGACATTCCTTTATTTCGAAAAACTCAACAATCTCTCTTTGTCACGACCCGATTCCCAAATTGTTGGGCCGGGCCGAGCCATGTCCAGCCTACGCTTGATTAGAGCGTAGTAAGCTGTTCTAGACAGTCAGGTAATAATGATAAATGTGCTAATAATTAAGATAGTTTAAGAATGATCACAACACAGCTTCTATATAGATATATGAAAAACTACTAAGTTTGTTATAAATAGTACACAACCAAAAGTAGTACTGGAGACAAGGTCCAGTTTAAAGGTACAAAACAGCGTCTGTGATAATAACCCAACACTAAGTCAAACTAAGCAGCTAAGCAGGATTCCCTGCTGGAATATCCTCAACTGGAGCTCCATAGTACGGGTCACAAAGCATTTCTTCCTCGGTCAAAATACCTACAACGTTATCCTGTCAGGACGGGAGCAAGTACAACCTCTACTACTAAAGTACTGAATGTATAATGCAAGAGATGTACAACAGGAACATGGTATGATAAGACTGAAAAATAGATATACTGGAATCATGGTAAATCATATAAAGCGGAAAATTATGGTATATCTTGATTATCATTTTAAGACACTCTTGTCAATTGTGGCATATTGTACATTATGTCTTAAAACTGGAGCAGGTATGAGATCGATCAATAGGTGCTATGCTAGTTTACTGCAATGTACGTATGTACATTCCACAAGTCCAGAAACTACATTCTTAGTTTACTGCAATGTACGTATGTACATTCCACAAGTCCAGAAACCGCACTGCTAGTTTACTGCAATGTACGGGAGTACATTCCACAAGTCCAGAAACTACACAATTAGCATACTGCAATGTAAGTGAGTACATTCCACGAGTCCAGTAACTATACTATCAACTCTCTCATAACCCAGTAATCATCATGTAAAAGATACGGGAAATAGTGTAAAGCATGGTGGAAACTGGCAATAGTATGAAACATGTTATGATTTGACTTGCTACTCCAAGGATCAGCATTCACATGGGTTGATTAACATTCTTTTATCAAATAACAGTGTTTTAACATGTACAATTAACAAAAGACTTGCAACTGGATTAATGGTAATTCACAAGGTTGTCACATGTGCTTAACATTAAAAGACAGTAAATGAGTTTGTAGATGTACTTGCCTGGAGCAAAGCAATGCAATGACAATAAAGCTAAGATGTAGAGTGTCCTGGCACTGAAAACATATATATACTCAGACTCTAAGTTACAAGACAATATAAATACACTAGTGATGTGAGAAGGCCAAATTGGACATTGGCTAGGTGAACTTAGCCTAGGGGTTCAAAGTGAAGTGATTTGGCATCTAAACTAACACATGGGTCTCCCATATTAAGGCTGGTTAGCAATCCAAATACTAGAAATACACAAAAATCACAAGTCATGACTTAGTCATAATTATTGGTAAAATAAACATTCTGTGCACTGTGTTTTAACAATTTTAGAAAATACTAAAAATCTCCAATAAATACAGAATAATATATTGACAGAAACTTTGTTAATTATAGAAATTTATTATAATTTTTCTGGGATTTATTACCCAACAGAAGTATTTTATAAAAATCAGTTTTCATAAATATATAGAAAATGAGTTCTGGTTTGATATGCCAAAACAGTGTTAAAACTGTTGATAAAATGTTATAAAAATTATATTAAATTGTCTAAATTAACAGAGAATCTAAATACTATTTTTCCAGAATTTTTACAGCAAGCTAAATATTTATAAAAATCCAAAAACAGCAAGTTACATAATTCTGAATTTAAATAATTAATTATCTGTATATTTTGTCCATGTATATAAATGAACCAAGGTTCAAATACAGGATCCAAGGCCATGAATCAAGTCCAATATGACTTGTACAGGTCTTGAATGTGTGAAAACACATTTGAGCCCAAATACCCATGCTAGGCTTGGACACCAAATGGTTGTAGTAATTAAATGTACAAAAATACAATGTATAAAAAGAGCAGGAAATATAATACTATTTTATTCAGGAAAAATACACATAGAAGATGCAAACATGAAAATATAGTAAGTAGGTAATTTTACATAATTTTATGGAGGCTAGTTATGTACAATTATATGTACTTATACAATATATATATATATTCATAAGGAAATACATATATTTAAAGGAATAATATATATATATATACAATATATAGGAAAAGTATATATAGGGATATATATACACTATATATATATACAATGCTAACTAGCAAAGATATATATATATATATAGAAAAATATATATATATACATTTATATAAAGAAAATGACGTATATATATACATAGATGTACCTAAGTATATTTATATATATATATATATATATATATATATATATTCATAAATAATTTGTATATATACAATATATATAACAGTAAATATATTTATAATATATACAGTAATACATATATACAAAAAAAAAAAAAAAAAAAAAAAAAAAAAAAATATATATATATAAATATATATATATATATATATATAAATAAATAACAGAAACTAAAAAGAAAAGAAAAAGAAAAGAAACAGAAAACGAGCGCAAGGCTCGAACTCGGCCAGCCAGAGGGGGGGGGGGATTTTAATTCGTTCGGGCTGGCCAGTGGGCCAGCTCGGTTCGGTTGTTAGAACGGGGGTTGAGATTATTTTAAACCTAAACAAAAATATCGAGTTGGGAAGAGCCCAGACCCGATAACTAAGTGGTTTAATGGGTTTTAGAACCCGATAACACGTTTTAAACCCGATAGCTAATTATTCAGTTCGTCTCGTGTCCATACAGTCCAGGACACGAGAATATGAAATCTGACACCGTGTCGGCGTGTCCATGTACTGCACGACACGCACGACACGATCTACGCGTGTCCGAGTACGGGGCTGGGGTCGTCGTGTCCTGGCGAATAACATACTCGAAAACGAGACACGTACGATACGAAATGGAGACTGCTACGTACGTGTCCGGCGAACTCGAGCGTGGAAGAGTGGGCGATCGGCGGCTGGGGGCGTCGGCGTCGTGGCGGAGCGGTGGCGCTGAGTTCGCCTCGGCGTGGCGAACACGTCGACGGTGGTTTGGGTCGACGACGGCGAGCGGTGGTGGTGGAACGAGGGTCGCCGGAGTTGGGTGTCTGTCGAGTTTGGGAGTGGGAAAACGCGGCGGAGCTTGGTCGTGGTGGGGTGGAGACAGTGGTGGTGAGATGAGGAAGACGAGGGGGGGTTTATATAGGGGGTGAAGGCGGTGGATTACGGCCAGATTATGGTTAGGGTTAGGGTTTAGCCGCCGGAAAATTAGGCGAAGGCGGTGGGGGAGATGAGGAGTTTTAGGGTTAGGTCCTCCTTAGTTTAGGAATTACAAACAAGTCCCTGCCCTAATGTTTGTGCAATATCAATATTGCAAAACGAGGCCCGCAGTTTAAGTTTGCAAATAAAATTTGCAAACAGAGTTTGGGAAATTACATAAAGGGTTTAAACAATTCAAAAAAATTACAAAACATATTTAAAACAATTCTTTTAATTGCAAAGAGGCATTTTAGGTATTTAAAACCATTTTAAAATCATTTAAAAATTCAGGAAAAATTCCTAATAATTATAATAAAACATTTTAATGCCAAAATAATCATTAATGGCCAATTATCACTAATAAACAAAAATTTTTAAAATCAGGGGTTGACAAGTCTTCCCTCCTTGAAAAATTTCGTCCTCGAAATTTACAAGAACTGAAGACACGCGAGGCAACTAACGTTTTTAAAAATAATTACAGCGATGACTAAGGCTATCTCCTAATGATGGAACATCTATGAAACAGGTCTACTGGTCAATGGCTTGGTCTCATGGGTGCAGTTACTAAATGATGGTTTGGCATGAGTCTAGTGATAGGTAACTTAATGAGGCACTAGAATCAAACAGTCATATGCAAATAAATCCAACCTGTGGCACCGTCTGTCAAGTATTCTGGCTCTGGCTCTGGGCCCTGCACTGGTACTGCTGCCTGGATGGCTAAAGGGTATGCTCTCCCTGAAGGTCCTCTGGTAAATGGCTTCGCCTTCGGGCACTCCCGAATCATATGGGTGGAAGACCCGCAAGCAAGACACTGGCTCAATTTCTTCCTACAGATGGAGACATCGTGCCCTGGCTTTTTGCAGAAGGCACAAGAGACCCACTTCTGCTGCTGTTGCCCCGGATCTCGGGCAAATGATAACTGATGCTGAGGATGAGCTGGTGGAGAATAGGCCTGCTGGTGCTGGGTAGTCGTCCTCTGCTGGAAAGTCTGGCGCTTGGACGGCCCGTCATGATGTGTGGTAGCTGGCCTCTTGCAAGACAAAAGACGCTCCTCGATACCTCGGGCTCTCTCCAGTAGCTGGTAGTAGTCTGTGATCCCGTTGGCCACTAGTAAGATGCTAATGTCCGGGACAAGACCATGGCAGAATCTGCGAGCCATCTCCTCCGGGTCGGCTACTAAGCTCGGGGCAAAATAACTGAGTCTGCTAAACTCACCTGCATACTCATCGACTGTACGGCTCCCCTGTTGCAGGTTCTGGAATTGCAATCCCATGGCAACTCTAGCGGTGGTGGAGAAGAACTTCCTCTTGATCTGGATCTTGAATTGCTCCCAGTTTCCTCTGCCGCCAATGAACATCGTCTCATTTCTGAACCAGACCCCTGCCAGGTTTGCTAACAAAAATCCTGCTGCCTCGACCCAAAGGTCGTCAGGTAATCTAGCCCCTATGAGCTTCCTCTCTACGGAATCTAACCAGTCATCAGCTACAACTATGCCTTCCGTCCCAAGAAACTCCTTCGGATTTAGGTTCATAAAACTCTTGATACTACCTAGCCTCAATTGATGTTCTATAGGTTGCGAGACGGGGGTATGCTGAGTATTCAGGAGCCCCTGGATCAAAGCCAGTAATTGGGTTCCGTCAAGGGAAACAATAGTCTGGGGAGGTATGATAGGAGGTGGGGGTGGAGGCATCTGGGTCTGCGGGGTAGGAGGTGGTGGAGGTGTACCGTCACCTGAGGTGGCAAAATCGGAAGAGTGTGTAGGGTCCATCTATTTATAAAAGACAAAGGAATTATAAGAATAAAGCAAGCAGTCATAAGCAAACAATTTAGTTACACTACCGGTCCTACGCTGTGATGAGTTTTCCTATGTTGCAATCCTAAAATTCCTCTAGGTGTTCTAGATGTCGTTCCTAGTGTTATCTAGTTATCCTTAATTTCTGCAGGCGTGCTTGGTACAGTAACGTAACCAAACAACTTTAGTCAGGACCTGCGTGGGCCACCACTAAAAACATGTCACGACCCGATTCCCAAATTGTTGGGCCGGGCCGAGCCATGTCCAGCCTACGCTTGATTAGAGCGTAGTAAGCTGTTCTAGACAGTCAGATAATAATGATAAATGTGCTAATAATTAAGATAGTTTAAGAATGATCACAACACAGCTTCTATATAGATAGATGAAAAACCACTAAGTTTGTTATAAATAGTACACAACCAAAAGTAGTACTGGAGACAAGGTCCAGTTTAAAGGTACAAAATAGCGTCTTTGATAATAACCCAACACTAAGTCAAACTAAGCAGCTAAGCAGGATTCCCTGCTGGAATATCCTCAACTGGAGCTCCATAGTACGGGTCACAAAGCATTTCTTCCTCGGTCAAAATACCTACAACGTTATCCTGTCAGGACGGGAGCAAGTGCAACCTCTACTACTAAAGTACTGAATGTATAATGCAAGAGATGTACAACAGGAACATGGTATGATAAGACTGAAAAATAGACATACTGGAATCATGGTAAATCATATAAAGCGGAAAATCATGGTATATCTTGATTATCATTTTAAGACACTCTTGTCAATTGTGGCATATTGTACATTATGTATTAAAACTGGAGCAGGTATGAGATCGGTCAATAGGTGCTATGCTAGTTTACTGCAATGTACGTATGTACATTCCACAAGTCCAGAAACTACATTCTTAGTTTACTGCAATGTACGTATGTACATTCCACAAGTCCAGAAACCGTACTGCTAGTTTACTGCAATGTACGGGAGTACATTCCACAAGTCCAGAAACTACACAATTAGCATACTGTAATATAAGTGAGTACATTCCACGAGTCCAGTAACTATACTATCAACTCTCTCATAACCCAGTAATCATCATGTAAAAGATACGGGAAATAGTGTAAAGCATGGTGGGAACTGGCAATAGTATGAAACATGTTATGATTTGACTTGCTACTCTAAGGATCAGCATTCACATGGGTTGATTAACATTCTTTTATCAAATAACAGTGTTTTAACATGTACAATTAACAAAAGACTTACAACTGGATTAATGGTAATTCACAAGGTTGTCACATGTGCTTAACATTAAAAGACAGTAAATGAGTTTGTAGATGTACTTGCCTGGAGCAAAGTAATGCAATGACAATAAAGCTAAGATGTAGAGTGTCCTGGCACTGAAAACATATATATACTCAGACCCTAAGTTACAAGACAATATAAATACACTAGTGATGTGAGAAGGCCAAATTGGACATTGGCTAGGTGAACTTAGCCTAGGGGTTCAAAGTGAAGTGATTTGGCATCTAAACTAACACATGGGTCTCCCATATTAAGGCTGGTTAGCAATCCAAATACTAGAAATACACAAAAATCACAAGTCATGACTTAGTCATAATTATTGGTAAAATAAACATTCTGTGCACTGTGTTTTAACAATTTTAGAAAATACTAGAAATCTCCAATAAATACAGAATAATATACTGACAGAAACTTTGTTAATTATAGAAATTTATTATAATTTTTCTGGGATTTATTACCCAACAGAAGTATTTTATAAAAATCAGTTTTCATAAATATATAGAAAATGAGTTCTGGTTTGATATGCCAAAACAGTGTTAAAACTATTGATAAAATGTTATAAAAATTATATTAAATTGTCTAAATTAACAGAGAATCTAAATACTATTTTTCCAGAATTTTTACAGCAAGCTAAATATTTATAAAAATCCAAAAACAGCAAGTTACATAATTCTGAATTTAAATAATTAATTATCTGTATATTTTGTCCATGTATATAAATGAACCAAGGTTCAAATACAGGACCCAAGGCCATGAATCAAGTCCAATATGACTTGTACAGGTCTTGAATGTGTGAAAATACATTTGAGCCCAAATACCCATGCTAGGCTTGGACACCAAATGGTTGCAGTAATTAAATGTACAAAAATACAATGTATAAAAAGAGCAGGAAATATAATACTATTTTATTCAGGAAAAATACACATAGAAGATGCAAACATGAAAATATAGTAAGTAGGTAATTTTACATAATTTTATGGAGGCTAGTTATGTACAATTATATGTACTTATACAATATATATATATATTCATAAGGAAATACATATATTTAAAGGAATAATATATATATATACAATATATAGGAAAAGTATATATATATAGGGATATATATACACTATATATATATACAATGCTAACTAGCAAAGATATATATATATATATAGAAATATATATATATATACATTTATATAAAGAAAATGACGTATATATATACATAGATGTACCTAAGTATATTTATATATATATATATTCATAAATAATTTGTATATATACAATATATATAACAGTAAATATATATATAATATATACAGTAATACATATATACATTTACTTATATACATATATATATAAATATATATATATAAATAAATAACAGAAACTAAAAAGAAAAGAAAAAGAAAAGAAACAGAAAACGAGCGCAAGGCTCGAACTCGGCCAGCCAGAGGGGGGGGGGGGATTTTAATTCGTTCGGGCTGGCCAGTGGGCCAGCTCGGTTCGGTTGTTAGAACGGGGGTTGAGATTATTTTAAACCTAAACAAAAATATCGGGTTGGGAAGAGCCCAGACCCGATAACTAAGTGGTTTAATGGGTTTTAGAACCCGATAACACGTTTTAAACCCGATAGCTAATTATTCAGTTCGTCTCGTGTCCATACAGTCCAGGACACGAGAATATGAAATCTGACACTGTGTCGGCGTGTCCATGCACTGCACGACACGCACGACACGATCTACGCGTGTCCGAGTACGGGGCTGGGGTCGTCGTGTCCTGGCGAACAACATACTCGAAAACGAGACACGTACGATACGAAATGGAGACTGCTACGTACGTGTCCGGCGAACTCGAGCGTGGAAGAGTGGGCGATCGGCGGCTGGGGGCGTCGGCGTCGTGGCGCAGCGGTGGCGCTGAGTTCGCCTCGGCGTGGCGAACACGTCGACGGTGGTTTGGGTCGACGACGGCGAGCGGTGGTGGTGGAACGAGGGTCGCCGGAGTTGGGTGTCTGTCGAGTTTGGGAGTGGGAAAATACGGCGGAGCTTGGTCGTGGTGGGGTGGAGACAGTGGTGGTGAGATGAGGAAGACGAGGGGGGGTTTATATAGGGGGTGAAGGCGGTGGATTACGGCCAGATTAGGGTTAGGGTTAGGGTTTAGCCGCCAGATAATTAGGGGAAGGCGGTGGGGGAGATGAGGAGTTTTAGGGTTAGGTCCTCCTTAGTTTAAGAATTACAAACAAGTCCCTGCCCTAATGTTTGTGCAATATCAATATTGCAAAACGAGGCCCGCAGTTTAAGTTTGCAAATAAAATTTGCAAACAGAGTTTGGGAAATTACATAAAGGGTTTAAACAATTCAAAAAAAATTACAAAACATATTTAAAACAATTCTTTTAATTGCAAAGAGGCATTTTAGGTATTTAAAACCATTTTAAAATCATTTAAAAATTCAGGAAAAATTCCTAATAATTATAATAAAACATTTTAATGCCAAAATAATCATTAATGGCCAATTATCACTAATAAACAAAAAATTTTAAAATCAGGGGTTGACACTCTTCCCTAGAAGAGAGACAGAGGGAGGGAAGAAGGAGTAGAAGGGATTCGAGAGGTGAGAGTCGAAAGTTCACCGCGAGGAAGTCGGGGACGACGGAGCTCGAGCGGACAACGGAGCTCGAGCGGACAACGGCAGATTTTCACGAGGTGGCTCGCCGAAGAAGATGAAGACGAAGAGATCAGATCTCCTCGAGTCTGGCACGGCGAGGTCAGAAGTAGTAGCACAGGACTCGAGGTTGGTCGGGGTCGCAACGCCGGGATCTGAGCTTCTCCGAAGTTGGCAGCGAGATCGAGGGTTCAGATCTCACCGGGTATAGCTCGACAACGCAGAAATGGTAGAAAATGGTGGTGGTTCACCGGAGCACGCCCGGGGTGCTCCGGCGACGGATGGTGGCGGTGTTGCTCGAGAGAGAGAAAGTGTGAGGAGAGAGAGAGACTGTAGAGAAAATTGTTGTGTAATAAAATAATGGTCTGAATATTTAAAGAATAAAGTTGAGTGCTCCCCAAGGCTAGTGGCAGGATTTTAATATCTAGTAGATCTGGGGGTAATTGATAGGCAGCCCCAACTAAACCTAACAGATTTTGGCATCTAGCTACTAACATAGTTTAAAAATAATTAACTGCTATTTAGGCTAAACTAACAATTAAACTCTTTCTAAGCCAAATAGGCCCATAGTAATAGCTAACTTGGGCTGGCAGCCCAAGCCTGAGTATTCCAAAATAATTGGTCTTGGAAGCCCTGTCCACAAATGTAATATTAACTATTCATGAATAATTAGAAATAATAATAATAATTACTAATAAAATAATTTTGAATTTAAATAATTTAATTAAAGACAACAAATCAGAATTTGGCATTAAAAATAATTTTGTGAAAAAAAATTCAGAAATAATATTGATCTTCAAAATTAGAGAATTTTAAATTGGGGTAGTTACAAGTCTACACACCTTAAAAGAAATTTCGTCCTCGAAATTCAAAACATTCATTCAAACATAGTTCAATCATGGAAACATACAATGTAAGTCCCCTGAATTTCAGCGTTTATTTTAAATTTTCTAAATGAATTATTTTCGATAAATATTTTATATTAATTTAAATACGTATTTTGTAGCGTATTTTGTATTCTCTTGGTTTTCGGAATGCTTTAAATTTTTTCTAACTTGTAGATTTTCTCCTTGGCCGGCATACCGCCAGTATACCGGAGTATACCGATGGCATACCGCCCGGACAAATTTTCTACACTTTAGATATTTTTGGTTTCTGATATTTTCATGAATAGTGTTTCGGATATTTTCGTGAATAGTATTTAGATGTTTTTGTGAATATTATTTAAGATATTTTCGTGAATAGTGTAGATACACTCTATTATCCAATGGATAATTGGTTTTATTTGAATGGCCATGATTGACCTAGACTTTCACATGGATCACGATCCGACGGCTAAGATTAAATTCCCCTTCTATATATACCCTTTCACTTTCTCTCTCCTCTCTCTTTTCATTCTCTTCACTCTCTTTTCATTTCTTCTTCCTTTCTCTTCCCTTGGAGCTTTTTAGGAGCTTGGCCTTGAGGTCTAGAGTGTGGTTTCGTACCCCTCTTGGTGGTGGAGTAGAAGATTAGGCTTGGAGCTTAACCTAGGCAAGTGCATCTTGCTCAAAACTGACATGATCATACTTTATTTTTGTTTTTTATAGAAACTAAAGTTTTATTGGCCTATAATTTGCTTCTTTAAATTGTTAACATGTTTAGTATATAGCACTTTTGGTTTTGATCGACAGTATTGCGTAGATCTGAGTTTCTAGATATAATTTTCGAGTATTTTGAGGTTTTGATCTATCAAATGTTTTGATTTGTGAAAACTAATACTTCCATGTTGTAAGAAATTCAATTTTATTCAATTTTGACTTTTGAAAGTTCGAATTTCGATTTAAAACGAAGTTTTTATGGCCGAAACAAGTTTTGAGTTCAAAAATCAACTTTCTGTGACGGTTCGGAAAATCCGTCGGAAATCCGCGGAAATCCGTCAGAAAATCCGAACTTGCACCACAAAGCTTGTTGTGACGGATCGGAAAATCCGCCGGTAATCCGCTGTAATCCGTCGGATAATCCGGTTAGGCTGTTTTGAATTTTTTTATATATTTAAATTGCTGTAAAAATTCTGGAAAAATTATATTTAAATACTATGTTAATTTAGCTAATTTATTATAATTTTTCCAGCATTTAATAAGTACTTTTGGTATTTTATAAAAATAGAAAAACAGAACTCATTTTCAGGATACATATGTTTGCTGATTTTTAATAAATATTTATGAGGGTTTATAAATTCCAGAAAAATTAGTATAAATTTATATAATTAACAAGGATCATTTTGGTACTTTATTTTATGTATAATTAAGCTTTTTGTCTATCTCAAAAATTATTGGAACTCATTGTACAGTTTGATTTATTTATTGAGTAATTATGACTTGCAATATTTTGTGTTGTTTTGAGTTATTGTAGTATTAGATCACCCCTTACACTAGTGTAAAGACACTAGGAAGTTAGTTTATGTATAGTGGCACTCCACATTAGACTTTTATGCTAGGTCCCCACTTGGCTAGTATCCAATTAGGAGTCGTGTCACACCACTAGTGTAATATTAAACATAGCTTAGAACTGAGTTTGTATATCATTATTGACAGGACACCGGACATCTATATCTTCGTACTAGTATTCTTGCTTTGCTCGAGGCAAGTACATCTACAAACTCATTTACTGCCTTTTAATGCTAGAACATGTATTAACCCTGTTAAAATACTGATCCTTGAGATAGCAAGTTAAATCTTCACATGTTCTATTACTTTCAGTACATGCCATGCTTAGGACAGTTCTTATATTTTCACATGTTTCTTACTGGTTCTCAATACATGTTTCACTATGCTTTATACTACTCGGAGTACTCACATGTTTTATACTGCTCCCAGTACCTGCCATGTTTATACTGCTCCCAGTATCTTCCACATGTTTTTACTGTTCTCGTATCTCTCACATGTTAGAATATGGGTTATGGGGAAACTGACAGTTGAGTACGTGATCATGACCCCCTTCTCCGTACGTATGTACCGAACAAAGTTTCATTTTATATGAATACTGCGCCGTAGGCCTTATCTCAAAACGGATTTGTGCGTGTGTACATCTATCGCCTTTTCACTTGTACGGAAGTATATTTTATTATGTGCCCCCAGCACATTGTACATCTATTGACCGATCATGTACCTGCTCTAGTTTTAAACATTAGATATACATGTGTCACCTCGACAAATGTATTTTACCGTGATTCCAGTTATACCATGATTCCAGATATGCTATGTTCCCTATGTTACTATGATACTGTGATCCCAGTTGTACCATGAGGCCATATTTCCAGTATTTCCTATTTTATAGACTTATCACATCATGTTTCTTGTTGTACATCTCTTTCATTATATATTCAATACTTTAGTTGTAGAGGTTGTACTTGCTTTCGTCTTGACAGGATAACGTTGTAGGTTCACTTTCTGAGGAGGAAATGCTATGTGTTATATACTATGGTACTGATTTTGAGGATCTGGCCTTAGCTCCAGAAGAGGTCCCAGCGGGGAACCTTGCTTAGATATTTTTATGTGTTTTGAGACTTAGACTTTGCTCTGTACTTATAATTGGATACTGGACTTTGTCTCCAATTAGATACTTTGAAAGTGTATTATTAAGTCTGTACTTGTTTACCTTCGTTTATAGATGCTGTGTTGTGATGAACCTTTAAATGTGATTTTAGAACTGTTAGCAACTTAGATCCTTTATTGTCTATTCTTAGAACAGCTTACTACGCTTTAACCAAGCGTAGGCTGGACATAGCTCAGCCCGGCCCAACAATTTGGGTAACGGATCGTGACATGTTTTTAGTGGTGCCCCCATGCAGGTCCAGACTTAAGTTATTTGGTTACGTTATTGTACCAAGCATGTCTGCAATTAGGATCTAGGACAACTTGTTAACACTAGGGATAAACATTTAGAACACCTAGAGGATTTCAAGAATTACAACATAGGAAACTCGTCACAGCATAGGACCGTTTACTATATTTAGTTTCTTGTTTGAAATTCAGTGGGTTACAATTTTGACCAGGATAGTACCCTTGGGATGGCCCCTGAGGATCTCACTCTAAATCTCACCTCGAAATCTGTTTCCACTTGTTTCCATTTACTCTTCTTTAATTCGTTGTTAAAGTTAATTTTTGATTTTTGATTTCCGTTGTTGACTTTGATCTTGCATCGTGATAAATTTTATGGATTGAATTGTTATATATCCTGATAAGGTAAATGTCTGCTTTATTCATGGAGTTTAGAATTTATCGCAGCTATATTAGCTGGTATGACAAAAACATAGAGCCTGATTTTGGATATACTATCATATTCATAGAATTTAGATTTTTTGCAGCCATACCGATTGGCGTGGCAAGGAATCTAGATGATATGATTATAGGGTGTATACCTTAGTTTATGGACTCCCTTGTTTATTGCATATAAGCTTACTGGTGTGGCAAAAATTCTGGCAACATGATTTCAGGAAGACGTGTATGGTTATCAGATCATATCTCAGCTTGGTTCACTTTGTTATGATCGATTGAGCAAGAATAAATTCTTATTATCATTCTTCCCCGTCTTGATTAACTTTGTCCTATCTACATTTACAACTAGGATTATAGGTTCTCTAGGATTCTCTAACAAGATTGCCTTCATGTTATCTTTTGGACATAATTATTTTTGTGTTCCATCTTTCCTATGACTTGACTAAACTCTTTTTTGTTAACCTCTTGGGTAATTCTTCTCGTTATGCATTCCGTTGTCTTCGTACCATTCTTGGAGATATTTCGATAAACTTTTCTGTCTTGCTTGACCCTTTAAATTGTTTGGACACGGTTATGGATTGCTTGACCCAGTCTTAGGCCTTGTTACCTTCTATTTGATAGACGACCGAAATAGCCAAACCTTGTTGACTGATCCTGTAGTATAACTATAAATGTATTGTGTGATTGTGATAAGTGCTTTTCCTAGGGATTGGTTAGATTAAGCTTATAGGACAAGTATGGGTGACTGACTGTAGTAGACTTGGAAACCATTAAGAACGATTGTATTGATAGTATGACTTGATGAAAGGGTATCTAAGATGGAATAATGAGATATTATATTGTTGTGACTATAGATTGAGGATTAGAATCTTGTGCTTAGCAGTTTGATGATTTAGCATTTGTAGAATTTTGGTTGGTTATCTATAGCTAATTACATGTAATTAGAGGGTAGATCGATATGTGGAATGGTATATAATAAGTTAGAATGGGATATAATGTTGCATACGAGATCAGGAAGATATCAGTTAAAAAAAAGACAAGGAACGAGACAAAGACATATGTACATTGGTAATTAATAAATCAAAAGTTTTGAAATCGAGGATTTATATTCGGAGGAGTTATTAAGTGAAAAGAAGAATGTTCTACGCCAAGTATAAGTATTGAACGTATAATTTCAAGGAGAAACTGTAGGAAAGGATTGACGACAAATAATACAAAGGGCCTGTGGATTGATAAAATAAGGATACTTAGGATATGATATGGAAATCCAGTATTTACAATTGATATTGAAAATATGGTTGATAATCAAGCATTGTAAGTTTATAAATATACCCAGAGAATGACCTATATATTTTAGGATATACATAAATGTTCCATGTTAGTATGGAAGATTCTAAAGGATATATGACGTAGTTTATGATAGAAGGACCTTGTTGAACCTAAACCAAAAAGATTGTAAAGAGAAACGGAAGAGATGATTACAAGGGTAGCAGATTGAGTATCGTAGCCAGAGCAGCTACATGTTATAGTTTGACCTATGGGATAATTTTAATTTCGAGGACGAAATTTTTGTAAGGTGGGTAGGATGTAAGCCCCCTGAATTTCAGGGTTTATTTTAAATTTTCTAAATGAATTATTTTCGATAAATATTTTATATTAATTTAAATACATATTTTGTAGCGTATTTCGTATTCTCTTGGTTTTCGGAATGCTTTAAATTTTTTCTAACTTATAGATTTTCTCCTTGGCCGGCATACCGCCAGTATACCGGAGTATACCGATGGCATACCGCCCGGACAGATTTTCTACACTTTAGATATTTTTGGTTTCTGATATTTTCATGAATAGTGTTTCGGATATTTTCGTGAATAGTGTTTAGATATTTTTGTGAATAGTATTTAAGATATTTTCGTGAATAGTGTAGATACACTCTATTATCCAATGGATAATTGGTTTTGTTTGAATGACCATGATTGACCTAGACTTTCATATGGATCACGATCCGACGGCTAAGATTAAATCCCCCTTCTATATATACCCTTTCACTTTCTCTTTCCTCCCTCTTTTCATTCTCTTCACTCTCTTTTCTTTTCTTCTTCCTTTCTCTTCCCTTGGAGCTTGTTAGGAGCTTGGCCTTGAGGTCTAGAGTGTGGTTTCGTACCCCTCTTGGTGGTGGAGTAGATGATTAGGCTTGGAGCTTAACCTAGGCAAGTGCATCTTGCTCAAAAATTGACATGACCATACTTTATTTTTATTTTTCATAGAAACTAAAGTTTTATTGGCCTATAATTTGCTTCTTTAAATTGTTAACATGTTTAGTATATAGCACTTTTGGTTTTGATCGACAGTATTGCATAGATCTGAGTTTCTAGATATGATTTTTGAGTATTTTGAGGTTTTGATCTATCAAATATTTTGATTTGTGAAAACTAATACTTTCATGTTGTAGGAAATTCAATTCTATTCAATTTTGACTTTTGAAAGTCCGAATTTCGATTTAAAACGAAGTTTTATGGCCGAAACAAGTTTTGAGTTCAAAAATTAACTTTCTGTGACGGTTCGAAAAATCCGTCGAAAATCCGCGGAAATCCGTCGGAAAATCCGAACTTGCACCACAAAACTTGCTGTGACGGATCGAAAAATCCGCCGGTAATCCGCTGTAATCCGCCGGATAATCCGGTTAGGCTGTTTTAATTTTTTTTTTATATTTTAAGTGCTGTAAAAATTCTGGAAAATTTGTATTTAAATACTATGTTAATTTAGCTAATTTATTATAATTTTTCCAGCATTTAATAAGTACTTTTGGTATTTTATAAAAATAGAAAAACATAACTCATTTTTAGGATACATATGTTTGCTGATTTTTAATAAATATTTATGAGGGTTTATAAATTCCAGAAATTTTTTTATAAATTTCTATAATTAACAAGGATCATTTTGGTACTTTATTTTATGTATAATTGAGCTTTTTGTCTATCTCAAAAATTATTGGAACTCATTGTACAGTTTGATTTATTTATTGAGTAATTATGACTTACAATATTTTGTGTTGTTTTGAGTTATTGTAGTATTGGATCACCCCTTACACTAGTGTAAAGACCTTAGGAAGTTAGTTTGTGTATAGTGGCACTCCACATTAGACTTTTATGCTAGGTCCCCACTTGGCTAGTATCCAATTAGGAGTCGTGTCACACCACTAGTATAATATTAAACATAGCTTAGAACTGAGTTTGTATATCATTATTGACAGGACACCGGACATCTATATCTTCGTACTAGTATTTTTGCTTTGCTCGAGGCAAGTACATCTACAAACTCATTTACTGTCTTTTAATGCTAGAACATGTATTAACCCTGTTAAAATACTGATCCTTGAGATAGCAAGTTAAATCTTCACATGTTCTATTACTTTCAGTACATGCCATGCTTAGGACAGTTCTTATATCTTCACATGTTTCTTACTGGTTCTCAATACATGTTTCACTATGCTTTATACTACTCGGAGTACTCACATGTTTCATACTGCTCCCAGTACCTGCCATGCTTATACTGCTCCTAGTATCTTCCACATGTTTTTACTGTTCTCGTATCTCTCACATGTTAGAATATGGGTTACGGGGAAACTGACAGTTGAGTACGTGATCATGACCCCCTTTTCCGTACGTATGTACCGAGCAAAGTTTTATTTTATATGAATACTGCGCCGTAGGCCTTATCTCAAAACGGATTTGTACGTGTGTACATCTATCGCCTTTTCACTTGTACGGAAGTACATTTCATTATGTGCCCCCAGCACATTGTACATCTATTGACCGATCACGTACCTGCTCCAGTTTTAAACATTAGATATACATGTGTCACCCCGACAAATGTATTTTACCGTGATTCCAGTTATACCATGATTCCAGATATGCCATATTTCCTATGTTACTATGATACTGTGATCCCAGTTGTACCATGAGGCCATGTTTCCAGTATTTCCTATTTTATAGACTTATCACACCATGTTTCTTGTTGTACATCTCTTTCATTATATATTCAGTACTTTAGTTGTAGAGGTTGTACTTGCTCCCGTCCTGACAGGATAACCTTATAGGTTCACTTTCTGAAGAGGAAATGCTATGTGTTACATACTATGGTACTGATTTTGAGGACCTGGCCTTAGCTCCAGAAGAGGCCCCAGCGGGAAACCTTGATTA
Organism: Iris pallida; assembly: GCA_029216955.1. NCBI lineage: Eukaryota > Viridiplantae > Streptophyta > Magnoliopsida > Asparagales > Iridaceae > Iris > Iris pallida. The sequence continues at coordinate 25,449,548 of JANAVB010001800.1, forward strand.
GATATTTTTATATGTTTTGAGACTTAGACTTTGCTCTGTACTTATAATTGGATACTGAACTTTGTCTCCAATTAGATACTTTAAAAGTGTATTATTAAGTCTGTACTTGTTTACCTTCGCTTATAGATGCTGTGTTGTGATAAACCTTTAAATGTGATTTTAGAACTGTTAGCAGCTTAGATCCTTTATTGTCTATTCTTAGAACAGCTTACTACGCTTTAACCAAGCGTAGGCTGGACATGGCTTAGCCCGGCCCAACAATTTGGGTAACGGGTCGTGACATACAATCACACAACAAAAAGACTAGGAAAGCGCTCTCTCATCTCATCTTCGCGCTCCCAAGTCGACTCGCCTGGAGAGTGATGACTCCACGCCACTCGGACGAGAGGAATCGTCTGGTTGCGTAGCACCTTCTCCTGACGGTCTAAAATCCCAACAGTCTCCTCCTGATATCTGAGGGTAGGACCCACTCTGACCTCTGAATGGTCAATCACATGAGTTGGGTCAAAAATGTAACGTCTCAGCTGCGACACGTGAAATACATCATGCACACCCTCCAAGGTACCTGGTAGGTCAAGTCGGTAGGCGACGGCCCCGATCCTCTCAAGAATGCTGAAAGGCCCAATGAATCTGGGGCTAAGCTTCCCGCCTCGACCAAAACGGATAGTGCCACGTGTCGGGGAAATTCTCAAGAAAACCATATCTCCCACCTAGAAATGAAACCAAACTTAGAATATAATCCTTAATTAATAACTAGAGGAAAAATTAAAATCTAAACTCATTACCTCAAACTCCAACGGTCTTCGGTGGCTATCATCCCAATGTCTTTTTCTGTCCTGAGCCACACGAAGTCTCTTCCTGATCTGCTTCACTTTCTCGGCAGCATCAGTAATCATCTCGGGCCCCAATAAGGCTCACTCTCCCACATCATCCCAAGGCAATGGAGTGCGACACCTTCATCCATATAAGGCTTCAAAAGGAGTCATCTCAATACTGGCTTGGTAGCTGTTGTTGTATGAAAACTCTACCAAGTGTAGATAATCCTCCCAAGAGCCTCCGAAATCTAGCACACAAGTCCGAAACATGTCCTCCAGAGTCTGGATGGTCCTCTCCGACTGTCCATCAGTCTGAGGATGATAAGCGGTACTTAATTTGAGCTGAGTGTCCAAACTAGCCTGTAAGCTCCTCCAGAAGTGAGATGTAAATCTACTATCCCGGTCAGATATAATACTCACAGGTACACCATGCAATCGAACAATCTGTCTCACATACAGCTCTGCAAGCCTCTCTGTAGACAATTCCACTTTGAATGGTAAGAAGTGGGCCGATTTGGTCAGTCTATCAACAATGACCCAAATCGCATCCTTTCCTCCAGGAGTACGTGGAAGTCCGGAAATGAAATCCATAGTGATATTTTCCCACTTCCACTCCGGAATAGGCAATGGTTGAAGCAATCCACCTGGTCTCTGCCTTTCGGCCTTGACCTGCTGACACACTAAGCATCTGAAACAGAAGTGTGCCACATCACGCTTCATTCTATACCACCAAACATGATCTCTCAAATCCTTGTACATCTTGGTGGCTCCAGGATGTATAGAATACTGAGAGCGATGAGCTTCCTGCAATACTTCTTCTCGCAGATCACCACTAGGAACACAAAATCCAGTCCCATGCCTCAAAGAACCATCTTCAGCAATAGAGAAATCATCGGTCAATCCAGCCTGCACCTGAACTCATAGACTCCTCAAGCTATCATCATGGTACTGAGCTTCTCTGATTCTGTCCATCATCCCAGGCTGAATCTGCATGCCCATCATCTGCATGTCAACTCCAGGAATCACAATGTCAATATCCAGACTCTCCAGATCTTTTAACAGATGTCGATCCATCGTTAGATACATAGCTACTGGATAACGGCTAAGTGCATTTGCTACCACATTAGCTTTCCCAGGATGGTACTGTAATGAGATATCAAAGTCTTTCATCAGCTCAAGCCATCTACGCTGCCTCATATTCAATTCCTTCTGGGTGAATACATACTTCAGACTTTTGTGGTCTGTAAATAATTCCACCCGTTCACCATAGAGGTAGTGCTTCCACAACTTCAGAGCAAAGATCTCTGCTGCAAGCTCTAAGTCATGAGTGGGATAATTTTGCTCATGGGGTCGTAGTTGTCTTGAAGCATAAGCAATCACTCTCTTGTTCTGCTCCAGTACACAAATCCCTTACCTGAGGCATCACTGTATATAGTAAAACCTCCAGTCCCTGATGGCAAGGCAAGAATGGGTGCTGTGGTCAGTCTCTTCTTCAGTTCATCAAAGGATGCCTGACACTCATCAGACCAAACAAACTCCACGTCTTTCCACGTAAGCCTAGTCATCGGCTCTGCGATACGGGAGAAATTCTGCACAAACTTCTTGTAGTATCCCGCTAATCCCAAGAAGCTCCGAATCTCAGCTACTGAGGTAGGAGTGGTCCAAGATTCGACGGCAGCAATCTTCTTCGGATCTACTGAGATACCCTCACCAGTAACTACGTGTCCGAGAAAATCCACTTTGTCCAGGAAAAACTCGTATTTGGAGAGTTTTCCATAAAGCTGCTCCTTGCGGAGGGTCTCTAACACGATCCTCAAGTGCTCTTCATGCTCTTCAGGGGTCTTCGAGTATATCAGGATGTCATCAATAAACACCACAATGAACTGGTCAAGGTATTGATGGAATACCTTATTCATCAAATTCATAAAAACAACATGTGTATTGGTCAACCCGAATGGCATCACCAAAAACTCATACTGGCCATACTTCGTCCGGAATGCAGTCTTCTGGATATCTTTCTTCTTCACTCTCACCTGATGGTAGCCAGACCTCAAGTCTATTTTTGAAAATACCCTGGCGCCGCTCAGCTGATCGAATAAGTCGTCGATCCTCGGCAGTGGCTATTTATTCTTGATAGTGAGGTTATTCAAAACCCTGTAGTCAATGCACATCCGTACTGACCCATCCTTCTTCGGCACAAATAATATTGGAGCTCCCCAGGGTGATGAACTAGATCTGATGAATCCCTTCTCAAGCAATTCATCTATCTGCTTCTTCAGCTCCACGGACTCATGATTGTTGACTCTGTAGACATTTCTAGCTTCCGGTTCAGCTCCCGGAACTAAGTCTATAGAGAATTCAACATCTCGAACAGGCTGCAATCCCGACAGTTCTTCTGGAAAAACATCTAGGAATTTCGCAATGAGTGGGTGAGGCAACCCCTTGTCGTCAACCATAGCTCCGTACAGAATATCATGCTGCTGCTCCACTGCTCCTCTAGAAAATTCAAATGTAGGCTTCCCCGGAGGACTGAATATAATACATCCTCGACGGCAATCAATAGAAGCATAATTGTTACTCAACCAATCCATCCCGGGTACAATGTCAAAACTCGAAAGTGGCATTACGAGTAGGTCAGCACGCAATTCCCTTCCACCTAGGGTTATGCGACGCTGGACGCAGAGATCTTTCAATAAAAGAATACCTTCGCCAGTCATGATCTTGCAGTTTCTATCTAAGGATGAAGCTACAATACTGTGTCTGAACACAAAGGCTGAAGATATAAAACTATGTATAGCTCCTGAATCAAATAAAATAATAGATGGATATGAATCTAAAAGAATAGAACCTGCAATCACATCTTCAGGTGCCTCGACCTCCTCAACAGTAGTCATGGCGAAAGCCTTGCCCTTCTGAGGTGCTCCCTTCTGTTGGTGCTGGGCAAAGCGCTGCTGCTGAGTAGGAAGAGGTCCTCGCTGCTGCTGTACTGCAGGTGGCTTAGCTGGCTGGGTAGAAGCCGTCCCCTGAATAGGACGAGCTAGTGGACAATCTCTCAGCTGATGTCCGCTAGAACCGCAGTACAAACACATCCCCAGCCTCTTCCTATAATGCTCCCAGATATGTCCCGGCTTCTTGCAATAGCCACATGGTGGTCCTGCATGGTTCTGCTTCTGCTGCTGCACAGGGGATCTGGCCGTCTGCTGCTGCTGAAAAGTCTTCTGCTAAAACTGTGGACGCTTCGCCGATCCAGAATTATAATTCTTCCCAAATGTATCTCGGCCCCTCTTGGTCCTAAGATCAAGATCCTCCTCAATCCTCCGTGCCTCTGCTAAAATCCCAGCATAAGTAGTCTTGCTCGAGAAGATGTGAACCCGAATCTCCTTGGACAAGCCTTGACGAAATCTGCGGGCCTTGACCTTCGGGTCCTGGACTACAAAATCTGCAAATCGGCCCAGCCTGCCGAATTCTGCAGCATACTCATCCACTGAAAGTCGGTCCTGGACCAAACTCAGAAACTGCGCCTCTAGAGCTCCTTTTGCAATCTCTGGATAGGACTTACTCTTAAAGAGGCTCTTGAACTTGTCCCAAGGCAAATCTGGAACTATCCGAGGCTCGCTCCGAAACCAAGTGTGGGCAATATCATGAAGCTGAAGACCAACTGCCTCAATCTGCAGATCCTTGGGGATCCTATCAAGCCTCATAATACGCTCGATGTATTCAAGCCACTCATCTGCGTACAAGATTCCCTCAGTGCCCTTGAAGGTCCGAGGATTCATCTTCTTGAAGTCCATAATATCCCCCTCCTTTGGGGTAGAGGACTGCTGCTGCTGAGTCTACTGAGGTGTAGGAGCAGCTCTCTCAATAGCAGCAAGGGCTAGCTCATGCGCCTTCTCAACACTGTCACCCATGGCAGCATTCTTCTCCCTCTGGGCCTCAGCCTGAATCCGCTGGGACTCAGCCTGAATGCGCTGGGACTCCATCATCTCATGGAGGAAGCCGAAAAGCTGTGAACTGTCAGCAGGCACACTCTCAGAGGATAAAGATACTTGTGTCCCTCGCTGAGATGGAGGAGGAAGACTCTCCGATGCAACTGAGGCTAACTCCTGAACTGCAGCCAAATCAGGAGCTGGAGGGTGAGTCTCAGCCATTCTCTTCTTGGAAGATCGAGAGGACGACCATCCCGATCGCTCAGAAGCTGCGGCAGCAGCTGCTACTAAGCCTTTAGATCGGGTCTTCGGAGGCATTCTGAAAAATAGGATATGATAGAGTTAAGAGATATCCCAAATTCAACAAAGACAATATTATTCAAGAAGGATAGCAATTCAAGATAGAAATTAGTCAGAATTGCTCGAAATAATCGAATTAGATCAAAATGGAATTCCTATTTTGTGATTGAGATTTTCCTATGTGTTCATTTTCCTATCAATTTGTTGTAGGCTCATAGCGATACTATAATCCTAAGTACCACCATGACATCGCACTATTTGCGAAGACTGACCTGCATGGACCACCATAAAAACGTGTCACGACCCGCGTCCGGAAGTTCGGACGCAAGTGCGTAGAAGCACGCCTAGCCTACGCTGCAGAGTCGACGGTAGTAAGCTGTCAAATCTATAGTATAACTAATCCAATCCAGAAATGACATCACATGATAAAAGAATATAACTCAATCACAAATACTAGTAGCAAAATATGAAAAGGAAAGGAAATAATCTGCAGAGTACATCTCAAAAGGTTAGGTACAGTCATCCTCAAATTATTACAACTCAGCAAATATTCTGGAAAGAAAAGTCTAAATGACAGAAATAAAGTCTAAACTAATCTATGCATCCTCCAGTGGCTCATCGGTAATGTCATCTCCTGCATCCTCAGCTACACCATGATCCGTCTCAGGAGCGTCATAATAAGTGGTGCACCAGTTTTCTAAGTCCACTCCTAAAATATGTGGTTATCCCAGTCAGGATTGGAGCAAGTACAACACAGAAACTACTACCCATAACATGTTAATTATTATAAGACATGAAATAGAAGAGATAATACTGGTGTGAGTTTGTAACATGGTGAGAGTAGATAAAATCAACTTTAGAAAGACTATTCTAGATAAAAGCTCGTTAACAGAAATTAATTAATATAGTTATCCAAATTACTATTATTATTAATATACTATATATTGTATACATTAATATTTGTATCATAAATTATACACACCTATCACATAATAATTCAACCAGCATACTACTCATGCATACAAATGCAAGTGGCCTTTCAACCATTGAAAGGCCAAGTGACAAAACATTAATACACGAATAGAAGTGATCCTTTCACTTTCTGAAAGGTCACAAATTCCAATTCCAGGCTTGGCTATGAGCCAAAGGGTCAAAGTGACCCCTGGATTCAAAACCGGCCACATAGGTTGGCCTTTCAACAATGAAAAGGTCAAATGACCTTACAAATAGTCACAGCCACGTGAGTAGCCTTGAAAGAAACCATGGGTAAAGTGACCCTCCATTTCCCGAGAGGTCAAGTATTGACCATGGGTGACCTTCCAATACTTGAAGGGTTAGGAGTCCACACATGGCTCTTCAGTTTAAAGAGAACAGAGACTAAAAAATAAGAGTAAGGGAGAAAGAAATCATTATAGACATTCCTTTATTTCGAAAAGTCAGCAGTCTCTCTTCCCTGGAAGAGAGACATAGGGAGGGAAGAAGGAGTAGAAGGGATTCGAGAGGTGAGAGTCGAAAGCTCACCGCGAGGAAGTCGGGGACGACGGAGCTCGAGCGGACAACGGCAGATTTTCACGAGGTGGCTCACCGAAGAAGATAAAGACGAAGAGATCAGATCTCCTCGAGTCTGGCACGGCGAGGTTGAAAGTAGCAACACATGACTCGAGGTTGGTCGGGGTCGCAATGTCGGAATCTGAGCTTCTCCGAAGTCGGCGGCGAGATCGAGGGTTCAGATCTCACCGGGTGTAGCTTGGCAACGCAGAAATGGTAGAGAATGGTGGTGGTTCACCGGAGCACGGCCGGGGTGCTCCGGCGGCGGATGGTGGCGGTGTTGTTCGGGAGAGAGAGTGTGAGGAGAGAGAGAGACTGTAGAGAGAATTGTTGTGTAATAAAATAATGGTATGAATATTTAAAGAATAAAGTTGAGTGCTCCCCAAGGCTAGTGGCAGGATTGTAATATCTAGTACATCTGGAGATAATTTATAGGCAGCCCCAACTAAACCTAACAGATTTTGGCATCTAGCTACTAACATAGTTTAAAAATAATTAACTGCTATTTAGGCTAAACTAACAATTAAACTCTTCCTAACCCAAATAGGCCCATAGTAATAGCTAACTTGGACTGGCAGCCCAAACCTAAGTATTCCAAAACAATTTGTCTTGGAAGCCCTGTCCACAAATTTAATATTAACTATTCATGAATAATTAGAAATAATAATAATAATTACTAATAAAATAATTCTGAATTTAAATAATTTAATTAAAGACAATAAATCAGAATTTGGCATTCAAAATAATTTTGTGAAAAAAAATTCAGAAATAATATTGATCTTCAAAATTAGAGAATTCCAAAATTAGGTTCTAACAAGTAGTCCTAAAGTTACTTATTATCTCAAACGTTCTGCCAAGAAACTGATGCTTGACATTTGCTCCTATGTGCCCTTTTAAATGTCTTCTCCGCTATCTCTATATATATTGAGGAAATAAGAACAATGAAAAAGATGCAGGAAAAGTAAGGCAACAATAAAAATGAGAATACCCAACTTTTTCTCAGTACTGCTCCTCTATATATATATATTGAGGAATGTATACATGTGCAGCTAAAAAACTACTTTTGCTGACGTGGCCCCCCATAGCTGTCAATTAGCCAGTTGGCTAGTAATTAGCTGAGGTGGCATTGCCTTTATTGCTGAATCATCAAATATCTAAAGGAGGAGGTTGGCCATGCCATGGTTCCTAAGGAGAAGAGATGTTCTCAGTCATTCAGTCCCCTGGCCAAGCCAATTAGGCTCTCAACAAATATCTAAAGAAGGCTACAGTATCTACTGCAGGAGGAGAGCCACCAACCTATACTAGAAGACCCTTGTCTATATCTTCCAGTGAGATAATTCGAAGGAAAAATTTGGCCTTATGCTTTATGTGTGATGACAAAGGGCACAAATGCTGCAAGGACACGAAGCTGTTTATGCTAATAGCAGATGAAGACACAAGCCCTATCAGGTATTACACACAATTCCATAATAAAGATTAAAGGAACTCTGTAGGAAATAATAATACCTTATTCTCATTGCTAGGGTTTGTTACAATATATATAGTGACTACATTTGGGCTTATGGGTATGGGCTATATTTACATTACCAATATAATCTAACACCCCCCTCAAGTTGGAGCATGCAAGTCACAAATGCCCAACTTGGGAAGGAAAGAATCAAACACTTGCTTTCCAAGGGACTTAGTGAAGATGTCAGCCAGTTGAGAAGAAGTAGGAACATACGAGGCTATTACGGTGCCATCTCTAATAGCATCGCGAACAAAATACAAATCGACCTCAATATGCTTACTACGCTCATGAAATACCGGGTTCTGAGCCAGGTGCAGGGCTGACTAATTGTCACAATACACCGACATAGCAGACTCCTGGCGAACGTCCAAACACACCAATAACTCCTTCAACCATTTCAACTCACAAACAAGCGCAGCAAGAGATCGGTATTCAGCTTCAGCGGAAGATCGAAAAATAGTTGATTGCTTCTTGGACTTCCAAGAAATAGGAGACCCCCCCCAGAAACACCAACCAGCCTGTAACAGAGCGGCGAGTCAAGGGACAACTTACCCAGTCGGAATCATACCAACCAGAAAGACGGAGATCACAATCAGCTTTCAAAAGAATACCCTGTCCTGGTGCATTTTTGAGATATCTGACAACTCTCAAAGCAGCATGCCAATGATCTTGTCGAGGCTCCTGTAAGAATTGAGACAAGATATGCACAGCATAGGCCAAGTCAGGACGAGTAAATGATAGATAAATCAACCTCCCAACCAGTCTCCGATAAGTCTCTGCATCCTCCATCCTTGGACTAGTCGATTCTGGCAGCTTGTGATTGGGCTCCATGGAAAAACCAGCAGGGCGAGACCCCATCAAACTACATTCTGAAATGATGTCCAAAGCATACTTCATTTAACACAAGGAAATTCTTTTCGCACTCCGAGCCACCTCTATGCCAAGAAAGTACTTCAACACACCAAGGTCTTTCATGTGAAAGCAAAAACTAAGGTACTTTTTGAAAACATCTAGAGCACCTGTGTCATTACCAGACACAATCATATCATCTACATAGATCAAAACATGCAACTCTACCTTCCCCTTAAAAAAGAAAAAATAAAATAATCGGAATGTGATTGAATAAATCCATAGGATATCAGAGAAGCAGTAAGCTTAGCAAACCAACAACGTGGTGCCTGTTTCAATCCATATAGAGACTTACGTAGGCGACACACTTTATTGGATTCACTATGCAAAAAACCTGGCGACAACTTCATATATACTTCTTCTGTCAGATCTCCATGAAGAAAAATATTGTGCACATCCATCTGGTGCAAAGTCCAGCCTTTCACAGCTGCAACAGCCAAGAACGCCCAAACTGTAGGCATCTTAGCTACCGGGGCAAATGTTTCTGAATAGTCGATCCCCAAAACCTGATGATTACCGAACACAACCAGCCGTGCCTTTAAGCGCTCAACACGTCCGTCGGATTTGTACTTTATTTTGTACACCCATCTACTTCCTAATGCTTTCTTTCCAGGAGGCAAATGGACAAGACTCCATGTCCCATTATATTTTAGACCCTGTATTTCAGTTTACATAGCCGTGCGCCAGCCTGAATCTCACGAGGCATGACGATATGAAGTAGGATCAACACCTGCAGTGATGACTGCAAGAAAATCTCTGTGTCCAGCAGTAAATATGTCATAACTTAGAAATTATGTTAGAGGATACGAAGTACCTGAGGAAGTGACGGGAAAAGATGAACTGGGTAAAGGGGGGACTTTTACTTCGAACATCATTCGTAACAAATCCTGTAATCGCACTGGCTGTAATTTCTTTCTCATTCCTCTTCCCAATACTACCTCGTCGGGCACCTCTGGCAACACTGTAACCCTTGTATCATTAGTAGTATCCGCATCACACCCAGCGGACTCTCCTGTCAATACTTTTGCATTTACCTATGCATCCTTGCTAGTCGGTGCCGAGCCACCAGCAACCACTCCGGCCTCAGCAACCGTAGCCGGCACAATCCCAAAAGCCTCTATATTGTCTCCCGGCACCTCAACAGATGTATTGCGTGTCGCAGAAGATATCTCGCTAGCAGAGCCACACCCAAGAAATTCTTTTTCATAAAAAGCAACATTACGAAACACAAAAAATTCACCAGTCTCCAAATCATACAGTTTTTATCCCTTTTTATCAAGTGGATAACCAACAAAGATACATTTTCTGCTCCTGCTAGCAAATTTATCATGTCGGGATTTCAAATCATACGCATAGCACAGACAACCAAAAATACGTAGATGATCATACGAAGGAGCCGAACCATATAAAACTTCATAAGGAGACTTAAAATGCAAGATACTAGAAGGGGTCCTATTTATCAAATAACATGCACCCAGAACACATTCCCCCAAAAATCCATGGAAAGAGAACCCTGAAATCGTAATGCCCTGGCGACATTTAAAATATGTCGATGTTTTCTTTCCACCCTTCCATTCTGTTGAGGTGTCCCAATACAGGATGTTTGGAACAATATACCTTGACATGAAAAATAATCTCATAAACAATTAAATTCAGTGCCATTGTCACTCCGTACTCGACGTATATCAACCCCAAACTGACGCTTCACCATAGCAATGAATTGTAGAATCGCAGAATAAACAACACACTTATCTGTCAATAAAATAACCCAAACAGCTCTAGAAAAATCATCCACCAAAGTTAAAAAATACCGTGCCCCATTAGATGACGGAACACGATATGGTCCCCACAGATCATAGTGTATGAGTTCAAAGCATCTCAAAGCACGACTACTACTATCAGGAAAGACATCACGAGTCTGTTTAGCTTGATGACAAATATCACAAGCCTTATGAGAAAACACACTACTACCAGAGAGAAAAGGTAAAGTCTGTATTACTTTATCTGAAGGATGCCCCAGTCTACTATGCCAAACCTCGAAATTACTCTCTTTGCATGCCAGGATCACCGAAGCCAAAGAAGTTGGAACCTCCTCCAAGAAGTAAAGTCCACCCCTTTGTTCACATGCTCTAATCACCATCCTCGTACTTCGGTCCTGAACAAAACACAAATCAGAAGTAAATAACATATCACAATTTCTGGCACCAATCAATTGTGAGACAGAGATCAAATTGTAAGTCAATGTCGAAACATAAAGAACATCCGTCAACACCAATAAAGCAGCCAAAAATACTTTGCCTCTCAGAACAGCCTCAATAGTGCTCCCATCAGGCAAAATCACAGGACAGACAGGGCCCTCAAAGCAATCAACTAAACAGTCACGAGAGCCTGTCGCATGAAGAGTAGCCCCAGTATCGAATATCCAAGGGACAAAAGAATTCTTACCCATCAGACGATCAGAGTTTGATGAACCAGGTTTGGAAGGATTGTCATTACCCAGCAAGCTCATCAGTTTCTGCCATTGTTCACCGGAGAGTGGCGAAGGATACCCTCCATGCATCATGTCTACCGAACTCCCAGCAAGACCAGTAGGGACACTATGACCAGCAGCGGCGACATGATGAACAACCCATGTGCTACCAGTACAGCGTCCCCCATCACGTTGCTGCTGTGGTGTCGTGCCTCTGCCACCGCCAGCACCACGTCCGCCCTCACGCCGAGGACGAGTCTTCCACCACTCTGGATATCCAATCTTGGCAAAGCAAGTGGCAACATCATGACCTGTTTTCTTGCAATGAGTACAGATCATACCTGATTTGTCCCTGAAATCTGAGGTTCTACTATTAGAGGTAGTAGAAAGACGAGGTGAAGTCTTGATAGTCAGTGCCAACACCTCCTCAGCGGATTGGACCTAAGAATTTTGCATATCCTCCTCCACACGGACTGCCTGGTATGCTCGATCTAAACTTGGCTGAGGATTCAGAGCCAGAAGATTAGATCGGGTATGACCATACAACTCAGCATTCAACCCATACTTAAAGTCCTGAAAGTGGTCTTCATCCCTCATAGCCTGTAGCTTTGCAGCAAGTTCACCACATGTACAAGTAGGCAATGGAAAATAAGCAGCTTGTTCATCCCACAAAGACTGTAAATTTTCAAAGTAGGTTTCCACAGACATCGAAGCTGTTTGTCTGCACTCAGCCAAAGCCACCTTAATTTGTTGTTTTCGAGTGCCATTGCTAACAACAAATTTTTTCTCCAACAAGTTCCACAATGGATAAACCTCCTTAAAGTACGTCAAAGATTTCTTCAGAGACGGATCAATGGTATTAAGAACCCATTGAACCAATAGCGCTTACACACATCTCCAATCAAGCAATTTACTAGCATCATTAACAGGTTTGACTTCAGTACCCTCCAGAAAAGTGATCTTTTGCCTAGAGATCAGGGAGAGACATATTAACCGAGACCACTCAGCATAGTTTGGTCCACGGAAAACAATAGGAGTAATGATATTTCCTGGTTGATCAACAGAACTAAGAAAATATGGATCCTTCGGATTAGGATAATGTGGGTCGTGAGAAATATCACTGTAGAAGCATAGAATTTCACAAACAAGAAAGCCCATGCGCCAGACACTATATGCGCCAGAACTCGGACAGAACACTTCACAGCAAAGTCAATAAGTATAGACATTTGAAGAAGGACTTTTTATTTATATACAAAAGTCTATTACATGTCTAGAAAAGGTTGTACAAAGGAGAATTTCTATAAAGGAAAGATCCTAAGTCTAGAGCCAGCGGCCACCATGCGCCTCCAGATAGGCGCAGCAGTCACCATGCGCCGCCAGTTAGGCGCAGCAGATACCATGCGCCTCCAACCAGGCGCATCCCACCATCTCTTCAGCAGCTCAGTTATGTGCATCCCCAGTTATGTGCATCCCTTCAGCAGCCCAGTTATGTGCTGCTCTTCCAGCCAGGCTCACCTGGCCGAGCAGGATGAGGGGGGCAATTAACACCCCCATCCAGAGAAAGAGCCTCCAAAGCCAAAGGAAGACGGTCAGGGCACCGCCATTCCGATCTACGGCTCTTTCGGAACAACGGAGACGAGGCCCGAACATCCCTATCTTTGGATGCAACAGGCACCTTTCGCCTGCCTCAGAAGCCCTCAACTCCGTCTTTTGGATGTAACAGTCACCTTCAAGTGCATCAACGATGACAGGGCGTATCATCTTCACCCTCGGGAACACTTCGTCAACAGAATGCACCCGAATACCCAAGTTCATGTTGGAGGTACATGAGAGAGCGAGAAGCAAACCTTCTCTTCATGCCATTATTTATAGGCCGGGCAGATCAAACCCACGTACCAAGTGGATGGCTCTTCTAATTTCGTGCAATGAACTCACATTAAATGGATGAACCAGACGCCTCGACTTCAGCCAAACGGCTATTTAAAAGCACTCGAGAAGCGAAACAGTCGCATCATTAAAGACGTGTCGGATGTGCCGGCTCGACAGCGCATCACACCCCTTCAAACACCAAGCGCCTCCTACAGATGTGCCCTGTACCGAGCGCATCACAGAGGATGTACCCCTATACGCCCCCATACGCCTAGTGGAACGTCAACCAACGCGCCCACTCAGCTGTCCATCGAATGTCACCAATATTAAATGCTGAACTGACAGAGTTGGCAGCACGCTTCCCCAAGTCTGAACGGTTGACAGCTTTTGCAGAAAACGAAGCGTCCACAACATCAGCATCATCATGACTTTACCTCGACGGCTACTGCCACGTGGCCACCCAACCATCCGCATGCGCCTCAAAAGCCATGCACCTCAGACCCTTCACTGATCCCTAAAGACAGAAGAAGAGTCTCCAGTTAAAGCTTTACATGCGCCTCAAAAGCCATGCGCCCCAGACTGATCTCTGATCCCGAAAGACAAAAGGAAAGTCGCTCGCATGCGCCTCAAAAGCCATGCGCCCAGAACCGTTCGTGACTCCTAAAGGTCACGAGCCAAAATCTCATCATACGCCCAATCCAAGGTGCATCCCACCAAATCATCCCCCCCATCAGATCCGAGATCTCCGAGCCATGAGTCGACGACACGTGTCCTTTGATTCAACTCATCCAAGATTTCAGCAACAGAAAGATCTTTTCCTTTGCTACGTGCCGGCTCACAACAGCAGTATGAAGAATTCAACCCCTCGAGTAGGGCGCATCATCCATGCGCCTCCATCAGCAATCTCTACGTGGCGTCCCCACGTACCGGTGCATCCTACATATGCGCGCATGAGCAGCCAATCTACCCAGCTATAAATAGAGGGATCATTTCCTTCTTCCGGACACACATACGAACAACATATAGAATCCACAGCAAACATACAGAGAATCACCAGAGAGAGAGACAGACACTCAATGTCTTCCTCCTCTCGGCAAGCTCCAGCACCCAGAGCAATCTACACCTTCAGAGAACCGATAACCGTCGTCAGCCCGTCAACGGAGTCAACGCATTACCACTCGCTCCATTAGCACTAAGGACCCAGATTAAACAAAAGTGTACTCCTAGGACTACATCTAAGTCTTATATTGTAACACTGTTCTGTTTGTGTTAAAGTTTTCAATCAAACAATTTTAATGGCAAACAAGCTGGCGGCTCTGCTGGGGACCTCTTTCTCCTCTTCCGAGAAAGTCGTATCACAGGCCGACGACGTGAAGGTGGGCTCCTCCTACAAGACGCTGGTCGTGCGCCTCAATCAATAGGCGTACGAGGAGTTCATTTCTGAAGGAAGTACGAGTCCTTCGAAGCGGCTGCCGAAGCCGAAGAAGACCTGTCGTGTCTGGGTGCGCAAGGTCGACGCCTCGGGCACCACCACTGAAGGGAATGTGCCAATCTAGCCCTCCCTTCCTGCTGACGTTCTCAGCAACCAAGGTGCGTCCGCTGATGCAGCACATCTCTCGGGGAAGCGTGCGGTTGACCACGTTCCCCAGCCATCTCCCTCTCAGGTGAGGAAGATGCATCGACGAAGCAGGGGCGCAGCCAATGTCCCGCGCATCACCTCTGATGCGCCACAAAAAGTCTCTGTCTTTGACAGACTCACTCGCTGTAATGGCGAGGAGAATTTGGATGCTGAGTACTATGCACCCCAGCGGGCTAGTATAAAGAAATCTAAGGCGGTACGGGCCATGCGCCACAAACGTGCCATGCCAGCAGCAGGCCAGAGGTACGCGCTCACAATCACGCGTGCTGCTGATGGCAAGCTGTACAAGGTCGAATCAGGTGCCTCTGCACCAAAAATGAGTCGACCTTCAAAGTCCTCATCTCACTTGGGCGCATCTACTGCGTGCACAACCAAGTCGAGTGAGGCAAATTCAGTGGTCTTGAACTCCCGCGCCTCCTCTGGTTGTGCGTTTGAGGTCCGTTCAAGTCACTTCAAATGTTGTGGTTCTCCCACTACTGATCGTGATGCCTGCTTGGTATTAGATCAGGGGACGCAGCACTCACCTGTCCACCCCGGCGTTTGGCCTTGCCATACGCCTGAAGGGGGTATGAAGGTAGCACTCTCCTCCAACGACCTGCGTAACGTGATCACTCACAAGCGCCGGTCAGGAGAGTCGACCAACAGGCACGATGCGCCTCTCACGGGGCATACTTGTGCGGTGGTCACCATTAACTGCTGTTGCAAGGCAGCAGTACCACCAAGGCAGTCAGTCTTCCATCGGCTGTAATCATCGACACCCCTCCGACATCGCCTCGGAATGAAGGTGTCAACAGAAGAGGAGCCAAGAGTTGCTTCATGCAACGTGGGCTCCAACTCCTCATCACTCCGGAAGGCGACTGGCAATTCCTCGTCCTCGTCCAAAAGCCAACCGAGGAAAATTAAGGCAGCTGTCTCGTCCTCTGGGGTGTTCGAAGGCACTCGGTCGAGGAAGAAGTTCTTGGAGGAAGCTGGGGGTAGTCAGACCCTTGTTGAGCCTCCTTCCGAAGATGAAGATGTCCAAAGCACAGCTGTGGCGGATCTTCATCCTCGAGGCGAAGTCAGCCTCCCAGAAGCCCCTCAAAACGAGGATGTCCCCCAGGATACGGCTGGGGGTAGAGACGAAGAGGCCCTTCAAGACGGAGCTGAGGGCAATCAGGCCCTTGCAGATGCGCCCGTCGAGAATGACCTCCAGAATGTGGCTGGGGGTGGCCAAGGTGAAACACCGGGAGAGGTGACTCCCCCACATGAAAGTGAGGCCGAGAGCGAAGCCTCAACCAATCCATCCACTCCCGGTCGTGTCATGACAGTATACATGACTGGGGGTGATTCCTTGTCTGATGCACCGTCGCAGGACATTGTCCTGCGCATAGACTCATTAGAGGGAGGACTCAAAACCCTCTCTGCCTCTATGCAAGCACTGACTCAAGCAGTGTTTGATATACGGTCGGCCTTGACCAGAACACCTTCAACCGGTCCCGACCCAGGAGTCAATGGGGAGTCGAGTGTACCCCTTCAACGGGCACCCTCAGACACAGAAGCACCCCGGACGTCGGAGCCCTCAAACGCTCCACTCCAGGTAGTACCACCTTCTCCGACTCCTAGCTCCACGGAGGATGTGGTCGAAATGATCAAGGACTTACGGGAGCGCTTCGAGTCCAAAAATAGGCAAGAGGAGCGCCAGAAGATGGGCATTCCCCAACCTTATCCCCTCGAGTGGAACAAAGTGGTTTATCCCCCAAAGTATAAACCACAAACACTCACGTCGTACGACGGAAAGGACTCTTCGCGTCGGTACCTGACATATTTCCAGTCACAGACGGGGCATCTTCCAAAGGAGGACGCGCTTCTCACCAGCATCTTTGTTGGGGCTCTAAAAGGGGTGGCGTATGACTGGTACTGCAGCCTCTCCGACAATTCTATATCGTCCTTCGACGACTTGATGCGCCTCTTCCTCGATCGCTTCTACGACGGCGGGAAGGACATGACGATGGCATCTCTCATAGAGATACGCCAGAAGGAGAAAGAAACGGCTCGGGTGTTCATCGAACGCTTCCGACAGGCCTGCTTCAGGCTACCTCCAGGCATGTCAGAACATGCGCTCCTTTCCTCTTACAGCATGAATATATGGCCTGCAGTGAAGCTCTGGCTCAACTCTACTCCCCCTCCCGACTGGAGCTCCCTGATCATCGAAGCTGAAGCCGCAGAAAAGAAGGCGGCCAATGCACGTCTTCTGGGTGTCAGCTTCCCCGCCTTTGATGATAAGGGGAAAAGGTCTGCAGCCAACAACTCCGGACGAGAAGCAAAGGGGAAACAGGCATTGACTGTTAATGCCTCGAAAGGCGCATCTGCGGCTACTCAGAAGCCTCCACTGGCACCGAGACCCAAGGAGGTGTATTCATTCAATAACGAAGACACCTTGTAACTCTTTGAAATACTGAAGCAGGGTGACAAGATCAAGCTCCCGGACCCAAAGCGGCCCGATAAAGTCGGAAAAGTGGACAACCCGAGGTACTGTCACTACCATCGGTTTGTCGGACACCCGACCAAGGACTGCTACGTCCTCAAGAATTACATCCAGCGTATGATCAATGCCGATGTAATCTCCGTCGACTATGAAGAGAAGACGGTGTCAGCCAATGTGGTGTCACTTCAGTTCGGCACCTTGCCGCCGACCACCACACAAGATGGCATCGTCTCCATCCCTAAGGCGACAATGGAGGTGGTGAACTTGCCACCTACCCGTGACAATGCGAGTGGACTCATCCCACCCACCACATCTCGAGGAGAGGTCCTCTGGGTTCACCCCGACCTTGTCTCCGAGGTGACTCAACCGGAGGTACGCTCTACCTCCAAATCAAAAGACAGGAAGATCAAGTCTTGCCGCACGGTCTCTTCTTCAACGGAAGAGGCACTTCCAGTGCAGACGCGTGCACAACAGAACGCCCAGCCCGGCGAAGCTGCCGCCGAGGTGGTGCCTCCTGGCACCATCCCTGAGGAGGGCCCGTCTAAACCCTAAGCAGCCAATAAGCAGAAGTAGGTGGAGGCTCGTTTCGACAGACCTCTACGGAAGGAGAATGCTTCGGGGCTAGCCAAGCCCCACAACTTTGACATACTGGCACAACTGGCCAGTACTCCTGTACGCCTGTCTTTGTTTGAGCTCCTGCGTCTTTCTAAAGACTCCCGAGAAGCTCTCTGTGAAGCTCTGAAGGATGCCGAATCCTTTCTCAGTCAGGTCAAGCAGCCTGAAGACCTTCCAACTACTTGAACGCACTGTCATTGTGCGGATGAAGTTATCCCAAACATAACTTTCACCCAACAAGACATGCTGCTCAAGCACCACCGACATAACCGGCCGCTGTATTACACAGGATATGTCGGTTCAGTCAAGGTGAACCGGATTCAGATCGATCTGGGGTCTTCTCTCAGCATCATCCCGAAGGCGCTGCTATCAAAATTAGGGATCCCAATGTACCGGCTGGCGCCCTCCAACACAACCATCAGTGGCTTCAACGCTAGCAAAAGTGAGCCACTGGACAAGATCCGACTGAAGTGTCACATCGACAACCTCAAAACTGAGGTGACTTGTTATGTGGTGGATGCCGAGGTCAACTACAACATCCTGCTCGGCCGACCATGGCTACATGAGTACATGGTGGTGCCTTCCACGCTCCACCAATGCATGAAATATGTATCCACCAACGGCGTCATCTGAACGGAGTTCGCAGACATCGATCCTTTCAAAGGGGTTGAAGCCTACTTCACCGATTCCGACTTGTACAAGCCACTTGACGAGGAGGAAGCCAACGATGCTGATGATGAGGCAGAGACGGCAACTGAGCCGGACACGGAGCCTGAGATGACTCCAGACGCCCCTTTGAAGATCCGACTGAAGGACAAACCACCCCAGAAGGTACCTCCAATGAGCATCAAACTATCCGGGAAAGCACCAACTCCTGAGGCTCCCCTGAAGATACGCCTCAAGGGAAAGCTGCCTCAAACATCGGCTCCCCTGGTGGCAAAATTACAGGAAAAGACACCACTCACAGGAGGCGCAGTTGAGGCACCTTTGAAGGTGCGTCTTAAGGGCAAGCCCCTGCAGTCATCCAAGATGCCAGAGAGGGCTCACATAACCCTCTCAGACCCCAAAGTCAAAGCTGTGGTGGATTCTCCTGGTCCGACCCCAGTGCTTACAGATGAGGAGCTTGGCGAATATATCTCTGCTGATATAGATGCACCCTCCTTAGACAATGTAATCCCACGGGATAAAATCTCGTACTTCATCAATAATAGAGTGTCTTTTAATTATTCTTGTCTTCCACATTGGAATGCTATGTATACATTAGATAACACTCTACGGTCGTTGCAAACATAAATAACGACCGTCCATCATGTAAATCGAGTTGTCCCGTCTCAAGGAGTCTGTTTCATAGCCCCTCCACGAAGCCGAGACGAAGGATCCATCATTTTGGGCAAAATCGAGCGTCATCAAGACCTCCCGCCACTCGAGCCAGAACCTGATACCGGCAGAGTACAAGTCTATCGGTACACGGATACGGCAAAGCACATCATCCAAAAGATGGGCTTCGACCTAAAAAGCAACAAAGGCCTAAACTACGGCAAAGGTCGACATCTCCCTCTCCGGCTTCCAACACCCAAAGGAAAGCCGCAAGACTACTACAATAAAACTCGACGGGGGGTAGGCCATGTCACGTCGCCATCAACTCCAGAGAGTTCAGACGTAGAAGACGTAGAACATTCCCACTCGTCCGAAGCGTCGACTTGGGATTCCGATACCAGTATCGGATCAGTCTTCAGGAAAGTGCTGTCAGCTAACATGACGTCAGCACAACCTCAAAAATGTGAAGGCGAAGACCAAGCGCCGGAACCCTTCGAAGAAGAACCCTGGGCTCAACGCCTAGGAGAACAATGGGAGTCTCGTTTTGAGTTACGTGAACCTCCCACCGAAGACGAAGTCGAGCAGATCGACCTCGGGGACGGATCTTCTTCCAAACCCATCTTCATCAGCAAAAGCCTAGAAGGAGAAGATCGAGAGTCTCTAATCCAGCTGGCTAAAGAGTATATCGACGTCTTTGCCTGGAGCTACGAAGATATGCCGGAACTCGATCCACAGATCGCAATGCATAGGTTGAACATCTTACCTGATGCCAAACCTATCAAACAACAACAGCGACGTTTCCGTCCGGACATCATGAATGCCATCGATCAAAAGGGGGACAAACTCTTGACCAGCGGTTTCATCCGTGAAGAACAGCACCCAGATTGGGTAGCCAACATCGTACCTGTCACCAAGAAGAATAGGAAGATACGAGTCTGTATCGACTTCAGGGACCTCAACTCTGCTTGCCCGAAGGACGAATTCCCACTTCCAATCACCGATGTGATGATCGACAACACATATGGCTTTGAATGCATGTCCTTCATGGACGGGTATTCAGGCTACAATCAAATTAAGATGTTCCCTGATGACTTAAAACACACGTCATTCAGGACTCCGAAGGGTGTTTTCTGCTACACAGTGATGCCTTTCAGCTTGAAAAATGCCGGTGTAACATACCAACGAGCTATGAGCACCATCTTCTGTCAACATCTTCGCAAGACAGTCGAATGCTATATTGACGACATCGCAGTCAAGAGCCGCCTCAAACGAGATCACCTACAGGATCTGAAGACAGTCTTCGATCTCATGCGGGCACATCAACTCAAAATGAACCCCGCTAAATCCTTCCTAGGGGTTTCTAGCGGCAAATTCTTGGGCTTTGTCATCACGGCGAAAGGCATTCATGTTGATCCCGAGAAGACCAAAGCCATCCTCAACATTGACCCTCCGAAGAATCTTCGAGAACTTCGGGGCTTACAGGGACGTCTGGCATACATCCGGAGGTTCATAGCAAACCTCTCCGGTAAATGTCAACCCTTTACTCAGCTCATGAAGAAGGGAGTCTCTTATGTCTGGACAGAGGAGTGCCAAAAGGCTTTCGACGACATCAAAGCCTACTTGACGAGCCCACCAGTCCTGGTGGCACCTGTCGCCGGCA
This sequence comes from Iris pallida, assembly GCA_029216955.1. Classification (NCBI taxonomy): domain Eukaryota; kingdom Viridiplantae; phylum Streptophyta; class Magnoliopsida; order Asparagales; family Iridaceae; genus Iris; species Iris pallida. The sequence goes on from JANAVB010001800.1 coordinate 25,470,590, forward strand.
AACCATTTCTCCTCTACGTCCGTGCCATGGATCATTCTCTTGGCGCTCTGCTGGCTCAAAACAGCGATAAAGGCTATGAGCAAGCAATCTACTACCTCAGTCGAACGCTCATCGGGGCCGAACACCGGTACAACCCCATTGAAAAGGAGTGCTTGGCTTTGGTGTTTGCCATCCAGAAGACTCGTTATTATGTCTCGGGCCAGACAATTTATGTCATTTCTCGAGTCAATCCGCTCAGAGTCCTCATGACGAAGCCAGGATCATTGAACTCCCGGCTAGCCACATGGGCGATCTTGCTAACACCGTATAATATGGTGTTTGTCCCGCAAAAAGCTGTTAAAGGTCAAGCTCTGGCTGACTTTTTAGCTTCACACCCCATCTCAGAATCCTCAAAACTCTATGAAGACATCCCGGATGAGGTCCAAGAATCCAACGTCACCGAAGGAAGCTCCGTTTGGCGGATGTTTTTCGATGGCGCTTCTGTAGGCCTTTAAAAATGACAGTCACGCTGAGTTGATCAGAACAAGTCCAGCAGTCACACTGAGTTGATCAGGACAGAGTCACGTTCAGTTGATCCAGACAATATTTATAAATCACGCTGGGAGACAGCTCATCATTTGTCAGAGAGTCATTATGACTGACAGCACGACAGTCGAAGAATGTCTCTTTGTATGCCACGTATGCACAGAACTCGAGAGATCACCTCCGTCTATTGCGTGACTTTCGAAATCTTCTTCAGCAAGACTCAGTCTTCATCGAGTTGGCGTACCAAAAAGGGTTTCTTGTCATTTAATACGACTGACAAAGCAATCACTGTCAGAGATTTTGTGTCAGTCAAGACACGCCAAATCAAGACAGCTGGCAGTCCTATCTCAAGTCTGCGTGTATCTTTGAGTTCTTCACCTCAAGTTTGCGTGGATTCGAAAGTTTTCTTCCTCAAGTCTGCGTAGATTTTGAAGCTTTTTGCTTCGAGTCTGCGTAGATCCTGAAGCTTCTTGTCCCAAGTTTGCGTGGATTTTGAAGCTTTCTACACCGAGTTTGCGTAGATTTCGTCTTCAACAAGTCTGCATGGATTTCATCAAATTGGAGTACGTGGCAGCCATGCCACTGATCTCTCGCCTGCATGTCCTGTAACTTGCACACGACTCATGCATGAACGCCATGTGTCCAACAGTTACAGGCTACGTCCAGTAACTGCTCACAACCTTGCGTATGTTAAATCCTGCATGATTTTTAACTAAGCACAGGCTGTGAAGACAGTTATCTTTTCAGTTTTATTTTCGACTCTATAAATAGAGTTCTTTTTCTCATTCATTGTATAGATACACTGATATCTACTGTCAAAATTTTGAGAGCTTTTCTTCTTCGCATATTCCAAGGAATAAAGCGATCGTCTTCTAGATCGGATTCCCACAGTTGTAATTTTCCCAGAAACATAATAAATAAAGGAATTTATTTATGGAAAATAAATTGGCGACTCTGCTGGAGAAAACCATCTCCTCTTCTGAGATGGCAACAACTCAATGCGACACTTCGTCAATCGGCTCGACGAAGAAGGTGATGACGATCCAATTCGATCAACTCGCCTATGAAGAAATGCAGCGGGCTAAGAGTGGCAAGCCCACTCCAGCCTCCATTACCACTACCAAATCGAAGGGATACTCTGTCTATGTCCCTAAGAATTAGTTGGTAGTCAATGGTGAAGTCTCTGCCACAGTGTCTACTCCTAACACTGGCAAGCACTCTACTGCAAGCACGCACACTCTTGTACGCTCAAAGATGACAGTAATTGAAAGTCACGCTGACAGTACTGGTTCCTTAGCCAAATCTGTTCCAGCGTGCAAATTCAACCTCAAAAGTCACGCTGACAGTACTGGCTCCTTAGCCAAATCTGTTCCAGCGTGCAAATTCAACTCTAAAAATCACGCTGATAGTACTGGCTCCTTAGCCAAATCTATTACAGTATGTAATCCCACATTCAACAGTCACGCTGACAGTACTGGCTCCTTAGCCAAATCTGTTTCAGCGTGTAATTCTAAATTCAAAAGTCACGCTAACAGCTCTGGTTCTTTAACCAAGTCTGTTTCAGCGTGTATTTCATCCAAGAAGAATGGCTCTTTAGCTATCTCTTCTTCTTTACTAAGTTCTCCTAGAACTGGGGGTGGTCTTCCACACAAAGTCCCTTCGAAAAGGAATAACTCTTTAGTTGTTTCTTCTGCTCCTGTAGTTTTTACTTCAGGAACAGCTTTGACTGACACTTTTGTTAGTCAAAGGAAAGGAGATGGTCTTTTGACTACTCTTCCTTCTGGATATTCTATGTTTCAAAACTTGAATGAGTCTAAGAAGAAATATTCCTTAATGTCTTCTTCTATGACTTCTTCAAATTGGGCACAGAATCTGTCTAGAAAAGAAGGTCTGTTACCAACTCCTAATCAAAGGGATGGTTCAACTCTTCCTTCTCTGCAAATATCCAGATCAATGGAAGGAAAACTCCATGTTTCCAAAACCAATGTGTCACCTTCCACTGATCTAAGAACAAAACTTAGCACTTCGTTCTAAGAAACCATATCAGTTGGAAACAAGGATAAGAGATCCAGATGCAGAGTATGCAAGAAACTATGTGGCTCATATCAATCACTCTCTGTATAATCAAGAGCCATCAAGACCCAAGAACAGAAAATATACTCCTCAATCTTCACAAACAGATTTACGAGAACATCTTCAACAGAAGAGAAGGAGTAATTCTATGACAAAAGATCATGCTGAATGTGACTTCTATCCAAGAGTCATAATTCAGTGCAGATGTCAATCAATAGTTCAAAACCATGGTGATCATGAGTGTGACTTCCAGCCAAGAGTCACAATGCAATGCAGATGTCAAAACTGAACGATAATCCGTTTTCAATCGGATTCAGTATGAACCTATGCCTGATGAAGATGAGCCTTTGTTTACTTCTGTCAACATGACCTCTTGGGATGCTGGGGGTAGAGCTGATAGTCCAGATGGAGTATATAGAAACACCAGAGCAAGAGTCCTGGCCTCTAGTCAAAGAAACTTGATCTCTGAAGATGATTCTGAATTTCTAGGAGAATCTAACTTTCCACTTCTTCCTACTGGGGGTAGTTCTCCTCTAAATGACTTTGATGCACGAAGCAATGATTCAGAGCATACAACATCCACTAATTCATCAATAATCCCTCGTACAGTCACTACATATATGGTGGATGGGAATACTGAATTGAACAATGAACCTTCTTCTTCGGTTACTCCTCAGGACCAAAGAATTGCTTCTTTGGAACAGCAAATGAAGTCTATGGCTGATACTATGAAGTCGATGTATGAACTCATGACAGCTCAGTTGCAGAATCGACAGACTGTATCAGATGCCATACCAACTGACACTGATATAAGTCCAGTACAATTTCCTCCAGCAGTACAATCCAATACTCCTGGACCAGCTCAACCAAATCCTAGTCTCTCTGGAGCTGGGGGTAGTGCTTACAATGCTGTTCCTTCTCCTAACTATTCTCTACAAGCTACAACTCCACAATCCTCCGGAGTTGTTAATTGAAGAATTGAGGAATCTCAAAACTCAATTCGAGGCATTCAAACAGAAAGATGGTTTACAAAGGTTAGGCATCAAGCAACCTTACCCGATAGAATGGAAGCAAGTATCATATCCTCCTAAATACAAGCCTTCTACTATCTCATTCTATGATGGAACCACTTCTCCAAGTCAGTTTATTAATCACTGTGAAGTGATGACTGACCAGTTGCAACCAAGTGATGCTCTCCTTACTCGGGTATTTATTGGATGTCTCAAGGGAACTGCTTATGAATGGTATAGAAGTCTCCCAGATGGGTGCATTACCTCATTTGCTGGTTTCAAACAGATATTTCTTGAACGGTTCTATGAAGGGCTTAATGACATGACTATATCTGCTCTTATCAGAATCAAGCAGAAAAATAATGAAACTACAGAGGATTATATTGAACGGTTTCGAAGAGAAGCTCTGAAGATGCCTCTTGGAACTCCTGATGCTGTCACCATCGACACATGCAAATCAAACTTGTTGCCAATCATCAGCATGTGGACAGGATCCACCCAATTCCAAGACTGGCCTTCTTTCATAGTTAGTGCCAAGGCCGCAGAAATTAGTGCTGAAACCTTCAAAGGCTTAGGAGTGCAGATGACTCCCAAAGAAACAGGTCAAGGTGCTAACAATAAAAATAATGCTCGCAAAGGAAAAGAAACTCTTGAAGTTAATCTTCAGAGCAAAGATGCATCAACTGTTCAAACTTCTCCTACCTCTACAACTCAACAACCAAGAACACCTCGCCCCAAAGAAGAATACTCTTTCGATGATGACGATGTCCTTGGTATCTTTGAATGTCTGCTGAAAGGTAATAAAATACAATTACCTGAAATCAAGAAACCTGATGAAGCTGGTAAGACAGATCATCCCAAATACTGTCCATACCACAGAATGCTGGGTCATACAATTCGTACATGTTATGTACTGAAAGGAAAGATCCAAGAAATGATTAAGTCTGGAGCTATCTCTCTTACTCCAAAAGAGAAGACTGTCACTTCTAATGTCGTCTCTATACAATTTGGAGACTTCCCTCCTCAACTCCTGGAAAGTGGGATTGTTCCTATTCCCAAGGCAACTCTTGAAATAGTGAATATTCCTCCTCCACATTCTGAAGGATTAGTGTCAATCACTTTGGAAACTGGAGAAATTATGTGGATTCATCCTGACCTAGTGGCAGATTTTGAATCACCCTCTCCTCAAAAGACTACTTCTCAAAAGTCCAAGAAAGCTGGAAAGATTAAGCTATGTCATATGACGTCTCTTGGATCTACTTCCGACACAGAGCCAAAAGATAAAGAAAAAGCACTTGTTAGTGCTACTCGAATGGGGAAACCTTATCTAAAGGATTATTCCAAGAATCCTGAGGATACTCCTGATATCCCTCCAGCTGATAGAGATGCTTCTAATGCTCCTCCTGAAGAAGAATCATCTACTGCACCTGTTCCTTCAACTACACCGGTTGAACCTATTCCTCCCAAGCCTACAGCTCTGGAGAAAGGCAAATAACAGGCTCGGTTTGATAAACCAATCAAGAAGTCTCCTCTTCTTGGGCTTCAGAAGCCTTACAATTTCGACATTCTAGCTCAACTTGCTAATACTCCAGCTAGAATGTCCCTCTTTGAGCTTTTACGTCTTTCTAAAGAGACTCGGGAGATGTTAAGTGAGGCACTTCTTCAAGCTGACTCTTGTCTTACTCAATTAAAGAAGCCAGATGCAGAACCTGCCACTTGCTTACATTGCAACAGTGTACTGGAGATTATCCCAAATATTACCTTTACACAAGATGACATGCTACTGGAGGATAATCGACATGATCGGCCTCTCTACTACACCGGTTATATCGATACGATGAAGATAGATCGTATCCTTATTGATCCAGGGTCTGCTATAAGCATCATGCCAAAGAGCCTATTGGATGAACTAAAAATCCCTCTTCACAAACTCTCCAAGACGGTTACTACTATCTTGGGATTCAATCAAAGCCGAAGCGAGCCTTTGGGAAAGATTCATCTGAAGCTTCAGATAGGCGATTTCAGATCCAAAGTCACTTTTTATGTGATCGAGATCGTAGGATCCTATAATCTTCTTCTTGGGAGGCCCTTTCTTCATGAAAATAATGTGGTGCCTTCTACTCTTCATCAGTGTTTTAAGTACATTGATAGCAATGGAAGAGTACAAAAAGAAGTTGCTGATATAAATCCCTTCCATGGGGTTGAAGCTTATTTCAATGATTTCCGAATGTACAAAGAAGAGTATACAAGGATCATACAAGCCATGGAGAAAGAGGATTCACAAAGTGAGACCTTAATAATCCCTGTTAAAGGTCGAACTACTCAACAACAATCTCCCAAACTCTCTGGAAAAGGTTCTTTAATCATTCCAGTAAGTGGACGGATCTCTCCACTATCTCAGTCATCTACTCAAGATACTCTGATCATTCCTGTTGGAGGACGGACTACTCTTCCATCTCAAGTTTCAAGGGAGCTCACCTCTTCTGAGCCATTTGTTATCGATCTTAATCGAAACAAAGCTTCTTCTTCTTCTTCTCCCCCTTTAGTCATTGACTTGGCTAAAATCTCTAAGGCCCAGCCTTCTCCCGATGTAAATACTACTGCTTTTACATTTAATGAAAAGTCTCCACCTTTGCAGTATGCTGATGTATGCAATTATGTTCAAAGTTATTTACATCTGTTAGATGACTTGAGCACAATAACCATTGGAGTTGTACAGACTGTTCATACAGATGTATCCCTAGAACCAGTACAATCTTCATACTTCCTAGTTCCCAGCAGAAAGCCAGGAGATATTCCAATATTCTTCTACAAAGGACCCCGAAGTCCTTCTGATTTAGAAGATGATGACAGAAATGATGATACTGGAAGATTACAACTACGTCGTTATAGTCAGCAATCTAAAGACATCATCAAAAATATGGGCTATGACTTCAGGACTGGCCTCAATAGTGAAAAAGGAAGAAAAATGCCTATTCGTATTCCTTCTCTGAAATATGGAAGGACGAAATGTGGATTAGGCTATATTACTCCTACTCCTTTCATCAATATTATCCATGAAGATCCTGAATCTGACGAAGATAAGAGATCTGATTCTTCTAGTACCACTTCTTGGGATTCCGACACAAGTATCGGGGACTTCTACTGCAACATTCTGTCTTCCAACATGGTTTCTATTGATCATTCTGAAGAAAGTGATGAAGACGAAGAAGAATTTGAAATCTCACCGGAATCAGAACAATGGGCTCAAAGGTTAGATAATCAATGGGAGTTCCGATTTGAGCAAAAAGAACCTCCGACTGAAGATAAACTTGTTCAAATAGATGTTGGTGAAGAGGGATCCCCCAAACCAATATTCATCAGTGAAAGTCTTTCAGAAGATGATAAGCAAGACATGATCAAGCTCATTCGTGATTACATCGACGTCTTCGCTTGGAGTTATGAAGATATGCCAGGGCTTGATCCACAAATTGCAACTCACAAGCTCAATATCTTGTCAAATGCCAAACCGGTCAAACAACAACAGCGACGATTTCGTCCAGATATTATGGATACAATTGAAGCTGAAGTCAATAAACTCATGGCCTCCGGGTTTATTAGAGAGGAACAACATCCCGATTGGGTGGCTAACATAGTTCCTGTCCTTAAAAAGACTGGCAAGATCAGAGTATGCATAGATTTCCGCGATCTCAATACGGCATGCCCTAAGGACGAATTCCCTCTACCAATCACTGATGTCATGATCGATAATACCTGTGGATTTGAACAGATGTCATTCATGGACGGGTATTCTGGGTACAATCAGATTAAAATGTTTTCAGATGATGAGAAGCACACTTCTTTCAGAATGCCGATTGGTACATACTGTTATACAGTTATGCCATTCGGTCTCAAGAATGCAGGAGCAACTTATCAACGAGCTATGAGCACTATATTCCGTGAACATTTGTAGAAAACAGTCGAATGCTACGTTGATGATATTGCAGTCAAAAGTCGACAAAAGGAGGATCATATCCAAGATTTGAAGACTATTTTTGATCTAATGCGTAAGCATCAATTAAAGATGAACCCTACTAAGTCCTTCTTAGGTGTCTCTAGTGGTAAATTTCTCGGCTTCGTCATTACCTCTAAAGGTATACACGTGGATCCCGAAAAGATCAAAGCCATCCAAGAGATGCGTCCTCCACGCACCTTAAAAGAGCTACGAGGATTTCAAGGAAGGATCGCTTATATCAGGAGATTCATCTCTAATTTGTCAGGACGCTGCAGACCATTCAACAAACTTATGAAGAAAGGTGTCTCTTTTGTCTGGAATGATGAATGTCAGAAAGCATTCGATGATATAAAACAATATCTGATGAGCCCTCCAGTATTGGTACCTCCCGTTTCAGGAATTCCATTTCTCCTATATACTCGAGCAATGAGTCATTCATTGGGTGCATTACTTGCTCAAAAGAATCAAAATGGCCATGAACAAGCCATTTATTATCTCAGTCGTACTATGACCGGAGCTGAACCTCGTTATTCACCGGTCGAAAAAGAATGTCTAGCCTTGATGTTTGCTGTTCAAAAGACACGACATTATATCATTGGCCAGACTATTCATGTCATCTCCAGGATCAATCCTATACGGATCATGATGAAAAAACCCAGTGTTTTGAATTCTCGACTGGCTAATTGGGGAATCCTACTCGCTCAGTATGACATGCACTATATTCCTCAGAAGTCAGTCAAAGGACAAGCTTTAACTGATTTTCTGGCTGCTCACTCAATTCCAGAGAATTCAAAACTCTATGACGAAATCCCAGATAAAGTCCTAGATTCAAATCAAATTGCTGAAGAAGATCCTACCTGGCGTTTATTCTTTGATGGAGCTTCAAGGATAGGTCCTAATGGTGATATTGTCGCTGGAGTTGGAATCGTTCTTGTATCGCCGGAAGGTCTTGCTATCCAAAGAGCTTATTCTCTCGATCAACCATGTTCAAACAATGTAGCTGAGTACAATGTATTACTCATTGGTCTTCAACTCGCTAAACATCTGAATATTCAATATTTGGAGGCGTATGGAGACTCTAAACTCATTGTCAATCAGATAAGGGGTACTTATGAAGTTCGCCATCAAGATCTGGTTCCTTATCATAGATCAGCTATATCTATGGTTTCTTCATTTGAAGAATTCTTCATTGAACATGTTAGGCGAGCATGTAATACAGAAGCTGATGCTCTAGTTAATCTTGCGGCGGTGTTGGCTATTCCGATCAGACGGCAACAAATGATTGTTGTTCGTAATCGAGAATTATTTCATCTTGAAAATAACCTGACCCTAGGACTTCCAGTTGACATTGAAGAATCAACATCTCATGACGTCAACACAACAAGAGGATTTGGATTCAGTCGTAAATCGATGTCATCTTCATCTGATTCCAGCATAGAATTTATCTTCAGTAACTCGGCCGAGAATCAAAATACGGATAAAGATTGGAGACTTCCTTTCTTGGATTTCGTATTGTATGATATTCTTCCGGATGATCCGAGTGAGGCAGCATCTATCAGACGACGATCACTCAGATTCTATTACAATCATACAACAAAAACCTTATATCGTCGAGCTTATGATGGTTTACTTCTTCGATGTGTTGCTGGTGACGAGGCTCAACAAATCATTCGTGAAGCACATAATGGAATTTGTGGTGCACATCAGCCTGGACCAAAACTTCAAGACCGTATTCGACGTATGGGTTATTATTGGCCCACTATGGTATCTGATGCCATCGAATACGCCAAGAAGTGTAAAGCCTGTCAAATCCATGCGGATTTTATTCATCAACCTTCGAAATTTCTACATCCGACGGCAGCATCATGGCCCTTCGAAGCTTGGGGCATGGACATCATTGGTCCAATCAATCCGCCATCATCAAAAGGTCATCGGTTTATTCTCGCAATAACCGATTACTTTTCCAAATGGGCTGAAGCCATTCCTTTATCTGAAGTTAAGACGTCCAATATCATCAGCTTTATTAAGCATCATGTCATCTACAGATTTGGTGTTCCTCGACGCATTATTCATGATAACGGACCACAGTTCGTCAGTCAGAAGTTTACTCGATTCTGTGATGATCACCGGATCAATAATGTGGCTTCTACCGCGTATAATCCGGCAGCTAACGGATTAGCAGAAGCTTTCAACAAGACCATCATTAAACTCCTAAAGAAGTTTGTCTCTACTAACAAACGTAATTGGAGTGAGAAGCTCGGTGAATGTTTGTGGGCTTATCGCACTACAGTTCGTAATGCTACTAAATGTACACCCTTTTCTCTGGTGTATGGTTGCGAAGCTGTTCTTCCATTAGAGATTCAAATTCCTTCTTTAAGGATAGCAATCGCTAATGAACTCACTGCTGAAAATAATGATCGTCTTCGACTTCAGGAATTAGAAGCTCTGGATGAAAAGCGATTATCTGCTCAACAGAATATTGAATTCTATCAAGCTAAGATCTCAAGAGCTTTTAATAAGAAAGTCAGAGTTCGAGCATATCAAAAAGGAGAACTTGTTCTAACAGTCAGACGTCCTATGACTATGACTCATATGAGCAAGGGCAAATTTGACGCAAAGTGGGAAGGTCCCTATATTGTGAGCAAAGTTTTCTCAAATGGAGCTTATCAACTCTCAGAATTGGATGGTCGAAAAGTCTTGATGCCTATTAATGGCAAATTCCTTAAAAAGTACTATGTATAAATGCTTGTAATCATCAGACAGTTTCATGTTTAGAAATAAAATTTTTATTTTATTTTTAATCATGAATGATGATACATGATATTAAGGAAGATCACTATCATCCTTTTCTACATTTGGACGTGGGCCACTGCCATCCTTCTCGAAGACGTGATCAGCAAAAGAGCTGAGGATCTCCTTGCTGGAACCCACAAGAAACTTGCAAGCTGCCATCCTCATGGCTTCTTCTCCTTCAGTCCTTCCTGGTTCGAGCAGGAAGTCCAGAATGTCCCTTGGTGGCTTGGGTGCAGACGAACCTTCGCCTGCTTCCACCTTCTTCGATTGAATTGGATCAGCAGGGTGTTCTTCAGTGCCTTTCTGAACCTTCATGGCGATTTCAGCCTTCTTGGATGCTTCTTCAGACGACATTTTTATGTTTGAAAGAAGAAGCGTTCGTTCTTGTCAGATTTTTGCTATATTTATAGGCAGAAGTTCCTCAAATAATGAAGCGTCACATTCATCCGACGATTCATACATTCATTAATACTTGACGGTTCAACCGTTCATTTATTACATTCATTCGACAGTTCATCCGTTCATCATTTCCTAAACGATTCGTCCGTTCATAATCTTCTATCAATTTATTAAGTGGGAATTCGTTATTGATCACGTTTTCATAACCTCTGAATCAATTCCGAATCTACTTACTCATTTGTCATTCTTTTTGATCTCTGCATAGAAATCAATCTACTTTCTTTTTGAGTTCCTACATATTATCACGTCCATAATACCTCTGATAATATCATATACTCTAAAACAGAAAAGAAGATTTCATTATCTATCATGTCCACAATTCATCCACAAATACAAATCTTTGAGCTCGAAGACAAGGGGCTCTGGTTCTTCACCCCCAAAAGTGGGGTCACCATGGGAACAAAAGCCCAACTTGCGTGCTTCTTCCTCAGCTTCTTCCTTTGGTGTCATGTTGACGTAAGATGAAGATTAAAAATGAATCTTCTCCCTGCTTATATAACAGAGTTCGCCGGCGGTTTATATTCCACCATAAATTGGATGCAATCAGTCTCGAAAAATGAAGAGTCATCATGACATTTAAAGAACTTCGAAGTCTTTCCGACTTCCGAAAAATTTAAAAGACATCTCAGCGTGATTAAATTCAAAGTATTTCAAAAATTTTGAAGTCTTTTCAATTTTCGAAAACTTTGAAGGGGGTTTTGTAGGCCTTTAAAAATGACAGTCACGCTGAGTTGATCAGAACAAGTCCAGCAGTCACGCTGAGTTGATCAGGACAGAGTCACGCTCAGTTGAACCAGACAATATTTACAAATCATGCTGGGAGACAGCTCATCATTTGTCAGAGAGTCATTATGACTGACAGCACGACAGTCGAAGAATGTCTCTTCGTATGCCACGTATGCACAGAACTCGAGAGATCACCTCCGTCTATTGCGTGACTTTCGAAATCTTCTTCAGCAAGACTCAGCCTTCATCGAGTTGGCGTACCAAAAAGGGTTTCTTGTCATTTAATGCGACTGACAAAACAATCACTGTCAGAGATTTTGTGTCAGTCAAGACACGCCAAATCAAGACAGCTGGCAGTCCTATCTCAAGTCTACGTGTATCTTTGAGTTCTTCACCTCAAGTTTGCGTGGATTCGAAAGTTTTCTTCCTCAAGTCTGCATGAATTTTGAAGCTTTTTGCTTCGAGTCTGCGTGGATCCTGAAGCTTCTTGCCCCAAGTTTGCGTGGATTTTGAAGCTTTCTACACCGAGTTTGCGTGGATTTCGTCTTCAACAAGTCTGCGTGGATTTCATCAAATTGGAGTACGTGGCAGCCATGCCACTGATCTCTCGCCTGCATGTCCTGTAACTTGCACACGACTCATGCATGATCGCCATGTGTCCAACAGTTACAGGCCACGTCCAGTAACTGCTCACAACCTTGCGTATGTTAAATCCTGCGTGATTTTCAACTAAGCACAGGCTGTGAAGACAGTTATCTTTTCAGTTTTATTTTTGACTCTATAAATAGAGTTCTTTTTCTCATTCATTGTACAGATACACTGATATCTACTGTCAAAATTTTGAGAGCTTTTCTTCTTCGCATAGTCCAAGGGATAAAGCGATCGTCTTCTAGATCGGATTCCTACAGTTGTAATTTTCCCAGAAACACAATAAATAAAGGAATTTATTTATGGAAAACAGCTTCAAGAACAGGCCCCAAAGGCCAAATCATCGCAGGAGTGGGGGTAGTCTTAGTCTCCCCCGATTAGTTGATCATCCAGCGTGCTTACTCCCTTTTGAAGCCGTGCTCCAACAATGTTGCCGAGTACAACGCACTCATCATGGGACTCCAACTCGCACAACAGCTGGGGATGGACCATTTGGAAGCCTACGGTGACTCAAAACTCGTCGTAAACCAGATTCGGAGGCAATATAAGGTTCGCCATGAAGACCTCATCCCTTACCATGAAGTTGCATTGAACATCATTTCAACCTTCACCGGGTTCTTCATCGAACACGTACCTCATCTACAAAACTTGGAGGCTGACGCTCTGGCTGGCCTCGCAGCCTCATTGGCAGCGCCCTTTGGGACTCAACACTATGTCACGGTAACTGGCCGAGACTTGGTTTGTCCTAGAAATAACCTATGCTTGTGAGTGGCTCACGCCATGCCGACGAACACTGGTGTTAATGTCCGAGACTGGAGGTTCCCGTTCATCGACTTTGTTGTCTACGGAATCCTTCCAGAGGACCCGAAGGAAGCCATCTCAGTCAGGAGATGCTCTCTTTGATTCTACTACGATACAGCTACCAAAATGTTGTACCGACTCTCCTTCGATGGGCTCCTCCTTCGATGCCTGTCCGACGAAGAAGCAGCCGAAGCTCTTCGAGAAGCTCATGACGGAACTTGCGGAGCTCATCAACCTGGTCCTAAGTTGCAGGATCGACTGCGACGTATGGGCTACTACTGGCCAACCATGGCCGCCGACGCTGTTGAATATGCTAAGAAGTGTCACGCATGCCAACTTCATGCGGACTTCATACATACACCGTCTGAATCACTACATCCTACAGTTGCCTCCTGGCCCTTTGAAGCCTGGGGCATGGACATTGTGGGACCAATCATCCCTCCTTCATCAGGAGGACACCGCTTCATCCTGGCCATCACCGATTACTTCTCCAAATGGGCAGAAGCAGTCCCACTGGCGAAAGTAAAGAGCTCCAGGGTGGTCAGCTTTATCAAACACCATGTCATTTACCGTTTCGGAGTACCCCGGCGGATCATTCATGACAATGGTCCTCAGTTTATCAGCCACATTTTTAGCAGGTTCTGTGACAAGAATCGCATTCAAAATATGGCATCCACCGCCTACAATCCGGCTGCAAACGGGTTAGCAGAAGCGTTCAACAAAACTATCGTTAGGCTGCTCAAAAAGGTCGTGTCATCCAACAAACGCGACTGGGACGAAAAGCTTGGCGAATGCCTTTGGGCCTACCGCACAACGGTACGGACCCCAACAGGCAACACACCATTCTCCCTGGTCTACGGGAGCGAAGCGGTACTGCCTCTCGAGATCCAGATACCCTCACTCCGCGTAGCAATAACAAACAAACTCATAGAAGAAGACAATCAACGTCGTCGTCTGCGGGAACTGGAGGCACTCGATGAAAAGCGTCTCTGGCTCAATAACGCATCGAACTCTACCAAGCCCGTATATCACAGGCTTTCAACAAGAAGGTCAAACAGAGGACTTTCCAAGTTGGCGACCTGGTTTTAGCAGTCAGAAGGCCAATGGTGTTAACTCACAAGTCACCAGGAAAGTTCGAGCCCAAGTGGGAAGGACCTTTCATCATAGAGACAGTATACTCAAACGGTCCTTATCGCCTCGCCAAAGCCAATGGGGACTTGTTCATGATGCCCATCAACGGCAAGTTCCTAAAGAAGTACTATTATTGATCCTTCAGACATGTGCTTCCCTAAAGGGGATCTGTGGGCCCAATCATCGGGACTCACACACAATCTCCTTCCACAAACTCATACGCTTCTGGAACCCAGCTGTTCCGTGGCATCCTTTAGTAGAAAGACAACCACGTCCACATCACCTCTGAGTTGTTCCTCTACATCCTACAAAGCGAAATCTTACGCTACGTAAGCCGATGCTACCCTTCATGTTTACCACGTCCACATTACCTCTGAGTAAACATCTCGTACAAACAACCCCTGCGTTGTCGTACATTGATCGCAGAACTTCCACGTCCACCTCACCTCTGAGTTGTTCAGCATATCCCCCGGGATTATTCCTACCACGTCCATAATACCTCTTAGTAGGAAGATTCTATCATTTTAAACCCAATGATTGCCATGTCCACATCACCTCTGAGCAAACATGTTGGTTCCTTCAAACTTATTATCTGTACCTAAAAACCAAGGTGCGCAAAAGATAATAGGTCCACACAAATTATCAAGTTCATAATAACAAAAATGAACACATCACAAAAAAAGGTTGTTTACTTCTTTATTTTCTAAAAAAAAAAGAGTACAGAACTACACTATCCCTTAGCAAGGGTTGCAAAAGAACATAAAAAAAGGGAGAAGCTACAGTCCCTGAACCTCTCCAGGGTGGGCTGAGAGCTCTCTGACTCGACGTCTTAAGTCGGCTGTACGGGTCTCCAC
The DNA here is from genome assembly GCA_029216955.1 of Iris pallida. Taxonomy (NCBI): domain Eukaryota; kingdom Viridiplantae; phylum Streptophyta; class Magnoliopsida; order Asparagales; family Iridaceae; genus Iris; species Iris pallida. The sequence goes on from JANAVB010001800.1 coordinate 25,485,604, forward strand.
AGTCGCCAGGACTCGACGCTCAGCTTCTTGACGCATCAATTCAACAGCCTCGGCGGAATTTTCGCTCTCATGCTTCTCATCAAGCTGTTGTCGCTGCAGAGCCAAGGCAAAAGTCCGTTGAGTAAAAGTCGCTTCCTCCTTCTTGAATGCTGTGTGTTCAGCCCGGACACGTTCGGCATCTAACTGGAGTCGGGCCCGTTGGTCCTCAAGACGGCGCATCTGGGTATTGATCTCTGCGATGTTAGCATCCAACGCAGCTCGCGTTTCCATCGTCTTCTTCATGGACTGAGACAACTGCTCTACCGCAGCCTCAGTCTTAGCCACCTCGCGCTCCCAAATGCCCACAGTGGCCTGGTAGGAAGACTCGATCTCGGCAATCAACTTCCCCTTCTCCGCATCTATCAGGACGGATAGGTCATTTCGTTGGATGCGCTGAAGTTCCGCAAGCCGCTCGTCCAGCTCGATCACCGAAGCCTCCAGAATTTTGGCCATATGGTCGTGGCCTTGGTGAACGCGGATCAGCTCGATACAGGGCATTGCCAGAGTTCTTGCCGTCGCAAAGCTCCCGTTGGCATCCATCACCGCAGATACACCCCCTCTGCAGCATTTTGTACACTCCCTCGACGAGGAATTTCATATATTCGTCTGCGTCCGCCAGTACCTGCGGCGTCATAGCAGGAGTTGGAGGAGCTACTACGGCTAGCGGACCGGAAGAAGATTCGCCAACCTCAACCTGCGAGGCTGGAACCTCGGCATCAATAGGCTCTTCATCAACATGGGCTGAACTGCTAGCCCGAGGAGCCGAAGGAACAGAGGAAGCCCGCACAGACGTCGAGATAGTACCCCAAGTAGGAGGGGCAACAGAGGGCTCCACACCCTTACCCTTCTCAAGCCCGGAGGAACCACCGACGTCAACGGCCACCTCTTCTGCCCCCAACGTCCTATCAGCAACCAATACCTCCCCCGGCAGAACGGGAAGATCAACACTCATCTCCTGGCCCGCCCCGGAAGACAGGACCGGCAGAAGGGTCTCATCCTTCTCAAGTCCCTCTACAGGGACAGAATCTGTCGCTACCTCCTGATCGGTAGCCACCTCAACTTCCACGGTTGAAGCTGGGGTAGGACTCGCAATGATATAGCTGACCTCCCCTCATCATGACAAGGAGGGGAATCAACCCTCTCCTCTGTCCCAACCATATCTGTTGCCCCCGAAACAGACTCTTGCAGCTCTGGAGCAACGTCATCCGAAGGCGACGAACTCCAATCCACCTCATCATCAGGATGCCTCGAGTCCGTAGGACCCTCAACGTCCAAGACCTCCACGGCAGACTGTACCTTCCCGGAATTTGTTGCAACCTCAAAGACAGGAGATACTAAAACCTCCGCAGGAACGTCTTCGGGACCCTCCTCCACGAGAGACATTATCATCGGTAGAATGCGCTCATCAGAAGAGCCTGCCACCTCCTTCGGTTTACTAGCACCCAGTTTTGAAACACGGGACTTCTTCTTCGATGATCCATGCAAGAAGAAAAGCATAAGTCACCACAATGACAAAATGAATTAAAATTACGGAACACTCCTTACCTCAGCAGGAACTGATCCCGTTGGCGTTACGAGTGGCACTTCCGTAACCTTTGGAGTCGACATCTTTCTCGACCTTTTCGGTACAGAAGAACCAGCTTCTGTGTCAGCCCGCCTCTTCCCAACAGACGGATCTCTCACTGGTGCTGTAGCAGCAGCCCGATATCCCGTCAATTCTGGTGGACGATATGATCGGGCTGCCATCAACATATTCGCCGTGGCCTCCAGCTGAGTTCCAATGATAAAACTAGTCTCCCTGTCATAACCAGGAGACGCAGCATTCATAATGCAATACAGCTTGGCGGCCGGATATAGGATCTGCGACCGAGGGTTGCGGACTGGCGTAGTAAAATTAACGCTAGTGCATCCAGCGTTATAATACTGCCAGCCCCGGGCTCCATCCAGCAAACTCCCGATGAAGCCTAGACTGCTACTGGGATTCCGCAACATTAGCTGGGTATAGCCAAATTGACGAGCAAATCGGCTTGGTAGATATGGCTCTAGATAACATCTATTCTGGTTGCGGTAGACCAGGTAAGAAGGCCGGATACTTTGCAACCAACGAAAACTCCATTTCGGCAAAGTGATCGCATCTTCGCCAGAGTCAACTAAATCTTGGTCGGCCTCGAAATCTTTGAAGATCGGGCCAACCTTGACAATCTCCCACCCCTGAAGGTAGGACAAGACTCTTCTGCAAACGGGGACGCCAGTGTATAACCACTTCCTCTTATAGAAGCGGCGGATGAAGGCATCCCCTTCAACATGATCCTCCTCCGGACCGGGACTCATCACGTTCGGATGATGCAAAATCAGCCATCCCATAAGATAATGGAAAGGCAGCTCGGCCCGAGGAAAGTTGTCATTGTTACCTTTCTCGTGGATCACATCATCAGCAAAAGACCTCAAACCGCGCAACAGGTTGCACACCATCGCGGGAAGGAGAGCTAAATGTCGTCCAAAAGCCAACTTCACGACAGGCAAAATGAGATTCCGATGTACCCTCTCTACGGCACCGGATCCACCTGCAAACACGCAATCCCGGAGCCATATCATCAAGTAGGCTGTCAACACTGCCTTAGATGACATCCGGTGCCCACAGTGCCAGAAGCAGCTATATGTATCCTTGCCGCTCTCATCCGAACGTGGGGTCCTCTCGTCCAGCCGACTTATTTCAGAAGTCACTTCCGCGGGCTTCAGTCCCTGCGGAGTCGCAAACCGGATCCTCGAAGGATCCGCCAAATCCTGCTTAAAGACATAGTCCCTCCAAGCAGTTACATGAGGCTGGGTCTTGCCCTTATCCCTCCGGTGCATCAGATAATGGTGGCTCGTCACCTCTTTGAATACAGCCATCATCTCCGGGTCCTTATCTTCCAGAACCTGGATCTCCTCATTTGACGGAGAATATTCCTCGTACGGCTTCGAGCCCCAAGGAAGCTTAGACACTTCGTACATCTCATTGAGAGCCAACCCCAACTCTCCCACCGGAGTGAAAAAGCTGCCAGTATGGGCATTGAATAATTCCAAGAGGGCAAGGAACATAGGCTTATTGAGATCCACGCCTACCTGCGTAGCCCGAATGGCGGCTGTCAGTCCGATCTCCTTAAGCTCAACTTTGAACCTTGAAAGCACCCAAGTGGTCAACTCGTCCCACCTCGGAATGTAGTGACACCAACCTTCGACTCTAAAGCCACCTGTCGGGTACATGACCTTCGCTGTCAGCATCCGATTTGCAAAGGTCGGGATACTGAAGGGAAACGTGTCATTTGGGACTTCACTGTAGAGGCTCCCGGGACACAAGGCTCGGTAAATGAACGAGGAACCGGCTCGTGAAGCAGCCAAAGTATCTCGCTGGTTCGAGGTGGCGTCGATCGAAAGGGTACCTCCCAAGGCCCCTCCTTGAGAAGGAGTAAGTTCCCAACCCATCCTTCTCTTCGAAGCTAAATGATAAAAGGCCGTCAGCGGCAACTGGCGGTCAACCTGCCTCATGTATAGAACCATGCCTTTGGCAGAAAAGAACCAGTCTTCTTTGATCTTCAGTATCTTCGCTTCAGAAGAGACTAGTCGGTCGCCAAACAGAAAGGCAGGTTTTAGGAAAGTCACATCTTCAGATTCAGCAGACTTCAGTTTACCACTCTCCATCATACTCTGGAGGAAAAGCGGCAACTGGTTCTGGATTTGCAGCATTCTCTCCCGGGGTTGGTTCTGTAAGATAGTATCCTTTGCAGGGTTGATCACCGCCTCATCAAAATCAACTCCCATTTGGCAAAGAGAAGCATCCAGGAGGACCTCATTCAACAAAGGGATCGTCATCGACACTGGCACAACAAAAGTGGAAGTCAGGCAAAAAGACAAAAGGTGTCAAATAGATTGATGCATCGTCAGGGTATAAACCCATGCGCGTCACCCATGCGCGTCAGCATTGGAGCTTCGGCGCATCATCAGGGCGTAAACCCATGCGCGTCAGCATTGGAGCTTCGGCGCATCATCAAGGCGTGAGCCCATGAGCGTCAGCGAAGGCTTCGGCGCATCATCAGGGTATAAAACCCATGCGCGTCAGCAAACTAAACCTCGGTGCATGATAAAGGCCTGAGCCTATGCACGTCGGCAGGATAAAACCTCAACGTATCAAGGACAGAAGCCCATACGCATCGGCAGCAGAAAGTTAGAGCACATTAGATAGCAAAAGTCGACACCCACCCGTCACCCCGGGGCGAACGTCGGCCGGAGTCGCATTGGTGGCAGGAGCATCCTCGTCGGCGAACTCTGCCGGCTCCTTTCCCTTAGCACCGCCGCGAGGAGTCTTGGGAGCCATTTTCTCAAAGAGGAAAAAGTTAGGGTTTTTGAAGAAAGACTCTAAATAAAGCAAGGGCACAGAGCAGAAGAACTCTCTCTCTCCATCTCTCACCTATTTATAGGCCGTGGTCGCACGCGTGAACCGATGACGAGTGATCTCAGCCGTCGCCTCGGGTCCTGTGAAGATAACAGCAGATAAAACCAAAAGATCATCATTAATCTTTTCGGTTACCGAGGCATCATCATATGCATTAACTGAGAGGAGCATGCGCCCCAACCATCATGCGCCCTGACCTCCATGCTTCTTGTTCAAAGTATTCCAAAACTTATTCAAAAGTTTTAAAAACTTTGAAGGGGGTCTTGTAGAAGCATGGAATTTCACAACCAAGAAAGCCCATGCGCCAGACGCTACATGCGCCAGAACTCGGACAGAACACTTCACAGCAAAGTCAATAAGTATAGACATTTGAAGAAGGACTTTTTATTTATATACAAAAGTCTATTACATGTCTAGAAAAGGTTGTACAAAGGAGAATTTCTACAAAGGAAAGATCCTAAGTCTACAGCCAGCGGCCACCATGCGCCTCCAGATAGGCGCAGCAGTCATCATGCGCCGCCAGTTAGGCGCAGCAGATACCATGCGCCTCCAACCAGGTGCATCCCACCATCTCTTCAGCAGCTCAGTTATGTGCATCCCCAGTTATGTGTATCCCTTCAGCAGCCCAGTTATGTGCTGCTCTTCCAGCCAGGCTCACCTGGCCGAGCATGATGAGGGTGGCAATTAATACCCCCATCCAGAGAAAGAGCCTCCAAAGCCAAAGGAAGACGGTCAGGGCACCGCCATTCCGATCTACGGCTCTTCCGGAACAACGGAGACGAGGCCCGAACATCCCTATCTTTGGATGCAACAGGCACCTTCCGTCTGCCTCAGAAGCCCTCGACTCCGTCTTTTGGATGTAACAGTCACCTTCAAGTGCATCAATGACGACATGGCGTCTCATCTTCACCCTCGGGAACACTTCGTCAACAGAATGCACCCGAATACCCAAGTTCATGTTGGAGGTACGTGAGAGAGCGAGAAGCAAACCTTCTCTCCATGCCACTATTTATAGGCCGGGCAGATAACACCCACGTGCCAAGTGGATGGCTCTTCGAATTCCGTGCAATGAACTCACATTAAATGGATGAACCACACGCCTTGACTTCAGCCAAACGGCTATTTAAAAGCACTCGAGAAGCGAAACAGCCGCATCATTAAAGACGTGTCGGATGTGCCGGCTCGACAGCGCATCACATCCCTTCAAACACCAAGTGCCTCCCACAGATGCGCCCTGTACCGAGCGCATCACAGAGGATGCGCCCCCATACGTCCCCATACGCCTAGTAGAACGTCAACCAATGCGCCCACTCAGCTGTCCATCGAATGTCACCAACATTAAATACTGAACTGACAGAGTTGGCAGCACGCTTCCCCAAGTCTGAACGGTTGACAGCTTTTGCAGAAAACGAAGCGTCCACAACATCAGCATCATCATGACTTTACTCCGACGGCTACTGCCACGTGGCCACCCAACCATCCGCATGTGCCTCAAAAGCCATGCGCCTCAGACCCTTCACTGATCCCTAAAGACAGAAGAAGAGTCTCCAGTTGAAGCTTTGCATGCGCCTCAAAAGCCATGCGCCCCAGACTGATCTCTGATCCCGAAAGACAGAAGGAAAGTCGCTCGCATACGCCTCAAAAGCCATGCGCCCAGAACGATTCGTGACTCCTAAAGGTCACGAGCCAAAATCTCATCATGCGCCCAATCCAAGGCGCATCCCACCAAATCATCCCCCCATCAGATTCGAGATCTCCGAGCTATGAGTCGACGACACGTGTCCTTTGACTCAACTCATCCAAGATTTCAACAACAGAAAGATCTTCTCCTCTGCTACGTGCCGGCTCACAACAGCAGTATGAAGAATTCAACCCCTCGAGTAGGGCGCATCATCCATGCGCCTCCATCAGCAATCTCCACGTGGCGTCCCCACGTACCGGCGCATCCTACATATGCACGCATGAGCAGCCAACCTGTCCAGCTATAAATAGAGGGATCATTTCCTTCTTCCGGACACACATACGGACAACGTACAGAATCCACAGCGAACATACAGAGAATCACCAGAGAGAGAGAGACAGACACTCAACGTCTTCCTCCTCTCGGCAAGCTCCAGCACCCAGAGCAATCTACACCTTCAGAGAACCGATAACCGTCGTCAGCCCGTCAACGGAGTCAACGCATTACCACTCGCTCCATTGGCACTAAGGACCCAGATTAAACAAAAGTGTACTCCTAGGACTACATCTAAGTCCTATATTGTAACACTGTTCTGTTTGTGTTAAAGTTTTCAATCAAACAATTTTAATGGCAAACAATCACAAGCCTGTCATGATATATCCTTTTAGACTTGGGGTCAACTCATAGCTTCATAGACAGCTATTTCTGTGAAAGGATGGTTCTGACCAGAGAGAAGGGCTACGCTACTCATTTGAAGTCATGGTGGCCAATGGAGACAAATTGCTAAGCCAGGGAATCAGTAGGAATGTGACAATTCACTGCCAAGGTGAGAAGATTATAGTTGATCTCTCTCTGACAGGATGTCAAATAGACAGTCTTAGGGGCCAACTGGCTAAGCACCCTAGGAGATATTATATGGAACTTCAAAGATCTTACAATAAAGTTTGGAGAGAAAGAATAGGAACACCAGTTCAGAGGCATACACTTGCCTAGTGAAACTCTGCAAGAATCAGTCAGTCCCCAAGGATTTGAGGCAAAGGTCACAAATTTTCATCATACAACTATATATCTTCTTTATCCCAGAAGGAGTCAGTAGAGGATGAGGGTCACCCTGCATTAACTGAGCTGCTGAAGAAGTAAGTACAATCAGATCTTTGAAGAGCCCAGAGGTCTTCCACCTCCCAGAAGTTTTGATCACCAAATACCTCTCCTTCCAGTTAAGGTACCCTTCCTGTGTGTTGCAGTCCCTATAAGCAACCATACCTGCATAAAAATGAAATTGAGAAACCAAGTAAGAGACATGCTAGAAACTGGTATTATCAAACCCAGTAATAGTTCCTATTCTTCCTCTGTCATCTTGGTTAAAGAGTCTGATGGGAGCTGGAGGATGTGTGTGGACTATAGGCAATTGAATCAAAATACAATTAAAGACAAGTTTCCCATACCTTTTATAGAAGAACTCTTTGATGAGTTGAATGGGGTTCAATACTTCTCCAAACTGGACCTTAGAGCAGGATATCACCAAGTGAGAATGAATGAGAGTGATACCCATAAAACTAACTGCCTTTCTTTAGAACCCATGAGGGACACTATGAGTTTTTAGTAATGCCCTTTGGGCTCACTAATGCTCCTTCCACATTCCACTCTCTCATGAACCACATATTTAAAGATTATCTTAGAAAATTTGTTATAGTCTTCTTTGATGACATTCTAGTCTATAGTGATCAGCTTTCTTCCCACCTGATTCACTTAGAAAAGGTTCTGCAAAGGCTTGAGGAACACCAATTGAAGATCAAGAGAAGTAAATGTACCTTCTTTCAGAAACAGGTAGGATACTTGGGTCATCTAATATCCAAGAATGGGGTGGAAGTTGACACTGATAAGGTGCAGGCTATATTACAGTGGCCAACTCCTAGAAATTATATCAGGGAACTCAGGGGGTTCCTTGGACTCACAGGGTACTATAGAAGATTTATTAAAGACTATGGGACTATAGCTTCACCTATGACTGCTCTACTGAAGAAAAATGCCTATGAATGGGGGGATGCTTCTCAGAAGTCATTTGAGCACTTAAAACTGGCCCTAACTCGACCACCTGTGTTAAGAATGCCAGATTTTTCCAAAGAATTCATACTGGAATGTGATGCTTCACAGGAGGGAGGGAATAGGGGCAGTATTGATGCAAGAGGGCAGACCAATAGAATATCTGAGCCAAGCTCTCAGAGGGAGGTCCCAAACAACACTATCCACGTATGAGCAAGAAATGCTTGCAACATTGCTAGCAGTCCAGAAGTGGAGGCAGTACTTATGGGGTAGGAGATTCACCATCAGAACAGACCACAAAGACCTCAAGTATCTGCTGGAGCACAAGTTGCATACTGAAGCACAGTACAAGTGGCTCAGGAAATTACATGGGTACAACTACCAGGTGGAGTACAAGAAGGGTGCAGAAAATAGAGTTGCTGATGGGCTATCTAGGAGAGGGGAGGCTCAACTACAGGCTGTTTCACTGGTTACTGCTGACTGGATAACACAGTTCAAGGAGGAAATGGCTACCTCAGATTACTATAAAAAGAAGTTGGCTAAATGGCTAAAAGGAGAGTTAGAAGTACTCACTCCTTGATGGGATGTTGTACTACAAGTCTAGAATGTTAGTTGATGCAGAATCCCAATTTGCCATGACTATGATCAAAGAGCACCATGACACCTTAGCTGGAGGACACTCAGGAACCAGTAAAACATTGCAGAGGCTGAAGAATGTTTGCTACTGGAAGGGAAGGGGATGAAGAAGATGGTAAGGGAATACATAAAAAGTTGTGAGACCTGCCAGAAGAACAAGGGAGAGCACACTCATCCAGCAGGCCTCCTACAACCCCTGCCAGTTCTCCATCAAATCTGGGAAGACCTCTCAATGGACTTCATTGATGGCCTCCCAAATAGCTACCAAAAGAATTTCATTATGGTGGTTGTAGATAGGTTGCCAAAGTATATTCATCTGTTTGCACTCAATCACCCCTATACTGCTAACACTGTGGCACAAGTTTTCATGGATGGGGTCTGTAAGTTACATGGCATGCCCAAAACTATAGTATCAGACAGGGACTCTATTTTCACAAGCTTGTTTTGGAGGGAACTGTTCAAATTACAGGGCACATATTTACACTATAGCTCAGCATACCATCCTCAATCTGATGGGCAGACAGAGATCACAAATACAAGTGTGGAGAGCTACTTAAGATGCTTCTGCAACTACAAGCCTAAGCAATGGAGTAAATTTATCCCCTGGGCAGAGTATTGGTTCAATACCAATTGGCATTCCTCCACTAGAACAACTCTCTTTGAAGTGGTTTGTTTATGGTAGGGCTCCCCCTAATTTGCTTACTTATGTACCTGACATTGCTAAGGACAGGGAGGTGGCTGACCTAGTTTTTCAGAGGGACAATGCTCTGCTCTGCTCTGCAAGTGCTCAGGGACAACTTGCTTCTAACACAGGACATAATGAACAAGTATGCAGATAAGAAGAGGACTGAAAGGGAGTTTGCAGTAAGGAGACAGAGTCTACTTGAAAGTGCAACCCTACAGACAGATCACTATTGCCCACAGGAGACACAGAAACTGTCTCCCAAATACTATGGGCCCTACCCAGTCCTTGCAAGGATAGGCAGTGTGGAATTACCTCTTGAAGCCCAAATTCATCCTATTTTTCATGTCTCCCAATTCAAAATGCATATTAGCAGAAGGATTCCAGTTCAGACTAACCCTCATCTCTTCATGGAAGAAACAGTATTGGAGCCTGAGGTTATCGTGGAGAGAAGACTAGTACAAAGAAAGGGGAGTCGATCTTAACTTTTTCTCTTATTCCAAAAATGACCTCTAGCCTAGTAGTTAAGAGATGCATACGACCTAAGTGGTCGGAGTTCGAGTCCTAATGGAGGAGAGTTCGACATAATCAGGGGCGAATCTAGAGGTAGGGTGGGGTGGGCTGGAGCCCACCCCAAAAAAATAATTACATTTTTTTTTCTATACAATTTTTTTTTGTTTTTTTCATATGGATTTATCTTCTTCCAGTCCACCCAAATTTTTGCGAGTCCACCCCAACTATAATTTCTGGATCCGCCCCTGTACATAATTACCCATTGCTTCAAATATATATATATATATATATATATATATATATATATATATATATATATATATATATATATATATATATATACACACACACACACACACACACACACACACACACACACACACACACACACACACACACGCACGCATGCCCATAGCGGAGCCCACCCGGGACAGTTTTGACCCGAAATTACCATTTTTTTCGTCCAACAGGTGCAGAGCGGGGTCCAATGACGGATTCTGTTTTGATCCAAAATTATCATTTTTTTATGTGTCCAAAATTAGACTTATGGGTAGTCGATCTTAACTTTTTCTTTTATTCCAAAAACGTTGGTGATGTTTATTTCAGCATCGGATGACGTTTGCGGAAGTTCCACCTTTGTTGTTTCCTTTGACTTGACGGGTTTACCTGTTCGACGTCGTTATATCGTCACACCACTCCCCGGAAAATATACCTTGCCAATATATTTCTGTTTATTTACTGTCATTTTTGCATGTTTGTTTTTGCTATTTATTTACTTGCTTATTTGTTTTATATTAAACTGTGTTTCCAAGTCATACTTGGGTGCAAGCGACTGAGTTGGTCGTTATGTTGCTTTTATTTATTTTATGCATGTCGACCTAGTTTTAGAGGCCACATTATTGTAAGGTATTGTTATATCTCCTTTGGCCATAACACTTGTGTTCCATGAGTTGTGAGTCTCATATAGTATTAGGACCTGTGTATTCGGCTGGCCACAATACGTATAGGACGTGCGTAAGGTTATAACTGCTAATAGAATTGCATGCTAGAAGAATATACTGGATCCAACTGCCTAGAATTAATGAACATGAAATCAAACAACAATGATCATGATGTTGATTATTAAGCTAGCTTTGGAAAATACAACATGCATATAGTAGCTTAATCTTGATTTTCCAAACCTACTATAGTAGCGACATGCATATTTTATTAAGGTTGTGTTTGATTGGGCTTTTTTTCCATGGAAAATATTTCCATCACAAATTTTCCACCAATTGTAGTGTTTGATAGCTTATATTTTCCATGGAATTATTTTCCAAAAAACCATCATTTTCCATATTTTCATCTAAAATGGTGGAAAATGAAACTTGTCCAACCCATAGAAAAATATCATTTTCCATGGAAAATAACTATTTTTCGTAGAAAATAATGGCAATCAAACACCCAAATTAAGTTTTCCATGAATTTTTTTTTAAATTCCATGGAATTTTTTTCCTAGGAAAATAATTCCATGGAATTAATTTCTTTTCCACATATTTTCCACCTTGCAATATAGTATTAATAGTATTTAATTTTTTTTTCCATGACTACTATAATAGTGTTGATAGCAACATGCATATAGTATTTTTTTTCTTTCTCCAAAGGTATTAATAGCAAATGCTTATAATATTTAATTTTGTTCCTTAGCTACTATAGTAGGTTAAAGAAAAATTGGGCTTTCCTAGTCCATGAGTCCTTGACGATCATCCTGATTGTCCTGGATAAGAGTCCAGTCCTGTTAGTAGAGAATTACTGCCGTAACTGTACACATTATGGGGAGTTACTTTCCGAATTTCCACCAACGTTGGCATTGGGTGGTTATAGCTACTAGGGACTTGGCGGAACTTTTTGTTCTGAGTAGACAGAACATCAGAGAATATATACAACAAGAAAGGAGAGGTTGCAATAACTACAAGCAAAACAAGCAGCCCCATACAGTTTAGCTTTTGTCCATGACTTACATTGTGTTTGGGAACATTTGTGGGGAGGGAGAGGAAAATTTGAGGGGAAGAAAAATGGAGGAGAGTAAAATGAAAGTAAAGTTAATTTTTTCTTCCTTTGTTTGGATGGACAAAAAGTAGGGGAAGAAAAAGTTTAAAAACAATTTTTTATTTGTTTATGGATATAGGTATAATTACTATTTCCTCCTTGGTATTCTCAAATGATGATTTAATATTAACTTTTTGAGGGGTGGTGGGGTAAATTCACTCAAATTTCTCTCATCTCTCTCCATTTTCCTCCCACATTTGGGAGGAAAATTTTTTGGTGGGACCCACCTACTTTTTCCTCTCAAATTTTTCTCCCACATGTTCTCTCCCCCTTTCCAAACACCATCATTTAAAATTTTCCTCTCACTTTCCCCTCAACTTTTTCCTTCCTCCCATTTTCCACCCTTCCCAAACAGTACCTTAAGAGCGTCCTAGTAGTTCATCAGAATTTGTTAGTTTTTGGAACCGGATCGACGGAAAAAAGGGATCAAATCACGGTTTGCACAACGGTGATTGTTATCACCCCGACAAGGATGTTCTTCATCAAGTTTCAAAAATTATTATTTCTTTGTTCAACAACTTTGTTACTATTTTTTCAAAAGTTTGTTCTTGTATTAGCATTTCATTATTGGTAGTGCTCTTGCTCTGTTTGTTGCAAGTTCAATTATTGTTGTAATTACCACTTAGTGGTCGAAACTTGTAAAAGTTTGTAAGAATTCCCGTGTAATTTCCGTAACACTGCCTGTTGTTCACGTACATTACTTGGGATATTAGTTTCTGTAGGTTAATTGAATCCAATCTCAACTAGAGTGGAAACAAGGGGAAAAAAAAAGAGGAAGAATGATATTTTAGCATTAATATTAGTGGAATTCATGGTGAACCTTTTGGTTTTGTAACAGATGACTATGGATATTGGCAAAGTTTGGAGAAAAAAAAAAAGTGACTATGGTAGTAGTAGTATTTTGTTTGTAAAAAAGTTACTCGTAATAAGGATTGAGATTTTCTAATGCATCTCTCGTAATCAAATAAGAAAAAAGAAAGGAAAGATTTGAATTTCTTATATATAAATGTCAATATTCTCGTTCATTCTTTCATATTTGGTTGGCATCAAGCTACATGAGACTTTATATTAGCATTAGAGGATCTCAATTCTTGTAATAGTGCCGATTTTAATCTATCCAGTTCGGTTGGATAAGTCCGATATTTTTTTATTGTTTTCTATCGAGTTCAGTCTCAAGAAAAAAAGTAGTATATGATGGTAATGGACTATGAAAAAGTAATGGAAAATGCTAAGTCTACTACCAAATTCTTACAACCTTACTCTCCCACCCCTTACACATGGGTCCCACCTCCCCTCTCATCCCTTGCTACATGGGCTCCACCCGACCCCACCACTTCCCCCTCCTCCTCCAATCGAAGTCCGACACATGGCGGTTGTAAGGAAATTGTAAACATTTGATTGTAGACATAGCAAAACTCAAACAATCTAATCCATCATCAGTTCTGATAGAAAGTTGAGTCTAAAATGTAACAAGAGATACCACCACCAGCTGCAGTCAAAAGGTGGAAAGAGCTGCAATCTTATAATTTCCTACAGTTTATAAAAGTTGGAACAAAATTTCTAACAACACATTCTTCATCTCCTTCTCAAAATGCTTATTATTTACTTGAATCAGGATTGCTACTCGTCACTAGTCAAAGAGAAATCGGGCTCATCTGGCTTCAATAACCTGGGCATCTTTATACTCTCAGCAGCAGTAGCATTGCGTCGTTTGATCTTCTGGTATGCCCCTCTCTTCGTGTTCTTCGCAAACTTAGAAGCCAGTATCGTTGCTCCGAAATGCTGAAAGTTATTTGGATTCTCTGCTGATGTACTCTCACCAGTATCGTCGTCAGCTTCATCCCCTTGGCCCGAATAATAGAGGCTCTCTAGTTTCGCCAGCTCCTTCGCGAGCTTTCTCTTCTTGAACCTTCTCCATGCCACTTGGATAAAGCAAGCTCCCCAAGTCCTCCACTGGTGAGAGTAGAATCTGAAGGCATGCTGAAGCCTCTTGCTGTGGAGTCGCTTGAACTGATTGGCCACAAACTTGAGATCTTCAGCTCTAAGAGCAAATCCCTCTACTTCATCCAGGGACCTCACGGTTCGGGTGGACAGTGGCAAGTTTGCGTTGGGATTCGGAATCAAGGCCCATGTCAGAAGCTCCTCACCACAGAAATCTCCAGGTCCTAGGGTGATGGAGTTGAAGAATCCAGTTCTGCCGCCATTGGTGGTGGAGCTCTCCAGTCTGCCGCGAATGATGAAGAGCATTTCGTTGACTGGGTCACCTTCTCGGACAATATAGGTGTCCTTGATGTTCAAAGATGAGAGTAGGCGTTCACATATTGCATCTAATAGCTGGGTATCCATCTTTTCGAAGAACGGGACCTGGAAAAAAATGTTAGCAATAATCAGAACATTACCTACCTGATCTTAAAATGTAGTAGCACAATATATGAAAAGGCAACTAGATTAACAATCAATCATTATGGCGTCGAGTCATTGCAACATGGATGTCGTTATAGTACAGACTACTAGTATTTAAAAGCCACCACAAAATGAAAGGCACAACCTCTGTAAAACCCATTATCCTTGATTTGTACTTCAGCTTCCCCTATTGCAGAGAAAACAATATATGAACTGACGGTCAAGGTGTTATTTCCGAAACAGATCTAGGCCACTTGCATGTGCGGTGCTACGCCACTGTGACATGGACCGGAGCCGAGACTTTACCCTCTCGAGGTACCTCCTGGTGGCGTCACTCCGCTATAGCATGAAGTACTACACTCTTTTGTACTGCTGCGCTACTTGTGCTTCTTGTAAAGCACGCCGGTACATTCAAAATGTTCGAGAAGTCATTAAGGCTTCTAAGTCATCCTCCCACATGACTTGTTCTATACAAAGAACAAATAGAAGATAACAGTGGTTCTGGGTCCGTAATCTCTCAATGTCTCAAAGGACTACCCATTGTTTCTGATATTCTTCCAGTTAATGGTCCTCCCTTGAACCCAAAGCTAGATGCCTAGTAATTTTTTTGTGAACTAATAGCATAAAACTTTATGGTAGGATTACAAAGACACAATATCAAAATATCTTCAAGCCTATTTTTCTTGTTGTGTCCTCGACCAGCTGACACTTGAGACCTTTTGTGAACGGATCTGCCAGATTCTCCTGACTCTGAACATCAACCACGACAATGACTCCTCTTTTAATAAGATCATTTACCGTCATGTGCCTCAGTAGCACAACCCTCTTCTTACCATTGAAGAGATCATTTGATATTACCGCTGAAGTTGCCTGGTTGTCACGGTATATCGGCACTGTTGGAATTTGCGCACAAACCAATAAAAAATCATACATGAGCTTCCGAAACCACTTTGCTCCATTGTAACCGCTAGTGCATAGAACTCAAATTCTATAGAATAATAAGAGAGCATAGTCTGTTTTTTCGACTTCCACGATATAGCAGCTCCACCCATAGGGAAGATGTATCGTCCGATGGACCTTTCACTCTCTGCTTCCGACACTAGCTTGCATCACTGAAGTCTTCCACAACCGTTAGATAACCGCTATAGTGTAGTATATACTTCTGAGTCATCTTGAGATATCTCATCACTCTTTTCACAGCTTTCCAGTGCTACACCTGGATTGCTCGTGAACCGACTCAACATCCCCGCGACAAAAGCTATGTCAGCTTTGTGGCTGTAGTTGCATACATCAAACTCCCGATAATGCTCGAGTACTCCAGATGTCTCATGTTTTCCCTTGAATTTAGCTTCAACTTCTTGTCACACTTATACGGGGTATCGATCCCTGGAAGATACTGATACTCATAGTGTGTGAGCATCTTCTCAATGTAATGAGATTGTGACAGCGTCACTCCAGTGTTCGTCCGGATAATCTTTATCCATACGATAACATCAGCTTCCCTTAAATCCTTCATGCTGAACTTAGACGAGAGAAACTTCTTTGTCTCAGTGACATGCTAAATTTGTACCCAAGATCAATATGTCGTCCACATACAGACAAACGACAACTCCTCTCCTGTCAGCGAACTTTGTGTACACATTTGTCCATCTCGATGACCCTGTAGCTGTTTGATCTTATGACTTTATCAAACTTCTCATGCCACATCTTAAGAGCTTATTTCAGACCATATAATGATTTTACCAACTTGTAGACTGTCTTCAAGGCCCTTGACGACAAATCCTTTTGATTGTTGCATGTAAATCTCCTCAGTCAACTCTTCATTCAGGAATGTTATTTTAACATCCATCTGATGAATAACTAGCTTGTGAAATGCACTCAGAACAATCAACATTCTGATGGTCGTCATCCACGCTATTGGAATATATGTGTCAAAATAATCGATCCCATGCTTCTGAAAAAACCTCTTGACTACCAGCCTTGCCTTAAACTTGTCAACAGTTCCATCGGCCTTCATCTTCTTCTTGAAGATCCATTTACATCTGATTGGTTTTGCTCCTTCAGGTATATCGACCAACACCCAAGTGTTGTTGGAGATTATCGCGTCATACTCATCATTAATAGTCTCCTTCCAGAAGACAACATCTCTGGTCTTCATCGCCTCATCATAGGTAAGCGGTTCTGCTTCCACATGATAGGTTACGAAATCATCTCCGAAGTCCTTCTATCTCCTCACTTGCTTAGACACATGCTCTGCGAGTTTTGGTTCAACTGTTGTCTTTGCAACTTCTTCTTAGACTATATCTTCATTTGGAACTTCAGCCTCCTGTGCACCTACACTATTCTCTGGAGTGTCCGCGAGAACAATGTTCTTGTGCCTTGCAAATTTATCTCAAAGAATTCTGCGTCGCGAGATTCGATGATATGATTTGATTCAATATCAAGAAACCTCTGAGCATCACTCTTCTCAGCATAACCCAGGAAGATTATCTTCGTAGTCCTTGAACTCAGCTTTTGAATCTTCAAATCCGGAAGTTTCACATACGTCAGACACCCCTACACTCGAATGACATTCAAGTTGGGTCTGACTTTGAACCAGAGTTCATGAGTGACGTCGGACGTTGCATGTGACACTCTATTTAGAATGAAAGTAGACGTAAGCACAGCTTCTCCCCATAAGCAATTTGGAAGACCCGCAGTCAACATCATTGAGTTCATAATCTCTGTCAACTTTCTGTTCTTTCTTTCTGCAACATCATTTGATTTAGGAGAATACGGAACAGTTGTCTCATTGGCAATTCCATATTCTTTGCAGAACGATGTGAATTCATGAGACATATACTCTCCGCCTCTATCACTTCTGAGTCTCTTGAGTTGTTGTCCGGTTTGACGTTCGACTTCAGCATTATAGTCCTTCAACTTCTCGAATGCTTCATCCTTTGACTTGAGCAGATAGACGAATACGTACTTCGAGAAATCATCGATGAAAGTAATAAAGTACTTCATCCCGGCCTTTGTGGAGAACTATTTGAAGTCACAGATATCTGAATGTACCAACTCCAGCAGATCTGTGCTTCGGTTTACCCGTTTGAACAATTTTCTTGTGATCTTCGTCTGCGCACAAACTTCACATTTCTCCACCTCCTTAAACCCTAAACTAAACATCTTGTTTATTCTTTTACAATGAACATGTCATAGTCTATTATGCCATAACTCAAGAGAATAACCAGAAGAAGAGACTACATTCACATGGTCAGTCGGAGATACAAGTTGAAGTTTGAACATCCCTTCGGTACATAAAGCTTTTCCGAAGTATGTTTATTTGTAGGACACAACCATCTGACCGACGTTGATGTCCATCCTCAAGCTAGCGTTGCAGAGCAGACTTTCTGAGACCAGATTCTTGGCTATCACCAGTACGTGCTTCACATCCTGAAGCGTCAGTGACTTCCTCGAAGTCAGTTTTAGTACCACCGTCCCGATCCCAAATACTTCAGCTTGTTAATTCTTTTACAATGAACATGTCAGTTTCTCCACCTCCTTAAACCCTAGACTAAACATCTTGTTAATTCTTTTACAATGAACATGTCATAGTCTATTATGCCATAACTCAAGCGAATAACCAGAAGAAGAGACTACATTCACATGGTCAGTCGGAGATACAAGTTGAAGTTTGAACATCCCTTCGGTACATAAAGCTTTTCCGAAGTATGTTTATTTGTAGGACACAACCATCTGACCGACGTTGATGTCTATCCTCAAGCTAGCGTTGCAGAGCAGACTTTCTGAGACCAGATTCTTGGCTATCACCGGTACGTGCTTCACATCCTGAAGCGTCAGTGACTTCCTCGAAGTCAGTTTTAGTACCACCATCCCGATCCCAAATACTTCAGCTTGTGTTTGGTTCGCCACCATAACCTTCTCAGATGTAGGCTTGTATGTGGTGAACAACTCTCTCTTAGAGCAAACATGACAGGATGCTCCAGTGTCCACCCACCAGTCAGTGTCAACACCAATTGAGTAAACCTGTGTAATCATAGGAACTAAGTTAGCCTCAACTTGCTCTTTCGGTTTGGGCTTGGATTTTCAGCCCTCCTTGAAGTGACCCTTCTTGCCACGGTTGAAACAAGTCCCATCGTTCTTAGGCTTTGGGTAGAACGGAGCTGACTTCATCTTCAGATGGTGGAAGTCATTTTTATTGTGAGAAGCCTTATGCTTTCCCTTGGAGTCTCCAGCTTGCACCAAGTTGGCCTTGGCCACCTATTTGGAAATGGTGTCCACTTTGAGTTGAGCCCTCAACTCATCTTCAACATGGATCCAGTGCAAAAGGCACTTAAGATCCACCTCCATCTTCTTACGGTGCATGTTCGCATTGAAGTTGCTCCACCGAGACGGGAGCTTGGCGACAATACCCCCGACAATGAAAGCATCGACAAGGGGCATGTCATCATCCTCAAGTTTTCGACGCAACTTGAGAAATTCCTTGACTTAAGGCAACATCGTCTTATCATCCTCAAATCGCATCTTCAAAACTTTTTCAGTCACATGGATCTTGTTCCTGTTTTCATCCGACTTGTAGTGATTCTCTAGAGACTCCTAGACGTCCTTTACATTCCCCGTCTTGCTGTATGACTCCGCCAGAGAATCCTCCATGGAGTTCAGTATCAGCAACTTGTAGAGGTTGTTGTTCTCTTCTCCACTTTGACTGCAAAACTGTGGCCTCAGCGACCCTCCGAGTATTTTCACCCACTGGAATAATAACCTCAGGATCTGTCAACACGTAGTCCACGTTTACGAGTTGAAGATTATGAGTGACATTTCTCTTCCAGATGTTGTAATGCTCCCCGTCAAATTTCTCAAGTTTGTTAAAACTTATATCGAGAAGATTTACACGGTTGTTCTCCATCGGATCTATAATTTTACATTGAGATTGTTATTCCCGAAACAGATCTAGATGGAAGAACGATTAGAAGCAAAGATCTCACAGAAGCAAAGATCTCACACAAACAAGTTTGCTTCTCTATTCTGAGTTTTAGAACTTCGGAGATTCGTGCAAACAAGTTTGCTCTCCAAGGAACCTGAAGCCTCTGAAGGGACCACTTTAAACTTCTGATTACAACTTCTGTTACAAACTGACAGAATAACTTTTCGTTCTTTCATGCAATCGCAGTTGCAGACAGACAAAACAGATTACAATAATCCAGAAGAAAGATGGAAGGGGAAGAAGAACCAATCCTTGCTAGGGTGATGAAGATCACCGTTGCTTAAAGAAAGATTCGTCCCCACGCGATCTGCTTCCAGGAACCAGCAAGTTCTCGAAGAACTTCTGGAATGCTCGCTGTCACCTTCTTTGTGGACTCGCACGAACTCCTCTGGACTCCAATGGCGGCATCATCAAAACTCTCTTCGTCTCGATTTTCGAAGTTAGTTCTCAAAGGGGCACGAAGACAATATTTATAGAGTTTGGTGGAAACCCTAACCCTAATCCTGGCCGCCAACATATTACGAAAAGATAGGAACGATTTAAATTCAAATTCTACAAAAAACGGATCTGAATTAATCACTTAATATTTACATAACCGTTTAAAGAAAGATAGGAACGATTTATGGAGAGATTTGACTGAATTAAATTCAAATCCCAAAAAAGATGGATATTAATAATTGACTCAATCTTTTATAACCGTTCAAATCCCCCACTCAGCGGAATCATGCGTCAATCGCGCCATCTGTGCGCCCAGCAGCACAACATCCCATGCACATGAGTACAGTCGAGTAACGGCGCATGCGCGCATAGCCGTGCCAACAAAGCACCACTTTGCATCCTTGAGTCCGAGTCCGAGTCGCTAAGCCCCTTTGGGGCTTAGCTCCTAAGAAAATTTTCCCAAAAGCATGACAAAAAGTATAAATGCTTTCTTTGAGGAGGAGAATTAGTTTTTCACCTAGAAAAACACTCCCACATGGCACTCATGTGTCCCACCACACCCCATGTGCACACCTCAATACAAGCAAATCATTATATTGAGATACCCATTTGTTGGTGTAGCCGATGTGGGACTATTCTCACTTGTCCAAAGGCAAAGACACCAACACAAGGAACATGCCAGTGCTAGCAGCCTAAATCCGGTGCACAAGGAAATACTCGAGTAATAACAACGAGCTTCCAGCAACCACCAGCAGATTCTTACTCATAGACTCGTATGATGTCACTGGTGCAAACCATGTCAGTCAGTTCGTTGTGATTGTTATAGAGGAGGTCAATAGCGGTGGCAGTGGCTGCTGTTACAAGGACATCAGTTTGGTTGGTACAGTGATGGACGGCAACCATTTCAAGGATGGTGGAGGGTATCCAGATTCCAGAATAGGCACTCAATGAGAAACCGGCAAAGAAAGCACCAAGGCTGGGAGCTCAGCTATTATTTGTTGCCGGACAGCTTGTTTCTAGCAATAATGCAAACACATGAAAAACCATCTCAGTTTGATGATCCAAGATGAGTATCATCCTGTTCAGAAACTCGGCATTATGGACCAAATATTCTCATCGGTTCAACAGTTATAGAAAAGATGTACTTTTTGGAACTATTTGAAGCATAGAAAAGTTTCTAGTCTACACTATATACACACACCATAGACGCTCACAGTGACGGTGGGTACGGTGATATAGGGAGTATGTGACCTCCAATCCATTAGTGCAAACTACATATTAAGCTATTAAAATGGAAAATAAATAGATTTATTATATATCGATCATTTAAATTGTCTTGAACTAAGAATAATGAATTCAAGGTTTTTAATTAGCCATTAAGTGGAGCGCTAAATGCAAAACTAATGGTATTTATTAAAAGACTGCTTCCTGTGATCTAAGACACTATTTCTTTAGGATATACTTCGAGATTTTAGATCAGGGTCCTTGTTAGGATTATTCAACTTAAATGGCCTAAACCAATCAACCTTCTATTCTAATAACTTTTGGGGTATCTTACTAAACAATTAATGTTCTTGTTGGGATTTTTTTATGTGCTTGTTGGGAAAAAAAATAATGTGCTTGTTGGGTTAATGCAAATGCATAGCTTAACAATATATTTCCACAGTAATTGCTTATTAGCAAGAAGTATCAAAAAGAAGACATTCTCTACAATTTGAGCAGATATCGTCATACAAATTCTAGATCCTGTGCTAAACAGATTTCATCATTATATATATTTGTGAGGAAACAAAATTTGATCACTATACCTCAAAGCTAAATAGTAAAGGATACCTTAGGAACTCAAGCTAACCATGTGGTTGGAAGATTAATTTATTGAGACTGTAGAGCTTAGAACATTAGCCTAGGTCTTTTTAAGTTTTTAACACAAGCATACTATTGACTATTGACCTTCGTATTCACATATGCATCCAGAAGAAAATTTTACTTTCATAACGAAATTATAAAATTATCTCCTGATAATTATCAACCTATAAATGTAATGAGTAGGCAATATCGGAAATCAAAAAGGGTGTCACAGTGACAAAAGATCACCACTCAAGCAAGGTTCAGAGAGGGTAAAGACAAACACAGCCTACCCATCAACGAAGAGACTGTTTTCAAGACATAAAACCTGAATCCTCCTGGATGCAAGCTGCAAGGCTTAATGGAGTTCAAATGGCCCCAGATCAAGCATTAAAAAAGCTAATGGAGTTATAATATAGGAATTATTATCATGATTGTCAGTAGTAGTAAATGGAAGTTGAAATTTTTCTGGAAGCAAGCTACTATGGTTTACAAAAAAGTAATTGAGGAATGCCATACTCACACGTTTAACAAGATTAAGACATAGATGGCGCTGAATTTCACGCCGGATGTCCAAAGGTAGATCCTGCAGGATAGTTTCTTCATCTACACCTCTCGTAGCAAGCCACTTGTACTGAACAAACCTTCTAACTCGTTCTTGTAGATCAGGAGATAGTTGGCGATGCCTCATCCACTCCTCAATATCCCTTCGTTTAACTCTCCACTCTTCAACTCTTACAGTAATTGATGACAAGTACGTCTTCAGACCCAAAAAAAAGATTATTCATTACAATGTAGTATGCTCATAAAGTTGGCAATAATTTAAAAACTTGGTATAAGTGAATTAGCAATAGTACAATTTTAAAGCAGTAATATAAGAAATGTTGATAGAGATGGAGAACCATGGTTTCCAAGGCATGAGAGGATTAATAACCAAATAAAAGCCTTTTATTGTGGTCATCATTAGAAAACACATCTACCTAAATCAATTTGCAGTACAAATATAATAACAAATATCTCAAATTGGGAAACAGAACAACCAGCAGATAACACTTATAATGTCAGCTATTTTAGACTAGATAGAAATGTCTGAGGGTGTTGGATGGCTGCAATGATAACGTTTGTTGATTGCCTCATGGAAGATACATGTTCGAGTCATATAACACCCCAAGGCTGCAACAGCAGTGACTGTAGGTTCATCGGGGAAGGCGGCGTCCGTGGCTTCGGTGCCAAAGGTACAGAGCAACAACAACAAACCATCTAAAACAGGAGCTGCACCCCATGTGTTTGATCAATTGCCTCTTCCAACCTCCCATCCATTAAAAGTTTCCAAGTCTTCTCCGGTCTCATGGACGGATATGTGCAAGTCGAGGGAGGTTAGGGAGGAGCTTTTGATGCAATACATTGAGCCCAAGTCATTGGAGGGGAGAAAGGTTATAGAAATCACCAAGTTGGACCGGGCGGAGACGGAGGAATATTGGAAGAATACTATTGAGCTATATATACTAGGTAATCGTCCATACTACAGACAACTTCGGGAATATGCTTCGTGGATGTGGAAGCCGAAAGGGACCATGGACATCTACTCTCGTAAGAACGGCTTCTATTTCATAAAGTTCCAATTTGCTGACGATCTTAATAGGGTCCAAGAGAACGGACATTGGACCTTTAACGGACGACTGGTTGTAATGCGTCGTTGGGATCCTTCGGCAGACTTTGCTCGTGATCGTCTCTCTGTGGTATCGATTTAGAGACTTCCTTGACTTCTCCCACAACTGTGGAGCTCTCCGACCATTATGAAGCTGGCCAGTGGATCGGTAAGTCGCTCCGTACAGACACTTTTACCGCGAGGAAGGAGAGAATTTTCTGTGCAAGAATATTTGTGAAAATTACTGCTACTGACACACTGGTGGAGGAGCTTGAAATAGAGCTACCTAACGGAAAATATTATTCCAGAAAGTTGAGTACGAATGGATTCCTCTGAGATGCTCTGGTTGCAAATGCTTTGGTTACACTACTACTCAGTGTCCAGAAGAGCAAGGGAAAGGGGATCAGCCACACGAGGAAACCAATGAGCTTGCGGACTCGGCTTGCTTGAGGGAAGAAGAAGAGACGGAAGGAACTCTCCTAGGGGAGCCTATAGTCACAAAGGACGGTGGAAATGTAGCATTGGCTGTCAGAGACTCAGGATTGGGGTCTGTGTTGCGAAAGAGGTTGGGATATCAACCTAAGGTACCCCATACCTCTGTGGTAAGCCTAGGGAATCAGCAAGCCCTGATGGTGCTCGAGACAAGACGCTCCCAAACATACAGTCAGAATTACTCCGCATTGATCACTTTCTCAGCTCATCCTAACGCTGGACCGGGAGGGAAGCACACAAAGAAGGTTCGACGAAAGACTAAAGGGGCCATTCTTGAAGACTTGACTTTACTACAATTAATGCAAGCTTCATTGAAAGGGACGCTTGCGGAACCTAATCTTGTTTGGACGATCAAGGTAGAGAGTAAACAAGCTAATCTCAAAGGGGAATGCTTGAACGAAAAGGGTCTCGTTGTCCTGTCGTGAGAGTACTCGTGCGAACAAGGGAGTGAACCATAGGTTGCTTCAATGATTCTAGGGATAGTTTAAGTTCTTCTTAGTTGTTGTATGTGGTTCTGCTAGTTCCTTGGTGCACATTGTCTAAGGGTAGTATTTTTGTAAGCCTACGAGCTTTCTTCCTGTGATTTACTAGGAGACATTAATAAATTTACCTTCTTAAAAAAATATAGGTAAGGTCAAGGTTCTAAATAGCGGTATATGGTAGACGGGTGTGCGACGAAGAGAGTCCGTTTACCGCCTAGGCTGCATAGGCCGCCTACTGCATCTTACCTATGTGTGTATAACATCATGCCTATGTATTTAAATACTAAATAAAATTATCAAGAAGCTAAGTTAGTTCTTTGTAATTCCAAGAATTTTAAGTTCATTGAGACTGACAATGTCTTTGGTACAAAATATGGAGTTGGATTCCTCCAACTTATATTAATTATAAATTAGAAAAAAGAGCGTCCATAATCCAAAAATTGTGAAGTTTCCTCTTCTTTCATTTTTTTAATATAAAATCTCCAAGTTTTTTCGAGATAAGTGTCCACCGACGCTGCAAAACCGTCGTTGACTGCCTACTCCACCGCCTACGGTAAAAGCGGTACGAAGAGCGTCCACCTCGCGTCTAGGCATCGCCTAGGCGGCCTCCTAACAACCATTTATAATACTGGGTAAGGTTGCATACATCTTGACCCTCCTGATACCATGCATAAGTGAGAGCATTGTGGCACTATGACGTGTTGATTTATAATCTTGTAATTGACAATTGATCATTATAGTATACCTCACTTTAGTTCCACACCGCCTGGACTGGAGAAGAATGTCATGACTTGCTCCTATAAATGTACCAGGTTTTCTCATGTTTTACAAATATAAAAAGAAATTAAAGCTCTCTGAATCTCATGGTATTAGAGCTATAAAAATTTGGAGAGAACCCTAACTCCCAACCCCCCCCCCCCCCCTAGCCTTGTCGAAGGCTCTAGTAGTGGTGTCGCTGTAAGCGGACGTTTTAACCTTATACAAGGCTGCATCTTTAGCTCTGCGGGAGCTAGTGTTTAAGGAGTTACCTCCATCATGTGCTATTTTAAACGTAGCCCACCGGTAAGTTGAGCTCAAAAGGTTTAACTTTGCTAGAGGCTCTATTAGCTTCGCGGAAGCTGTAGTAGCTTCACCGACAACTATAGTAGCTTTGTCGGAAGCTGATGATTAGCGAGTAACTTCTTGTCGTTGTTGTCCTCTCGGTTTCGTTCCTTGGATTAGTCAACTACTTATTATATTTGTTGTCCTCTCTGAATCATAACCAAACAGCAAGCGACATTTCCTATTGCTACCCATAATTTTATCGCATAACATGGTCGGTGAAGATGGGTGTTAAGTTATTCGGTTCTCCAATTATTATAACTAGACAACTCAAATTTTAATATCGATATGTTGCTTGATGAGAAGAACTACGATTTGTGGGCTCCCCATATTCAAACCAGTGTTCTAAAATTCGATGTGCGGATTTGGTGCGCAGGAGGGACGCCTTACACCTAGGCACCAAACAGGTATCAGACAGTTTTTTCTCTCCTCCAACTATCTTGTAACAGCTTATATAGTATTTTTTTAACTAATTTGGGTTCTATTTACTATTTATCTTTTCTCTAAACGTCTTTTGTTATCTATTACTGTGTTTAAACACTTTTACAATACTGCAACAATGAAAACATAGGATCAAACTATCATTTTGTAAAACAATAAGACAAATTCATTGTATTTTTTACTTCTGTATGAACAATAAGACATATCCAAAACATATCAATGATCCATCAAACATATCCAAAACATAACATGACAAAACATACAAAATATCCCAACTCCTAAGCATCATCAAACTCTTCATCTCCATAGTCTTCCAACATAAGATGCACAAAGCCGCACAAGGCGTCTAGACGCCGAACATGCCCGAACAAGGCCGCACATACACAACCGTATTATACCGCCAAATAGTGAGTTTTTGCTTCGGTCTAGGAGCGCCTAACGTCTAGGCGGCTGGATAGGCCGATTTTTAGAACACTGATTCAAACCCATATCGTTGGAAGGAAGAAGATAGGATATCTTCGTGGGTCTATCAAGGCTCCAGACGAGAATAATCCCAAGTACGATGATTTGTTCACTTAAGATCGAAAAATCAATAGTTGGTTGTTGTCATCAAAGAAGTTTGAGATTATGAAATGGTACATTCGGCTCCCTACTTCGAAAGAAATTTGAGACTCTTAAGACAACAAAATTTGATGAAAATGATGAAGTTCGTATAAACACCTTATGTCAGAAAATATTCCATCTTTGACACAATGATCAACCCTTGGCTACGTACTTTGGAGAGCTAACTTAAATCTATCATGAGTTGGACCACTTAACAAAGTGGTTATGGAGTATGAAAAAAATAACAAAGTTCATTAGAAATCGATCGAGAGGCAGAGGGTGTATCTCTTTCTTGACGGCTTGGATGACAACTTTGATCAAGTCCATAGAGAATTTTTGTAAGGACCCTCAGTTTGGGCTCCAGGCGTCTATGCCTACAAGAAACGTGAAGTTGACAGAAAAGAAACCATGAAAAAAGGAGGCAAAATAGAATATACGGCGATAGCGACATTCCAAAAAAATAGTTCATACTCTGGCCTAAAAATCGAAAAGGCCCAAAGCAGTCCGACCAGTCCAGCCGAGACCGATTCGTCACTACCAAAGATAGTTCATACTATCCACCAAGTAAATGTTCACATTGTGGCCTCACACGACATTCCAAGAGCCGGTGTTTTGAATTGATTGGCTCTCCTGACAAGTGGAATAAGTCTCATGATACCGATGCAACAATCGTTGGGTCTCGGTAGCCGAAGTCAAGAATGGTTATGAAAAAGAATCAACATTATTTACTGCAGCATGAACGAGGGTAAGACGCTTAAACTTTTACTCGCATTATGAATAATATGTGAATTTAAGTATGGTACTACCGAACATATGACTTGTGATGCTAAACAAGCTCAGTTATTAAATCCCTCAACACAAATTGTTGTCAATGTTGTCGACGGTAATGTCATCCTTGTAGGGGAGGTCGCCGTTTCTCTATAACATACTTAGTCTTGATATTGTCCTTGTTGTTCCCTCATTAATTATAATGCACTATATGTAGCTCAATAACCCTCACGTTAAATTGTCTAGTGATTTTTGGGTCTCATTTTGTGTCTTAAGGACATTCGGAAGAGGAAGACAATTGGTTATGGTGTTAGATGTAAGAAACTATACTACTTGGAGCTAACGTGAAGTACCGATTTGCTGACTAGAGCTCTTATTATAGAAGGTTCTCAGAATGAAACAAATAAAGAGTCTGAAGTATGGTTGTGGCATCATTGACTTGGACATGATTTATTTGGTTATTTGCACAAGTTATTTCCTAGTTTATTTGTCAAAATTGATATTTCTCAATTTCGATGTGAAGTTTGTGAAATGGCTAGAAGTCATCGTACTTCTTCTCGAGCAAGTTAAAATAAAGTTTAGTTCCGTTTCTGGTAGTACATTCGGATGTTTAGGGTCCATCTAAGATTGTCGCTCTTTGTAGGGTTCGATGCTTTGTTATTTTTATTGATTGATTACACACACAACATGGATTTGCTTGATGAAGTGGAAACATGAGGTTAATTCTACATTTCAGATATTCCATCAAATGGTGGGGGGTAGAGTACAAAATAAATATACAAGTTTTTCGCAGTGATAATAAGGATTGATATGTTAACTCTAAACACAATACATTCCTTGATAAACATGGTATTATTCATCAAACCACTTGTTCTTGTACTCCACAAAATGTAGTCATTGAACGAAAGAACCGTTACCTACTTGAGGTAGTCTATGCCTCCCTCCTTGTAGCTCATTTGCTATTCTATTATTGGGGTGAAGCCCTCATCTCTCTCGCTTATCACATTAATCAACTTTCATATCTAACCTTGGATTTCTAAACATCATTTCAAGTTCTCTCATCTCATGTTAGTGGTCTACCAGCCCCGAATCTTCCGTCTTGTGTGTTGGATTGCGTCGCATTTGTCCATATCCATTCATTACACCGCCAAAGTAAACTTGATTCTCGGACCCTCCACTATGTGTTTCTTGGATATGGAACGATTCAGAAAGGCTATCATTGTTACTATCCATCAACAAAGAAGATGTTTGTGACTATGAATGTTGTTTTTCATGAATATGAGATGTATTTCAACAATTCCAGGTCCCCACTTCAAGGGGGAGAAGCAGATTGAAGTTCAAACATTTGATTATTGCTTCTCGGATGCTCCAGAGTTAGGAGTCAATGCTCATGACCGAGATGAGGAAAATAGAGAGAACTAGCAAACATAGCCTTTTTTGGCCTCAGAATCCGAATCTTGACCACTACGAACTAAGCAGCACGAGTCCGAACCCGAGTTACTACTGAGACCAGAACATGAGACCTAGTCGGTTTCCTCATCCAGGCCATTGTCGGTGTCAAATGAGACACCGATCCAAAATGATGATGCTCCTTCCGCCGCTAATAATCAATTGTCTCCATACTCCAGCTCTGGATGAACCTCTACTACGTCAACTCCTCAACGTGCTAAATGAGGTATTCCTAAAACCCTCTATGAAGCCGGCTTCCTCATTCAATTCACTGTTGGCGTCAAGTGAGACATTCATCCAGAATGATGATGCTCCTTCCCCTGTCGCTAATAACTAGCCGTCTCCAACTACGGGTGTACCTCCGCCACGTCAACTCTAGAACATGCTAATCGAGGTATTCCTAAAACCACATACGAAGTTGATCCTAAGTATAAAGCTTGATACAACATAACCAAGCTGAATCCATAGTCAAGAGTATTGTACGTATTAAATAATTATGGACCTATCAGTTGTCTGTCAGAATCAAACAAATCATTTGTGCATCAATTATCTACTGAGTTCCGGTTGGCGAGAAGGAACGGATAGAGAGTTTAAATATTTAAGAAAAATGTACCTAGGAAATAACCAACTTAACATCTAGAAAGAAACATGTGAGATACAAATGGTTCTATACTGTGAAATACAAAGCTGATGGAACCAAAAATCGGTTTAAGGCGAGACTAGTGACAAAGGAGATATACTCAGAAGTATGGAATTGACTCTACAGAATACGTATGCTCAGTGGCAAAGATTAACATGATATGTGTTCTCTTATCTCTGGCAACAAATCTGCGGTGACCATATATCAATTCGACGTAAAGAATTTGTTTCTACATGGCGATATAACCGAAGAAATTTATATGAACCTTCCGCCAGGGGTAAATATTCATGATGGCACAGTAAACGAGTGTGTATATTTAAAAAATTCATTTATGGGTTGAAGCAGTTCCCACGAGCATGGTTTGGTAGATTTACCAAGTCCATGAGATCATATGTCTACAAATAGAGTAACTTTAGATCACACTTTGTTTTTGAAGTACAAAAATGGGAAGCTTACAATGCTCTTATTGTTTATGTAGATGACATGGTAGTAACAGAAAATCACATAGAAAAACAGACTACCTTGTAGAAATATTTGTCCAGTGAATTTGAAATGAAAGATTTCGGATCCTTGAAGTATTTTTTGGACATTAAGGTATCAAGGTATAAATAAGAAATATTTAAAAGTATGTCATTGATTTGTTAAAAGAAACTGATATGCCGACATGTCAACTTGTAGCTACACAACTAGAAAAGAGACTAAAACTTAGTATTGATCTTGACCAGGTATCAGTGGACAAAAGAAGATATCAGATATTGGTAGGCGGGTTAATATATTTTGCGCACACTAGGTTTGATCTTGCTTATGCCTTGATTGTTGTTAGTCAATACGCGTACGATCCAGAAAAATAACATGTGAATTTAGTCATGAGGACATTGAGATATTTGAAGTAGGGTCCGAGAGAAGGAATTGTATTCATCAGAAATGTTCTTCTAAGAATTGAAGGTTATACTGATACAGATTGGGTAGGTTCAACTGAACATAAGCGTTTGACGTCCGATTACTTCACCTTTGTTGGAAAGAGATTTGTTACTTGGAATAGTAAAAAGCATAATGTTATTACAAGATCGAGTGCAGAAACCTTTCATTTCGTCCACTCTTCGTGCAGAGCTCCGAGATAAGTTCTTGCATCTTATGCAAGGAGTATGATCGTGGAAGAGTACAACGTAGAGTTCACCCGTTTGAATCGTTTTTCTCCTTCACTTATCCAGACAGAGGAGGAGAAGGTAGAAAAGTTCTATGACGGATTGAGTTCCAAGCTAGAGAGGTTGACGACATCTACCGCCCTTACTTCCCACACGACTGTCTTGACCGCAACTCAACGACGGGAGAACATAAACAATAAGGTGATAGCTAGTCAGAAGCATCCCGATGCAGCAGTACCACCCATGCACGAGCACCATAGGAAGGACCAACAAACCGTCCTATAGCACCCTAACATAAACAGAAAGCAACTCCATACCAACTTCAGGAGGGTCCCACTTGCCATTTATGTGGCAAGGTGCGCCACATTGTCAGAAAGTAGTACCTTAGGGCCGGACTCTCTCTAGTTTGTGGATCCAATAAACATAGGGTCCAAGATTGCCCAAATCGTTGACCGATGACACAAAGAGTAGCACCAAAACCCACTTAGCATGCTCGAAGACTAGCTCTACCTACACCTAGAGTGGCGTACCTTAGAGATGGAGCATACCTTCCTTTGGCACCAGGAGGATACTCGAGATGACCACTTTCTCCTGCCTAGACAACCCAATATCAACATGCATACAACAAACCAGAGCGCAGAGACACGGACATGCATTCACCACAACCGTTGAGGAGACACAGAGACCAGGAGGAGCAGATGCGGGTAAGATTTAGTAATGTCATAGATAGCATAGTAGTGTGTATTCTGTAATGTCCTACTCCGCACGGTGGCTTATTGGCTTAAAGGGTCTAGTTGGACTTGGATTCATG
Organism: Iris pallida; assembly: GCA_029216955.1. NCBI lineage: Eukaryota > Viridiplantae > Streptophyta > Magnoliopsida > Asparagales > Iridaceae > Iris > Iris pallida. Next base: position 25,516,968 of record JANAVB010001800.1, read on the forward strand.
TGGAAGAATCATTCAAAAATTATATTATTAGGACAAAAAATTAATTCTTTATAGTGAGTGGCTTTGATTATTTGCTCATTTATCTTCACACTTAACAAAAAACTTATTTCGTTACTGCATTGTATTCTTTGATCAATGATACCTTAGCAAGAGTTTCAAAAGATAAAAAACAAAATGCATATTGTTGTTAACCTGCAGTAAAAGAATGATGAAATTGTTGTATTATTGTAACGAAGTAATATAACTATGGAAAAAGGTTTAGACCCGTTGAGTAGCCATTTATGGTAAGCCATGTATTGGATGGTAAGAGTTACGAGCGATGGCTCGAGGAAATGTAGTAATACAGATAAGAATATATGGCTATATTTATTCAAGTTTTCAGTCATTATGCATGTTATGTGTATAACTAAGTTGCATATTCATGCATGGTCATCGACAACTTGAATGGTATCCGTAGCAACATAACCGATTCGGCTTAAGAGAAACAAGAATAAATAGTGCTGAAGTATAAGCACATGAATTACAGGACCTTTAGTGAGGCAAGCTACATGTATTGAAAGAGACGGATTAATTCCAAGAATAGTGGTTACCAGTGACCTTCATATAAACAGGCTGCATCGCTAAAGATATCTTATGCATGAAATAGTAAGCTAATACTTGTTTACATGGAAGGATAATCAACCGTGGGTAAAAATCACCGTATGGTGAAAGTTATTATGTTTTTACTTTTCTATCATATATGAATTGTTAATTGACCCTAAGAAAGGAATAAAAAGATTCCTAATAATGTTGTATGTTGCCAATGATTACAGCGTTGACGGTGAGTCAGGGGTTAATGTCGCTCACCAGTACATTTTCTAATGTGTTGATTCCCTCCTACATAGGTACGAGGAGTCGCTTGGATAGTTCTGAGACATCAGAGCAAGTATTGGCAAGTTGAAGCTTTTCTTGTAAAAAGATGTTACCTTCTATTATAAAGGACATAATGTATAAACATTGTAAAATTTTCGTACCAGTACGGTGTAAGACAAATTAGCAAGATTCAGTTGGCCATTTAGAGGCTTTGTATTCCGCTGCAAAGTATCAATAAAAAGATATTCTCTTCATAAGTTTTATTGTGATTCAATTTGTCTACTTATTGCACTACTCTGCAGACTCTGCCTTTTCCCGAGTGTAGGTGGATTTGAAGCAAAAGTCTAACCTGTATATATTGGTATATCGGCAGTAGGTTTGGGCATATCATCAGATTTTGGACGAGATTGGAAATAGACGGTCCGGATCTGTTGGCTTAGCTTAAGGACTAAGCTAATGTTTTATAGCCCTATTAAAGGAGGCGAAGGGGGTTCTTAATTTGCGTGTTCTCAAGGAGATTCAAGAATGATTCCACCACCACTTTTATGAAATTCGTGCTTGTAGGTCTTGCACTTCAAAAGAGAATGGGGGTTCTAATCAGAGTGTCGTCTACTCCGTCAGGAGGTCTCAACAAAATTGATTCGATGGGCAACCACTGCTATATGAGAACTCTAGTTAAGGTTGGGGTTTGCGATCTCATTTTAATACTTTTGTATTTTTCTCCTTCTTGAGAAATTGTAATAGGTCGGCTCATTGGACAAAGGAGCATACATACTTGTATTTAAATCTCATTATATAAATAATCAAGATTTGTTCAGGTGGCTAAAGTCACCTCATACTTTGTATAGGTTTCAGTGGTTGATATGTGATAACCACTACGTACGTCTCTAATTCCTAATAAAGTTGTAGCAGAGCTCTCGGTTCAAGAGGACAAAGGTACGGCCATGCCTATGGCGAAGATCAACCAAAGTATGATTACCCTCACATAAGGAAAGTGGGCGATCCGGAAGCTAAGAATGGATGATCTACTCTATCGCATGGACTTACATGGTCTATTGTAGGGCAATGACACCAAGCCGAAGGACAAGTCTACTAATGACTAGAAGAGGGTCGATCGAAGGATCATTAGGTTCATTCGTCAATGGTTAGACGATTCGATATTTCACCATGTTTCCATGGAAAGTTAATCGAAGGTACTAGGGAGAAGTTGCACTCTTTGTACGAGCGAAAGACGGTGGGGAATAACGCGATCCCTATTTGTTAATTCGTCAACTCAAAGTACATGAAAGGCACCTCGGTGGCGCAACATCTAAATGAGATTCAGGGATCAGCATTATCTATCGGCAATAAAGACGGTGATTATTGATGAGCTTCATGTCCTATTGTTTGAGTTTTGTACAGGACAGTTGGGAGACATTAGTGGCAATGTTGTAAAAAGCGCTAGGCGGACTCGGTGCGGCGGAGGTCCGCCTAGCGCCTAGCCCGCCTAGGCGGCGCCTAGGCGCCGCCTAGGCGGCCGCCTAGAAAAAAAAAAAAAATTTGAAATTTTTGAAATTTTGAATTTTGAATTTTGAAATTTGAAATTTCAATGTTCTAAAATCCAAATACTATCTTAAAACCCAAACAAATATCCAAAATACAACTAAGAATAAACAAAATAAAAAAAAAATCAAAAAAAAAAATCAAAAAATTCAAAAAATCCGCCGCCTAGGGGCGCCTAGGCCCGCCTAGGCCCGCCTAGGGGCGCCTAGGGCCCGCCTAGCCGCCTAGCCCACCGCCTAGGGGGTTTTCGGTGCGGTGGGCGGGCGCCTAGGCCGATTTTTAGAACACTGATTAGTGGTATCAGTAAGTAACTCTGTGCAGAAGGGAGTTCTCAAGATGGAGTTAGTAAAAAGAAGCATGTTAAATTAGGAGATCCAGCATAAGCAACAAGGATCGTCAAAGTTGGAGTCCAACCTGGTTGCTTCCAAAAGGAAGGGGAGGCCCAAGTCACAAAGTGAGAACATTAGAGAGTTATCGGGATCTTGCAAAGGTGAATCGCAAGGACGGTTGTCCTCCCAATGACGAGAGGGGTTATTACAAACGGACTACACTAGGTTTAAAGATGAGAACGCGAAAGGCAAGACAAACAGTTAGGAAGATCTCTCGGCTATGGGAGATCTCCATAGCGACCGAATCGGCTGATCCTTTTAGCACTTGTTATAATTGGGTTTGAAACGGGGGCGTCTTACCATGCCACTCCACGGAGGAGGGTCTTTTTGTTTTACCATAGCGACAATTTCAAATGTGTGAAAATAGGCGACAATGGGACAATGGTGGTTGTGGGCATGGGAGATGAAGCTTAGGAAAAATCTTGTCCTCAAGGGTATGAGGCATGTATTGAGTTTGCACCTCAACCTGGTATCGGTCGGGAGGCTGGACGATGATGGTTGTTACAATATGTTTCTGGACAGGGACTAGATTTCTATGAGGGGTTCCCAACTACTGGCTTGAGAGGTTATGTTCTAAGACATGTAAAAGCTCAAGTTGCTAAGGTGTACGGGTGAGTCGCATGCATCGGATAATGGCTCGAGAGGTGTCCGGTATGGGCTTTTTGTTCGATGGGACTTGTCGGGAAGGACCTTCAAGAAGATTTGAGAAAGATGAAGGATTTTGTTCGTAAAAAAAAAAGTGATAAATGGGATGTGTTGGATCTTAAGGATCATATTTTTGGTCCTACGAGTCCATGGGAGAGTTGCTTTACAAATCTAAGTTCGACATCGAAAGAGGTATCAAAACTTAATAGAGCGACATCGGCTTCAATAGTTTAAAGCCAGAAAGAAGATCAAGGTGTGCAGCTAACTCAAAATACAACATATAAATCCCTATTTGCACAATAGGGGCTATTGTGGACCTTTGATAGCATGTATCGCACATGGACTCACTCTACTCAATGATGTCTATGTACGGGGGAGCTTTCATATTTGATATGATATTGGGCAGGTTCGGGATCTTGAATCTCACGAGAACCACACCTTTCACTTGGTTAGGTCATCCAATGGTAAGAAAGCTATTCAGAAGAATCAGAACAAAAGCACATTACGGTGGAAGACGAAAGTCAGGAGCATGCAGCCGAGACTCGTAGTAAGTCTAGTAGTCATGACCTTTGGTCTTCGTAGAATCATCGATCTTAGAAAGATCGCACTGATTCGGGATATGTTACTGATGATAATGAGTGTCGACATAGTGATCAAGCATCTGAAAACGACATGAGATATGGAGCAACCTGAGGGATTCGAGGTCTATAATGGCGAAAAGCAGAAACTATGTCACCGGGAAATGAGTATAAAGTCCGATTAAGGAAGCGAAAAGCAGAAACTATGTCACCGGAAAATGAGCATAAAGTCCGATTAAGGAACCATAGAGCCAACAGCCTCTCATCGGTCTGGAGAAGTATTTGTTGGGTATCTATCCTCGATTCGAGGAGGTTGGAAAAGTGTAGGGCATCATAAAGCGGTGTCAGAGAGTCACACAAAGACAACTTGCAACCAAAGGTCAATTGAGACTGATTTCAGCAAGAGCAGTTCAATCGGTATGCTGGCAGCATGCCTCTGCAAGCTCTACAAATCTGCCTTTTCCTGAGTGTAGGAAGATTTGGACCGAAAGCCAACTAGGTATACCGACGATCTAGGTTGTCATATCATATTGTGCATAGTATCATATCGTGTATCATAAGATACATTATCCTATACAAATACATTAGAAAATTAATATAACATATATGGATAAGTTGAGCATATTAAACAATAATAAATAATATAACTAAACATCTAAGTGAACATCATTATAAAGGCGACAACTAAAACTAAAACTAAAACACAAGTTAGACAACCAACATAAGTTTCTAACATCTACAAATTTATCTATTCACCACAATAAGGTCCATAATAAAAATAATAGTCACTGAAACAAAAAAAAAAATAACAAAAATTCAAAAACAAAGAAGAAGAAAGCTCAATAATATGAGGAAACATAAAAAGTAAAAAATTTACAAAAATATAAAAAAGTATCGTATCGATGAATCGTATTGTATGTATCGTATCGGATGTATCGCATCAAAGTATACAAAAACATATCGTACGATTTTTTGTCCTATCCAATACATCTATATCATTCATATCAAAATTTTTTTGTATTGTATCGTACACTATGTACCGTGTATCTTACGAGATTAACAACATAGTTGACAGTATATCGATTCTCAGCAGTTCAGACATATTAACATATTTTGGGCGGATTTTTTATGGAAATGGATGGTCCAGATCTATTGGCTTAGCTTAGGGACTAATCTAGGATTTCTGAGCCCTATTAAAGGAGGCTAAGAGGGTTCATCATTTGTGTGCTCTCAAGGAGGTTCAAGGAAAATTTCACAACCACTTCTACAAGATCCATGCTCGTAGGTCTTCCATTTCACCAGAGAAGGAGGGTTCTGATCGAAGTGTCATCTACTCCATCAGAAAGATTGTTAAAAGTGTTGATTCCGTGGACAACAGTTTGATCAGTGAAAATTATACTTAGGGTTGGGGGTTTGCAATCTCATTATAATATATTTATATTTTTTTCCCCTTGAGAAGTTGTAAGAGGTTAGCTCTTAGAGCAAAGGAGTTTGACATATACTTGTATTCAATTCTTTCATTACATAAAGGATTTGGATTAGTCCCTGTAGGCGAAGTCATGACATATATTGTGTGCGATCTTCCTTGTCTCTCTTATAGAAGGTTCGTGGTTCGTTATCTTTGTGTGTGTTTCGGTGGTTGACGTCTGTGATGTTCCGCTATGTACATCTCTATCTCTGATTCCAACAACTTTAAACCCCAATGTTTTTAAAAAAAAGCCCTTCATGGACTCATTGCAGGGAGCGTTGTAAGGCAAGTTATCTCAAAAGTCTTGGAACTTGCTTAATTGAATAGAAGGCCTAGGAGGTATACGTTTTCTTATTGGAGCGTTCATTTCTAATATGAGGGTTATATTTTTAACGTCCCAACAGGAGTCTTTTTTTTTGGATTGTAATTTGTAACAAAATAGGGCCCACTTACCCACTCGAGACATTACCCTAAACGCAAAAAATAATTCTCCTCTTTGCTCTGGGTCTGCAAACATCAAACCTCTTAATCACGTCTCCATTCAAGATACCAACGCCCCCTTCAGCTATACTAAATCTAGGCATAATCGTTCTCCAGCTGCACCAAATCCACGCATGGTCCTCCCCCAGTTGCACTAAATCCACGCATAGACGTCCTCCAATTGAATATTACTGCCTTGAGATCCCCAATCGCAGCAAATTCCTCGGTAAGATTTCTTCGGCTCCTTTTCTCTTTATCTTCTTTTCTTTTTCATTTTTTGTGTTCCTGACTTCCTACAAATCTACTTCCTTATGTATGAGTGAGACTTGGATTCTAATTGATATTTGTTATGCTGGTACTTTAGAGGTTGCAGTATCTATTTTATTTTGTTGTTATGATAAGCAACTAGTTAATACTTTCTTTATTGTGAAAACTTCTTTTCTTGGACTTTTATGACCCTTAAGAATGATGGTAATCAATTTAATGCTTGCTACCTAGAATTTGGATAATATTCTTAGCATATGTTTTGTTATCAATCTTTTTCATGCATTTTTTCACTATTTTTAAGTATGTTATAAATTTTTAGATATAAAATTCCAATACCCAAAAAACTTGTTCCCTTGGGAGTTACCCGATGCCCAGGGGGGCATAAATGCCTTGTCTTGCGGCTTCCTCATTTAATACCTTGTTGAGCCTAAACCATGGTGACAGCATTGAGTATTTGTACTACCCGTAAGGATGGAGGGGATATAATACTTGAAAAAGAATACCCGAGACAAGGAGAGGTCGAAATATTCTGAATTATTTTTTAGACCCCACTAGACCAAACTCTAAAGCTAGGAAACACAAGTTCCAACTCCCTATGCCTAAAGAGAACGAGATTGGGTTGCAAACCCTTACAAGCCTCTAGTAAATCTTCCTTCCACATTATTGTAAACCCTCTAGAAGTATGAGAGTGTTGAGATCTACTACGGAAGGAGAGATGGAGTTGCAATGGCTTCAACGGAGACTGGGAAATATTCAAGAATAATTAGTGGGAAATCCCAAGTTGTGAGCAGGCAAGGATTGTGTGCCTAACTAGATTTTATTATTCCTTTGCAATCGGTTGATCAGGAGAGCATTCCTCCATATCTTTCTCCGGTCAGCTGTTTCTCCCCTATGTTCTTTGTACAGTATTTTCTTTAGTTATTCATTGTTAACATACTATAGAATCAACCCTATTCACAATCCTCAACCCCACATTCCTATGTAGGATTGGCATAATTCATAAAATACAGTTAACTAGAAACCAAGCTTTTTCCGGAACTTCTTCCAAAATAGAAGTACAAAAAGGGTTCCTGCAAGTATAAATTTGAATTGATATGTTCTATACCCACAAACAAAATAAAGGCAAAGCTAAAATTGTTGAGGTACTTGATAAATAGTTCCAGGAAAGTCGGCAAAAAATAATATATGAAATAATATTACATTGAAATAAAACAAGCAGTACCTGCATGTTTCCAGTTAAGTGTGAAAATAAAACAAGGCCCATGATGGATATGAGAATGGCAAAAGATGTTTCACCAATGTAAGTGCTTGTTGACAGGTCTTGTCCATATGAACTGAATGGGAAAGAAAAAAAACATTGTGACCTTCTAGAAACAAATTCATAATCTTCTAAAGCCAAGTTCATAAACATCCTAATGTATTTTGAAATAAAAAAATAGAAAGAGGGGACAAGTTTGCAAATGCTCGAAACGTACATAATCATTTGATAGTACATAACATTGTTTTAGACAAGTGAAACTGCATTCCACTAGACCAAGCCAGCAACATTTTATTTCTTAAAGTTAGGACAAATTGACTAACAATTCAAATACCAACCAATTCTATGTGGCTTCTCCTCTTTAACACTTAAAGCCACAGACACGCTATAAGATCTACAAAAGATGAAACTAAAGGCAATGTGGAGAATATTACAAATTGTCCATGTAAGAATCATAACATGATTCAACATTTAAAATCCTAGGAAAAAAAACCATAAAAAACTGGTCCCTATTATGAAGCAGAAAAGTAAATCCTAGAGTAATCCGGACTCTGCTTAACATGTTCAGGAGAACTGAAAATTAGAATGCAATATCAACTTGAAGAAGAATTAGAAGCTGTACTAACTTCAAAATTCAAAGCACACTAGGAACAAACCTAATATTTCAAATATTGTATTGAAGGACACCATTCCTTCTAGAATGTAGTGTTTCAGTTTCTTTTTGCCTGAATACTTATAAGCTTCCCATATTTGTTTAGGCTTGTAACTTTTGTACCATTTGGTTAAGGTGCTTCACAGATGACATTCCTCCTAGTTACTTTAGATTGGTTTAACCATATAGTAAAGTGTATAATTTGATACCTAGCATCTTCTTATATTTGAAATTTTTATCTTTATAAATGGGAATATCATTCCTTTTCACTCTTTGGCTTAACATATGGTAGATATGAATGCAGTTCACCATAGCAACATGTATTTTCTTACCTCTTCGTCTATATTGTTTATACTCTAGGGAACGTAGAGGGTGCTCATTGTTGTACGAGACTAAAGTGCATAGACAAAAGGTAGATCTACATACCTACCAACTGGCAGACTAAATTTTATGGCATGGTTGTCTCATGCTTAGAGATACCTTGGCTAGAAATTTGGCCATAAAGAGTAGAAGGCAAACTAGAGCAACTACTGTGCCGAATTATATGCCATGTCCATGTCCTTCGACAATGGGAGTGTTACTTATTAAATGTTGAGTTAATCCACCACTCAATCACAACCCTTAAATACATCAATTGGTACACAAGTTGAGCAAGAGACATGCTTGATGGGTTCAATTTACAACGTTTCACTTTTTCATTAAAGCATATTGTTGGATTGCATAATCAAGTAGCCTATGCGCTAAATCAAAAAGCATTGCTTATTTCCATGATGCGATGGGTTGCATAATCGAGTAGCCTACACGCTAATCAGAAAGCATCACTTCTTTCCATGATGCAATACAAAGTCATAGATTTTAATACTTTCAAGGATATTTACTTCTTCTTTCAGCACAATCTATCATACAGTCTATAGGAGAAATGGCAATGATATACATGGCTAGTTTGGTTCCCATTTGAAATTGCCATTCGTCATTTTTGTCGGAATCTTTGCCAAACCAGCAAACAAAATTTATTTGGTTCCCACCGTTTAGCGTTTTGACCACATGAAAATGGTCGAAAATGACAAATGTCAATCGCTAGGGGGGCATCAGTTTTCGTTTGCCGTTTGAAATGAAAATTTTCCATTTTTCGTTTGAAATGGAAAATTTTCATTTCAAATGGGAAGAAAACTCTTACAGTTTGTTAGAAGTGTACATCTATTGGAAATACAACTTCGTATACCCTAGTGCTCACTGTGAGAGAAATCATCGAAGAATTGTATAATAATGTTCACTTCGAATGTGACAAATCACTAGCATTGATTTCTTGATACTCCTATTGGTTAAATAGGAAGTGAGACATGATTCACTTTAGATAGTGTTGATATAGATGCCAATTGTCCAATGGACTAACTGCCAATGATGGATGTGTTGTATATGTCTAGTGTTCAATTACGGCGTGTTACGGGCATCGTCCGATGTTCGATAAAGTCAGGGAGGATTCGAAGAATCGATACGGGGTTGAAAGAGCCAAGGGTATCAGAACAGTAAAGCAACAGTATAATGCTGGTAGAGCTGGCTCTTATTCCAGCAAATTTGTGCATATTTTTTGTGATCATCAAGCATACTGAAGGCATGTCGACTGCATACCTCTGGTATGTCGTTGGCTCGGGTTCAGGCTGAAATAAAAATTGTTCAGATCTAAAGAAGGTTCTTCGATAGTCCATATTGTTCCTGACTCGAGATAGATTATAAGTGTTCTTCATGCCTTAGCTTTGATTGGATTGGAAGTTTAAGAAGACTTTAAAGAGAAAGTTCTTGGAGACCATTAAAAAAATCTAGAGAGGTTGAATGAGACCATGTTAGATCCTCCTAAGAAGAGTTGTTTTGCATTATGGTTTGATTATGTATTCCTTATAAGATTTTCGCTCTTCTTGATTCAATTATTTATCCCTTGTTATGTAGAGTAAGTCAAGTTTGATCAAACCATGTTAAATATCACACGTTTGTGTACTTGTTCTTGTAGTTATTGTGACTTGTTATTCTCATCGTTGCAAGGTTAATGTTTGTTGCTTCCGCCGTACGGGACAACAATTGACATCAGAGCTAAGGGAACCGTCGAGATTTCGAATTCGTGGATCGAGGTCAATGATAGGTGACAACATTAGTCCACTCCTTGTCTTCCTAGATCACGATTCTCGAAATCATTGGTTCGTTAAGATCCAATGTGATATTTCTTTATTTCAAAATTTTGGAATGACGAGTAACAAGGTTAATAGCACCAAGTTCAAGGTAGAAAAATTCAACGATAAAGGAAAGTACTCTTTTTGTAGAGAACGGTCAAGGCTTTCCTTGTGAAAGAGGGAGTGTTTAAGGTCGTCGTCGTTAAGGATAAAAAGCATAATGATATGACGGATGCTATAGATCGGAGGGCACACATGACGATAGAGCTTTTTCTAGTGGATGATGTGATGTATCATGTTATGTCCAAAACTTCTACAACTAGTTTATGGTTGAAGCTAAAGAGCTTATATAAGTTATATTTGACAAAGTCGTTGCCTAACAAGTTGTAACTCAAGAAACAACTCTACAGTTTAGCATGAAGGGACCCAAATTCATAACCATCATAATAGCTTCAACAAGAATATTAGTGACCTTCTGTGTCTCGAATTAAAGCTAGAGGAAGACAAGACACTTTTACTGATTTTTTTACTTTCGGGGACTCTTGAGATTCAAGAGGTAACTACAACTCTTCCTAATAATGAGATTATAAAGAGACTGAATCCAATTGAGGAGTCATCGGAGTTGATCGCAAATCAAAATGGAAGGTCGAAGAACAAGAAAGAAGGCAAGAGTAGCCAAGGGAAGTTCAAATCATCTGGGCAAAAGAGCGATACTTTTTTTTGCAAGTAGTCGGGGTACTTGAAGAAACAATGTCCAAAGTACAAGCAGACTGAGCAGTAGTTTGAGAAGAATGGTATACGAACCGGTTCAAGCAGTCAAGGTCAGGCAAGTATTGTGCAGGAAGCCGATAAGTTGTTGTATAATATACTTCTGGTGCATAGCGGGAAGAATACATTCTCCAAAGTTTGGATTCTTAACTTTGGGCATTCATACTGTATGTGTCTTAATAGAGAGTGGTTCAACACCTATAAGGAGTTTAGTGGAGGTGTTGTTCTCATGAGGAACAAGACATCGTGCAAGACCATTGGCGTAGGGAACATCAAAACTAAAATGTTTGATGGAGTGGTGTCGGCACTCATTAACTTGGACGCATTCTGGATTTGAAGAAGAACCTCAATTCTCTGGGCACGTAGGACGTGGCAATATTCAGTTTGTTGGCCAAGACAATTTCCTAAAGATAGTTAAGGACAACCTAGTAGTCATGAAAGGACATATATTGTCGTCAAACTTGTATTAATTGGATAGAAGCACGGCCATTGGTGATGCAATGGTCGTTACAGAAAAATACGTAGAAGATACCGCGAGACTATGGCATAAGTGTCAAGATCACACAAGGGAGGGGTACTCGTGAGTTGCTCAAGAGAGAGTTGCTAAAGGGCCTTAAGGAGTACAAGCTAGATTTTTACAAGTATTCCACGATGGACAAGCAACATAAAGTTAGCTTCAAGCAAATGGTGCAAAAGACCGAATAATTCCTTGATTACATTCACTCGGACTTATGGGGGCAATCACCAGTTCGATGTGTCAAGTACTGCATCGCTTTTATGGATAACTTCTCACAAAAAAGTATAGGTTTATTTCATCAAACACAAATCAGATGTGTTCGCTAGATTCGGAGTGTAAGACGGACGTAGAGAAGTAAAAGGGACAAAAGTAAAATATTTGCGGACATACAACAGAAGTGAGTAGACATCGATAGAGTTTCAAGACTATTGTAAAAAGAAGGGTTTACAGAGGCAATAGACAGTACCAAGGTGTCCACAGCAAAATGAGTAGGAGAGCATATGAACAAGATACTATTAGAGCAAGCCAGGAGTATCTGGTTGCATGCAGGTCTTTCAGAGGATTTTTGGGCAAAAACAATGAGTCATGAGTACTATTTGGTCAACAGATCACTATCTACAACCATTAATTTTCAGATTCCTGAGAAGGTATAGAGAGAAGATCCAGTCAATTATAGTTCTCTGCGTGTGTTTGGGTGCCCTGTATTCACTCGATGATCAGAAGGATAGTACAATGCTAGAGTCAAAGTTGAAAATATGTGTTTTCTTGGGGTTCAAACATGGAGTCAAAATCTACAAGTTGTTGGATCCAAAAAACATAAGGATGTTCACAAGTCGTCATGTGATCTTCGATAAGGCTTCTATATTGGAAAGTGTGGAAGAAAAATCTATCGACACGAGTTACGCATTAGGCAGCGACGACACGACGAAGGTTCATGGCACTCATGAGGATACGAACTTCGAAGCACTATTACAGCCTATCGGTGCTGACAAGGGGGTAGACAGTTTACGGATATGGATAATGAGGACCAACCATCATAAGACGTAGAGGCAAAAACAGTAAGGAGATTAGGGCATAAACACAAGGGCACCGTTGCGGTATGGTTTCGAAGACATTGTTGCATTTGCTCTAGTCACGGAGACGGAAGATCCAAGTGATTATAAGGAGGTCATTGGGCAAGAGAACAAATTTTGTCGGATAGTTGCCATGACGGAGGAAATGGAGTCAATTCGAAGAAATTGTTGTTTTCGTACAAAAAAGTACTATTTTTTAACGAGAAAACTTTTAATAAAGCTTACAACACTCGATTCTATTATAAAACTATGTAATTACACAAGAATTTCGAATACAAAGCTTTGAGATTCTGGAGAGTGTAGCGGAGGAAATCGAATCGGCGCATGATTCCTTTAATATGTTGACGATCCCGACTTTGAGTGCAAGGACGTTGAAAAGTCTTCTTCGTAGATATGAACTTCAAGAAGTCTACGTGAAATAAACTTTAGTATTCTTCAATTAGAGCTTCTACTAGAGGTAATATGGATGTAGTAGACCAGAGAGAAGTACCCTGGAATTCTCGTGAAAGAAGACGAAATGTACAAGGTGATGGCCATCAAGTGTTAAAAAATGATTTAGGAAGAGTGTGGGCATATAGGTTCAAGTTATGCCCCTGAAGACACAAAAACCGAGACTAGTTATAGCATAATATCCAAAAACAGTTATAAGTAACTTCCAGCAATAAACGTTGTCCAACAGGAAAGAACGTTGTCCAGCGAGAAAATTTTCCATGCGGAAAGACTATCGAGTGTGAAGGATTCCTACGTGGAAGCCACTACCCCACAAAATAGGATAATTAACTGACAGCATAGCCTATTTCTTAGACACGAAGCAAGGCACGTTTCTCCACAACAGTACGGGGTTGACACATAGTATGTGTGGTTATAACTGCACAAATCATGAAGTAATAATTGCATAAACGTGGGTTAACAGTTGTCCCCATTCTCCTCGATTTAAGTAGCACAACAAGTTCTGTGCAGAATCAATTTCTCCAGCGGAAACAATCTTTTATGCTGGGAGCAACCACCGTAAAACATTCTCATGTGCAGAATAAATAAGTACGACGCATTAAATGCTTCTCGGAAGTAGTATTGAGCGAGAAGAAAGCATTTCTGCTGGCCGTTCTTTGTTGTGTGAAAAATTATTCTTTCCACTTAAGTTATTATCTGCTGCTTGGAAACTCCTTTTCCGTGTGGAAATTATTCTTTCCGTGCAGGAATGACATGATTGATTATCTTCTTTTCCTACTGGACACTGTTTTGAGTTTAGCTTTTCCATTGAAGACTTAGTCTTTTTTTGAGCGCCAACAATGGTACAAGTAACTTGGTCGAGCTACCAAAGGACAAAAGGGACATTGGCTACAAATGGATATTCAAGAAAAAGGACAATAAGCAATACAAGGCACATTTAGTCATAAAAGGGGAGCTCAGAAAGAAGGGGGATTGAGATATTTTCGCATGTGATCAAGCATACGTTTATTCAGATGTTATTAGCATTGGTAGAGACTTAGAACATGGAGTTTGAGAAAATGGATGTCAAAACGGCATTTTTGCACTGTGAGTTGAAAGAGAAGATCTTCATGAGGTAACCCGGCGTTTTATGAAGTTCAGAAAGGAGGAACATGTATGTGAGATCAAACAGTCTTTATATGGTTTGGAGCAATCAACCAGGCAGTAGTACAAGTGCTTCGACTCGTTCATGTCGAAGACCAGTTTTTCTCGATGTGAGCATGACATTTGCGTCTACTTAAGGAGGCTCAACGATGGATCATCAGTATATCTCCCCTTATATGTTGATGACAAGTTGATTGCTTCCAAGAGTATAGCGGAGATAAGGGCATTCAAAGCTTCATTGCATACAAAATTTAACAAAAAAGATTTAGATGAAGAACAAAAGATCTTTGGGATGGAAATTTATTGAGATATGAAGGCTATGAAGCTTTGGTTATCCCAATAGAAATATATAAAAAAGGTATTGGAGAGATCCAGCATAAAAGACTCGAGACAGGTGACTACTCCGATCGCTGATCATTTCAAGTTATCCTCCAATGAGTGTCCATAATTAGAGGAGAAAAAGGTAAAGATGTCTCACGTTCCGTACACGAGTGCGGTGGGATCATTAATATATGCTATGGTGTGCACCCGTCTAGATTTACTGTATGCGGTCAGTTTGGTAAACCGATACATGCCAAATCTAAGGAGGCTTCATTTGGAGGTCGTAAATTGATACTTCGGTATTTTAAAGGCTCCAAAAGATCTCGATTTGGTGTTTCACAAGTTAAAACACGAATTAAGTCAGTTGTAAGGATATGTGAATGTTGATTATGATAAGAGAATATCAACTATGGGCTATATATATACACTTCAAGATCTTCAGTTAGTTGGAAGTCGACACTTCGAAATATTGTGGGGCTTTTCACTACGAAGTCAGAATATACGACGACAGTCAAGACGTCCAAGGAGTCAAATCAAACAGGTTATGGTGTTTTGTGACAGTCAAATGTGATTCCTCTCGCAAAGAATTCCTTATACCACAGTCAGACGAAACACTTCAACGTACGATATCACAAGATATAGGAGTGGTGCAATAAGGAGATTGATCTCTTGAAGATCAATACTAGAGTGAACCAAGTGAACATGCTAACAAAGGTGATTCTTATAGAGAAGTTTAAATTCTGCTTGACTTCCATTCAAGTACTCTGGTTGGAGGAAGTTTCTCGGCCTCAGTAGGAGGGTCATTTCACGATTCTTGGTAAAGACCATGTCAGAGACAGTTTCTCCGTTTTGGATGAACACTGTCAATGGTTGTATTCAGTTGTAGGAAAGACTATGTTGGGGATTAGTTTTGCGGTTCAAGCTAAAGACCGTATCAGTAGGAAAAAATTAAAATGGAACTAAAGTTAAAGAAGTACGGAGTATCGACAACATTCTCATAAGGTTACTAGTTGAACAACAAGCCAAGAGGAAGATTGGTGCATATCTCTCGTGTTCAACTAGAGAGTGTTACAAACATTATTCGATGATCAGAGAAGTCTAGGAGTCGAAGCATCGATACGATGCTTGAAAAGCTAAGAGCAACATAATGGTAACCGTTGGCATGCTAGTAGAGGCAGTTTTTATTCCAACAAGTTCCAGCACATTTTTGTGGTCATCAAGCATACCGGAGGCATGTCGGATGCATGTCGTTGGCTCAGTTTCAAGCTAGAAATGAGAACGGTTCAGACCTCACTAAAGATAAAGAGAATCACACGTCGAATCTGACTTCAACTTGAAAGAAAAGAATTCAATGGAACCTTCTCTCACGGTCTCACCTTCGGGTTTTTTCTTGTTTTATGAAAGCAACATACTATTTATAAAGACCGCTACACGCGTTCTCTCTAAAGAAGAAGCTTCTTCGACGGACGGTCCAAATTGTTCCTGACTTTATGATGGATTAGAGATCATATTTAAGGGTTCCTCCATACCCTAGCTTTGGTTGCCTTGGAAGTTTAAGGAGGCTTTGTAAGAGAAAGTTCTTGGAGGTCATTGAAGGAATCTAAAGAAAGATTGAAAGATAGCTCGTTCGAGATCTCGTAAGGAAAGGATTTTGCATTTCGGTTTGTGTGTAATCTTTGTAAGATTTTCTCTCTTGTTGATTCAATAAAGTTATTCTTTCCTTGTCCCGTGGAGTAGGTCGAACTTGACCGAACCACGTTAAATATTGTGTGTTTGCATGTTTGTTATTGTTATTATTGTTCGAATTATTGTGTCTTGTTATTCTCGTCGTCGTAAGGGTATTGTTTGTCACTTCCGCTGCGCAGGACAACAGGATTGCACACACCATTACACGTGCCATCAAGTCAATAGAAGATCTTAGCATGAATTTGTCTTGGGTATGCCTCAGACTCGAGGGGAATAGATTCCATTTGTGTAGTTGTTGATCGTATTCTCCAAGATGACCTATTTTCTGCCTAAAACAAAACAATATGATTTCCGAATTGGAGAACTCTTCTTCAAGGAAATTGTTTATCGTTGACTCCTCATGGTATCCCTAAGTCCATTACCTAATATACAGCTACCAAGTATATAAGCCATTTCTAACTTTGCGGAGAAACAAGGGAACCAAGCACTAATATAATAGTGCCTACCACCACCAAAAGGAGTCTTGGTAGTCTTCTGCTTAGTCTGGTTGGAAACCATTCCAAACAGTAGGATCAGTCTCTCACTTTGGCCAAATTTGCTTACAATTTCCCCAAGAACCGTACAACATAGAAGATACCCTTTGAAGTAATCTACAAGTAGGGCTGCAAATGAGCCAAGCTGTTCGCGAGCTGCTCGAAACTCGGCTCGATAAAAGCTCGTTTGGGCTCGGCTCGTTTAGTAAACAAGCTGAGCTCAAGCTTCATTTTCGAGCTCGTTTAATATACGCGCCAAGCTCAAGCTTAGAAGTACTCGACTCGTTTGAGCTCACGAGCTGGCTCATTTATGAGCTGGCTCGTTTAGGAGCTTGTTTAGAAGCTCGTGTGTTCTGTGTTGAATTCTAATTTTATATATGTTTGTATAACAATATGGTTGTATGCATTATATATTTATATGTCCTTAATAATTGATATTAAGGAACTTTTTTAATTAAATTTTTATAAATAAATTTTTAATATTACAGGTACTTGAATTCAAAACTAACTAGCTTGAAATCAAACTCGTTAAGTTTGAAATAAAGCTTAATTGAGCTTGAAATAAAGTTGAGCGAGCTTGAAATAAAGCTTAACGAGCTTGATTTTGAGCTTATCGAGCTTGTTTATCAAGTTTGCTTATCAAGCCAAGATCGAGCTCAAACCAAGGCAAGCTCAAGCTTAATATAAACAAGCTCGAGCCAAGCTCAAGCTCTAAAATAAAAAAACTTATCAAGCTTGAGCTCGAGCTCGATTAATTCTAGTCAAGCCAAGCTCAAGCTTACAAAAGCTTGGCTCGGCTTGGCTCGTTTGCAGCCCTATCTACAAGTACAACCTTAATGAGATCCTTGATCTCATCCTACTTCCTAATCCTGGACAACACAAAAACAAAGTTGACGATGTGCAGAACTAAACCTAATAAGACTAAGGTTATACTTAAGGTTTGTTAAAATAATTTTAATCAAATATTACGTATGACTGAAGGGCATACATTAGCAGGCTAGGTAGCATATCGAACTTGCAAACACAAAATATTAAGCTGTTACAAACAAACACCATTATTACGAATGATTGCTACCCATCGGGAGACTACAATAAACTGAGCAACTGAAATAAGCGTCCTTGTGAGGTTTTAAGGAAATTGGTGACAACACATATCAATTACAGTTGTCCAGTAACATAAAAGACTTCTGAAGTGGTCGGTGTTAAATATTTGATGACCTATGTCGGAGATAGGTCTGAAGAAGTGAACTCAATGCCAAAAAAATTCAAGACGGGACGGATGATGAAGCACTCGGATATATTGAGCAACTAGCTCGTAGAAAACTATGTCCCAAGCAATCTTATGGATTGTATGCGCCAAAACGGACATAACATTTTTATAAGACGTGACACATTGTAGGTAGGATTTTGAAGGTAATGACAAGAACACAAGTATGATCAGGTAGACACTAATGTCATCTAGAAAGCTCAAAATATGTCGTTTCGGGCTTGAAAAGGAAATCTAGAAGGGAAAAAAAAAATCATATCTTAGTAATTTTGAAACAAAGATTTGATGTAGCAAACCAAATCTATTAACTCTGAAATCCAACATGATTATAGCGTCATAAAGAGCAACATATCGTGTGAATTTAAATATTTATCTTTTTTGTATCGTATTGTAATTCCCTTTTTAAAAATGAGCCTTATTAAATAACTCAATTATTAATGTAAAAGGCAGAAAATGATTTAAGAAAATTGGTAGTATGCGCTAGTTCCTTGTGTCTACCTTTTCTAATTCTCATTGTCATATTCTGATCTAAAATTTTGATCTGACGGCACGCAATGCAATACCAGCCAATACCATTACGTACCAACCATATTGTATCAGTTTTTATGTCTGATACTATACTGGTTAATACTTAAATTAGGGCTCCCTTTCCGGTTAATTCAACAAACAAAAAATTGAAAGAAAAAGTGAAATACGGCAAAAATAGTATAGACCCATTTACTTGGTTGTGCCCAATACCAACATGCTACAATGTGCCAATAAAATTTGTAACTATTACTATATTTTAAGTTATATATGTATAAATAAATACACAATGTTCATATATCATAATGTTAATCCATTTTAAACTATTTATTGTGGGGTACTTTGTCTTATAACACCTAAAATAAACATCAATACCTAGTGAAGTTAACAATTCAACAATGTTGAAATTATTTCACTCGAAACTAAAGAGAACAAATAATAATGAAATTAAGTGTCAAATATTTTAGTCTTTGAAAAAAATTGTTTCCCGAAACCAAGAACTCTACTTCAAACATCGCAACTTTCAAAATCACCAATATAGATACTCATAAGGGTCTGAAATTGACCCAAGATTGATATTGGGAACAATGCAATACGTGTGTAGATGATTCCAATATCAATGGACCTGATGGGCTAGGGTAACAAATGCGTATGGAGTGTTCGAAACCACAGGATAAGAGGGTGTGGAGGTCGTACATAATGTGAGGAACCGACTTCTGATGCAGTCAAAGTTGATGAAGGAGGGTGACTTGTCAAAGTTCCATGGGTCAAAGAGGGAGAGGGAAAGGGAAAGGAAGAATTGGGAATCATAAATTCATAATACACGACATGAAAATGAAACACTTGGAGGCTGTTGGTGGAGATCCGGCGTCGATGTCAAAGGAGTTGAGGTGGGAGTAGCGGAGGGGAAGGGGGAATTAGAGAAGGCAGAAGATAAACAAGTGGAAAAAGCTAATGGATTGATGGCATGACTCGGAGAGTATAAATTGATTCATTGTATTCTCTCTCTCTTTTTTTCCCTGCTGAACATTTGTCATGTTTTCTGAATTTTTCCAAATGCCGAATTTTTTAAATCTCAACCAATTATTCCCAAATGTTGAACTTGTAAATGTGCTAATAGGTAGATAAAACCTCTTATAAATTTAAAGAAGAAAAATAATCAAACTGTGTTCTCATATAATTTGGGAT
Source organism: Iris pallida (assembly GCA_029216955.1). Taxonomy (NCBI): domain Eukaryota; kingdom Viridiplantae; phylum Streptophyta; class Magnoliopsida; order Asparagales; family Iridaceae; genus Iris; species Iris pallida. The sequence goes on from JANAVB010001800.1 coordinate 25,536,732, forward strand.
ATACTTAAGGATCTCTTGTTCTCTCAAATAATATTGCAGCAATAATAAATATATTGAACATATTGACAGTAAATACGATGTCTTCTATGCTCTTTCTTAGTCCTGAATAATTTGGAGGGGCACCCTTTGGTCGCATGACCAATTACGTAGGTTTCTTACCTATCATTTACCTATCTAGGTGTATAGTAAGGTTCTATTGCCCACAAGTGTTGTAGGCAAAGGGTTTTGCTTCAGCTGAGAGCTTCGGCACCTGGACGACACCAAACCATCAATTTTATTTTGTCTTGATGAAGCTTTGCAGACTTAGGTGGTGCTCCCTATCCAATCACTTTTTGATGGGAAAAGGGGATGATGATCCTCATCATCATAGCGGCCGGGTGCATGTCATTTTACTAGTGTGCTTGACTGTGTTTGATATATTTTTAGACAGAGAGGGAAAAGAGGTCAAAAGTGATTATAAGAAGACCTGAATGCTTTTAGATTGTTTTTATATATATGAACAACCAAAGACAATAATCTACTACATATAAGATCAAGAAACTAAGCCACAACAAGAGTATTGTGTAGGGTTCTAACTTGTACTGCCAAAACACAGAATATGTTCAACCTGTTATTTTAAATTGTCTACTAGTGGTCACTCATGCATAAATGAATGTAGATCACGCACAATATAAAACATCCAAGATAAAACTTAGTAAGTTGCTGCAAGTGTTGTGTATGTGTGTTTGTCCTTTAATGCTCCCAAGATAAAACTACTTAATTATGCTCACCTTCACAAATGCATGATGGATCACCCCGATGCATGATTCATATCATAGAAGGTGGTATATTAATATATTAAAATGACCAAAAACAAATACTTATGGTTTGAAGACCTTTAACTCATCAAATTATCAATAAATGTAAATGCAAAGTGAGTGATTTTTCAGTAATAAAGGGAAACTTGATGAAGGAGTCCAGTATGTTCCACATGATTTTACTTTGTATAGTATACCTCAAGACATGTAAGTATTGTGAACGGTGCAGCTAATGCATGGAGATGTCCAACCATAGTTAAGCATAACCACATCAGTTAGGCCTCAAATCAGTAATGTCCTACCTATCTTTCTGCGAGTGTGCATGGGTGTGAGTGTGTATGTGTGTGTGTCCAGTTACGATGTAGCAAGATCTTCCATTTATTTTCAAAATATGACAGACAGAGAGCTTAGCTCTTCAATTTACATACCTACCTTTTTGGCACGCTTAAATTCATGTATAAGGATTGGAGTAGGCTCAAACTCAAGTATGTGTTCTAAAAGCCTAAAACGACAGGGAAGAAACTTAGAAACACCAGCCAATACTCGAAAATCCATGTACAAAGAAATAGAAATATAATGATTATTCTCCAAGCCTTATAGGGACGAAGATAAGTGACTAACTGCATGTTCAAATTTCAGGGTGTATACAACAATGTTGCAACTAATGGAAATACTCTTAAATTGTGAAGGAATATATTGAGCTGAGTTGAGGCTATGGGACTTATCAACCAGGATAACTATGAAACAAACTTGTATAGGCAGAGCATACCTTATGAGATACCTATATACACTTATACAGTAATTTTCACATGAAGTTTCTAAGAAAATTATGTGAACCATACAATCATTGAGAAAGGCATCAATGGTGGCTTATATGATCTCGTAAACCAAGTAGATAAGCTCAGAAATTAGTTCCTAGGTTGAATATAACAATATAAAATAAAGGACAATCAGAAGGGCAACTCTTCCGTAATTGAAGGTAATCTTCAATGTTGTTTTATCTAAAGGGTAAGTTGCAAAGAGCTAGTTTATCCGATAAAAACCAAGTATGTAGTTCACCAGTCTTAACGAACTACTCTTAGATCGTTCCATCCAATATATAATTGCAAATTACTCAAAGAAAAAACATGAATGAATACTAATGAAGCTAATGGTTTGCATTACACATGTCCAAACCACCTAAGTCGATCTTCTCTCATTTTGTCCTCAAGGTGGCGCCAATTGATGACGAAATGAGAAAATTTTGACTTAGATGTTTTTGACATATGCAACGCAGACAAATAGATGCTCTCGTAAGGAGCAATAATATAGTAGTAAATGGAGTCGCTAAGACTAAAGGTTGGCCTAGACTAACATGATTTGAAGTGTTAAAAGAAGAATATGAACCTTGCTAGCGTTACAGAGGACATGACCCTTCACTGAATCGAATGGAAAAAGAGGATTCAAATAGCCGGCCCCAGAAATTTGGGATAAAGGCTCGTAATACTAATGAAGCTATGTAATTAAAGCTAGCTTCAAGGTTCTGGATGCAAGAACTCATACCTTAGATTCCTTAAGCCCCACCAGAGACAATAGAGATACTTAGCGAGAAAGGTTGCTCCAACAACTTCACTAGTCAAAACATCTGCAAACATACCAAATCTAAAAGTAGTTGTACTGCTAGTGGCGTCACATTTTTCTACAGCGTTGGTGTTGGCCAGCCACAACTTCCGCTCTGGCAGCTCCAGAGATTTGCAGTCGAGAAAAGTGGGAGTGCAGTATGGGAGGTTCTTCGTGACATTCTCTTTCTCACACTCACCCAACCAACAGCCATACTGTCGCTCCATGGAAAATAGGTACCATAAAGCTCCTAGGACCTGAAAAAATCCTAATCATCAATTGTATCCTTCCCTCTACAACAGGTACAGATATTAACAAACGATCAAATACATTACATGACTAGCGAGCATGTAAAGCAGTAGATTGTAGACAGCACCAGCCCAGGCAGTCTTGGTAACGACTCCGGTAGCCTTGACTATCTTGTTATTCAAAGGAAAGACGAGAAACAATCTCGGAACGTACTGGAGTAACACGATCAGAGATAGTGTGTTGTTATTGTGATTATCAGTTTTGCTGCTGACGGCTGGTATTATAAACCATATTAACATCTGCAAACCAAAGGCAAAGAAGAGAACAATTCATCTAGTCGTGTTCATCTGTGTTATCGAGGGACGGGACGGGACGGGAGCATTGACTGACGGGAGACAGACCTGCGGAATGGGGAGAGAGGCGGCGAGGTCGATGAAGAAGTCCCTCCTGATGTACCTCTTGGCGATGAGGTGGGGGTCGACGACGAGGTCCCCGCGGCCGAAGACCCGGGAGCTGGGGGCGATGTAGGCGGTTCGGAACTTGACGACGATGTGGCCCATGTAGAAGAGGTCGGCGATGGTGCGGCAGATGGTGACGAGGATGGAGATGTTGGTCTCGATCTTCATGCAGAGGGGCCCCCCGACGTGGAGCTGGTAGAAGTAGAGGGGGTCGACGAAGAGGGCCATGAGGCAGGAGAAGAGGAAGATGCGGTTCCACAGCAGGACCGTCTCTCCGCCGGGGTCGAGGATCGCGCGGAGGCGGTGGGGCTCGCGGATGAGGAGCCGGACGGTGGACACGGGGAGGAAGTAGGGGATGGAGGCTAGGCGGGAGGAGGAGGGCTTCGGGAGGAGGAGGGAGGGGGTGGTCGTCGAGAATATGCTGGTGGCGCGCTTCATCGTCGATGTCGTCGACCTCGACCATGCCCATGGCCATGGCCATGGCGGGAGTGAGAAGGGATCTGGGGGGGGCGGAGCGGGAAAGGCGGGGGAGGGATGGGTTGCGGATGATTCAGAGGGAATGGAGGGACTATAATTGGAAAAACATGAAATTTTATCCAACGGATGATTTTTTTTTTTTTTTTGGCATATTTCGCAGAACACGCAAAGTTTTACAAATTTTTGAGTAAAACTGACGTCAATCAAATAAAAAAAAAATTTAAAAATCGTTTGACACCAACGACACAGGCAACTAAATATTAAAAAATAATTTTTTTAAACATTGGCGTGAGTAGAACTGGCGTCGAACTAAAAAAACTAAAAAATAGAAGTTGGCGCTAATGGAACTGACCTCGGATTTGTTGGTGTGATGGAGGGGATGATGCACAAACTATTATATGTCCATTTGCATTTTGTGGAGTTCATTCAAGCTTTACTTGCAACGCATGGCCAAGACTGTTCAAGAATATGGGTCCCATCTCTCTGTAGTTTTCACTTCAGTGCCATTTTTGATAATTTATGATGTAATGTTCACGCTGACAAGTATGTTGCCTCAGCTCTTGCATTAACCCCTGGATGGGAATGAGAGCAACAAACCAAAGTTTTCCACCCCAAAAAAATTAACTCGGCACCAGTCCTGTGCCAACTTCTAATTTTTTTTTAATTTTTTAAGTTCGACGCCAGTTCCATTGGCGTCAGTACTTTTTATTTTTATATAAATTAAACACGGCATCAGTGGAACTGGCGCCAAATCTTTTTTAATCTTTTTTAATATTTAGGCGCCAGTGTCACTGGCGTCAAACGAATTTTTTTTACGACGCCTGTTTTACTGGCGCCTAATCCCTCTACTCACAATTTTGCAAAAAATTTCCTGTTCTGCACAAATAAGCCAAAAAATCTCTCGTTAGATGAAATTTTCTGTTGGAAAAAGGATTAATTACACTAAGCTCCCCTATATTTCATGAGTATTATAGGGACTATTCATATTCCGAAAATAATTGCACTGACCATCTCTCTCGTTAGTAAATTTTATTAACCATAGGGTGGTCACTGTTATTAATTCCTATAAAAAAATATGAACTATAGAGGGTGTCCGTGTAATTAGTTTCAAAGCAGGGGCGGTCCGTGTATTAAATGTAAAACATAGAGGTAGTTAATGCAATTAACCCTTGGAAAAAAAAGGTATTCATTCATGACTTGATTTTGGATGTTACACAACTTAGGTGATGTTTTGTTTTGTCTAAACAGGAAAAAGTTAAGTCTAAAATCTGGACAGTCCAAAGTCTAATCTTTAAAAAAAATGGTGCTTAAAATTGTTCAAATCAGATGTTAGATTTCCCAAGGAAAGGGAAAGAACAAGGAATTGATTTCCTTTCCTTTTCTTTCCTTTCTAGCTGTGGCAAGTTTGCGAGACAGCCTGCAGAGCAATTTGTTATAGTCGTGTTCATTTGTGAAGGTTGATTCTAAAAACAATACCCTTATGATCTCGTTCTTAAAGAAGTTAACATTATTTTGATGATTAGAGTGACACGTTAGTGTTATTAATTCCTATAGAAAATAGGAACTATAGAGGGTGTCCGTGTATAGTTTCAAAGCAAGGGTGGTCCGTGTATTAAATGTAAAACATAGAGGTAGTTAATGCAATTAACCCTTTGAAAAAAAAATGTATTCATTCATGACTTGATTTTGGTTATTACACAACTTAGGTGATGTTTTGTTTTGTCTAAACAGGAAGAAGTGAAGTCTTAAATCTGGACAGTCCAAAGTCTAATCTTAAAAAAAAATGGTTTGCTTAAAATTGTTCAAATCATATGTTAGATTTCCCAAGGAAGGGGAAAGAACAAGGATTTTTCCTTTCCTTTTCTTTCCTTTCTAGCTGTGGCAAGTTTGTGAGACAGCCTACTGTCACGTCCCAGAACCAGAATACTGGAGAGCGGGGGACAGACACAGCCAGCTACGTACATTGAAGTATAATCTATCTCGATATACGATCACGGCTGTCTAGATGCATGAGGGTTTATCTACAAGCCAACAGTCTCTTATGGTCATGAACAAGCCTAGTGTCTCAATCTCAAGCAAGTAAGTAAATGTTACAAGATGTTAGATCATCAGACATACAAGGTAAGGCATCCCAAACATTATATATTCAGATGATCATGAAGCTAGTCATACAAAATGTGAAGACTAGCAAGAGTTTCAGTCATACATGATCAATCCTAGGATTTGTCAATCATGTTACATCCCGTAGGCAGACAGTAAGTAAGTTACAAACAAGCTAACACTTGCTCGGTGGCTAAACGCCTCAAAAGAATATTTTTACAAGGGAGTGGGAGAGCAAAATAAGAACACACTCGTTGCCAAGGTTGCGCCTAGTGGTCACCATTTGGCTGGAAGACTGGAGGATCCTCGAGTCCTACTCCGAAATCTGGCCATACAAAACCAGCTGGATCAAACCCCGTAAAGAGCAAGTGTCACAAGGGAGGCTTCACTTAAGAACTAAAACTAGCATATTAGCACATGGAAACATAAATGGTAATAAAAGACATGAGTTAGAGGAACACAAGGTGATAAACGATACGACAACTAAGGGACTATTCCGGTAGCCAAGTTACAACCCGTAAACCAAACAAGGACCGGGGTTGTAACCCTTCACCTGAACAGAGCTTAGTCTCCAACCAATTATCGACAAGAGTAAGGCACAAGTAAATATGTGCTGAAGTAATCATAGACTGGCATCGATTAGACAAGACTAGACTGGACTACATCCATCATTCACGGCCAAGCAAAGAGTACGGCTTGATACTTTAACTAACTAGGGTTATCACAAGCCTAGTTACTAGCAAGATGCAATGAGATGTTCCCGCAGTCACAAGCCCTGCAGCTATCCAGGTTATCCAGGCGAGGAGATTTATTAGTGTTACAAGAGTTATCAAGATTACTGGTGTACTTTCAGTACTTATGCTTTCAAAAAGTGCCCCACATGACAGTGAGCTGGAAATGTGCCCTACTCGTCGGCAGGCTACAAGTCCTCTGGTGTGGCCGGGATAATGGGATCGCCTGTAACTGGGAAAAATCTCTCTATATGAACTATTTGATCAATCTAGTTATTAACCTAGTCAGATTCATTATGAATCCCTGACCGTGGTAATCAGGGATTCATGTCCTAGACATGATGCAAGACGAGACAGGTAGCTTATACAGGCACAATCAAGAAAATCAACCACGGCATCAAGACAAGAGTTACTTAGCAAGTCAGGGTAGCTGTCGCAACAGCGTTTAAAATTATCATATCATGTCAGGTTACTTGTTACTTGTCAAGATTACTTGTCAGGAGTGCGCATCAACGGGCCACTATCAAGATTATACATGTCATATCAAGTGTACTTGTTACTTATCAAGAGTGCGCCAAGCCAGGTTGTGCCAAGTTAGGTTGCGGCACTAGCCAGGTTACGGCACTAGCCAGGTTGCGGCACTCGCCAGGTTGCGGCACTGGCCAAGTTGTGGCACTCGCCAGGTTGCGGTACTGGCCAGGTTGCGGCACTTGCCAGGTTGCGGCACTAGCCAGGTTGCGGCACTCGCTAGGTTGCGGCACTTGCCAGGTTGCGGCACTTGCCAGGTTGCGGCACTAGCCAGGTTGCGGCACTAGCCAGGTTACGGCACTTGCCAGGTTGCACCAGAATTCAGGTTGTGCCAGAATTCTGGCACGAATTCAGGTTGCGCCAAAATTCAGGTTGCACCAGAATACGCGCAACCTAGATGACGCGGTGCTAAAAAGCACACGCATACACTGTTCATCTTCTTCAACCAGCATAAAAATGCTTGGTTGAACCCATGAACTTCAAATGACCATAACTTGGTCAAAATAACTCCAAATTAGGACTTTCAAATGTCAAAATGGGGTAAAACAAAATTTCCTACAATATGGAACAACTAGTTTTTGAAAACAAGCAAGTTTTATAGATCAAAACCACCAAAAACTAAAAATATATCAAACTTAGATCTACAAGAATCTACCCATAAAAATTAAAAATGCCAAGTTCTAAAGAGGCTTATAATCATGTAAAGAAGAGAATGGAACAATAAAACTTGAGATCCATCATGAAATAAGTTGTACTTGCCTAGGGCTCTTGGGTATATGTGGAGAGGAGTAAATGAAGAGGATGGAGAAGTTATGAGAAATAAATGGAGGAGAGAGAGAGGGGTTGACTTATATATTAAGCCCAAACCATCTCAAACCAAACCAAGCCAACATGTTGAACCAAACCAAAATAAACCAATTCAAGATTAAACCAAGACTTGGCTAAGCAAGACAAGTCTAACTACGATCCACTTGATAAATATCAGAAATTCGTACACGTATACTGAAAATACATATAACGGGAAACGGGAGTGACAACTCTACCCACCTTAAAAGAATTCCGTCCTCAAAATTTAATCAAGAGGCTAGAGATGTCGGGATAAGCTACACTAACCACAGGCAATCTATGACTAGCAATTAATCAAGCAATCATTCATGCAAGCAAGGAGTTAAGAGCATAAGGCATAAGGAAGATATTATACCTCATGAGTCAAACAGGTCATATGGATATTGCGATCGGATATCATCCTCACGTTTCCAAGTTGACTCACCCAAAGAGTGATGACCCCAAGCAACACGGACTAACTTAATAGTCTTGTTCTTGAGTACCTTCTTTTTTCGGTCCAATATGGATACGGGCCTTTCCTCATACGAAATATTGGTACCAACAATAATTCCGAATGATCAAGGATATGGCTCGGATCCAGGATATATCATCATAATTGGGATACATGGAATACGTCATGTATCTCATGTAACGACGGTGGAAGAGCGAGATGATAGGACACATCGCCTACTCACTCGAGAATATCAAACGGTCCTATATAC
>JANAVB010001800.1:25550217-25566811 GCA_029216955.1 Iris pallida
TAGCATTTTTATCGCTGCTTTGCTTTGCTAAAGATAAGTACTTCAATAAACTTTACATACTGTTACATCAATGAACTGCGAAACCAACCATGTTAAATGTTGATCCTTGGGGTAGCAAGTTAAATCTTCACATGTTGTATTATTTTCAGTCACTACCATATTTAGAACAATTTTATGTCTCTCACATGATTAGAATCTGGGTTATGGGGAAACTGATAGTTGAGTACGTGATCATGTCTCTTTATCGTACCGAGCAAAGTTTTATTTTACATGTTACTGCGCCGTAGGCCATTATCCCGCATTTCTATACGGATGTACACCTATGCTTGTAGACTTGTACGTATGTACATTTTATTTACATGTGCCTCAGTACATTGTACACCTATTGACCGATCACGTACCGGCTACAGTTTTAAACATTACATATACATCTGTCTCTATGACATATGTGTCCTTGCCATGGTAGATTATGAGATGTCATGATTTCAGTTTATTTCTCTTATGTTCATTTCATGTTTCGTATATTAGTTTGCTAGAAACGGTACTTGCTCCCGTCCTGACAGGATAACGTTGTAGGTATACTTACTGAGGAGGAGTTGCTCTGTGATTCGTATTATGGAGTTACTGCCGAGGACCAGGCTTTGTCTTACGAGGATATACCTGCAGAGAACCTCATCTAGTTTGTGTAGTTGCTCGGGATATTTAGTGTAGTCATGTATTAGACTATGTATTTTGTAACTGGACCTGTATCCAGTTTTACATTTCGGACTTGTACTTGGACTTATTATTATATGAGATGACTTTTGTGTTTGGAGCATTTATGACTCTTCTTTACTTATAGAACTGTTAGTACATTTAGTCTTATCTTGTTATCTCTAGAACAGCTTACTGCGCTTATCTCAAGCGTAGGTTGGACATGACTCAGCCCGGCCCAACAATTTGGGTAGCGGGTCGTGACATTCTTGCTATAGACTAAGATGTTGTCTATAAACACTATCACGAACTGGTCCAAATAGGGCATGAAGATACGATTCATGAGGTCCATGAATACGGCTGGCGCATTGGTCGCTCCAAATGGCATAACAAGAAACTCCTAATGCCCATATCTGGATCTGAATGTTGTCTTCGGAATGTCTTGCTCTCTGACTCTGATCTGATGGTACCCCCGACCGCAAGTCAATCTTCGAGAATAGTGTTGTCCCACTGAGTTGATCAAATAAATCATTTATCCTTGGTAGGGGATATCTATTCTTGATTATTACAGAATTTAAGGTACGATAATCAACACATAATCTTGACGTACCATCCTTCTTCTTCACAAGAAGCATCGGGACTCCCCAAGGTGTAACACCCAGTTTTTTAGATGAGTGTAATTTTGAAATTTTGTAATTATAATTATTATTTATTGATATTTATTACATATTATGATTTTTTGTGATTTTTAATCATTTTTAAACTATTTAAAATCATGACTTATGATTTTGGTGTTTGGCTAGTGTAACCTTAGAGACTGTTGACCTAGAGCCTAGCAATGTGATTAGGATGTTTAATTAGTACATTTTAGCCTAGAGGGTATTTTGGTCATTTTAGGATTTATTTGAATTTAATAGAATTTATTGGAATTTACTAGGATGCATGTGAATTTATTATTAATTAAATATTACTATGTGTTATGTTAGTCCTTAACCTAGAAGTTTAGCCCTAACCCAGATTAGACATGGCCTAGACTAGGGTTAGTTAGCTTGGGTTAGTCATGACTAGTCATTGGTTAGAATGATCAAGTTAGACTAGCTAGTTATAGTTAGTTGAGACTAGCATTGAAACCTAGGTTCCATCCTAGCCATCGATTTGACATGATGTGAGGGTGACCATTGGATGGGATCCCAAAACCCTAGAAGTGGCCAGCCCAAAACCCTAGGTGAGCCTATTTAATCCCTCCCAAATCATTGCCTCCTTGTTCATTCTCTCTCTTTTCAAGAACAAGGTGAGCTCAACTTCATTTCTCAATAACTTCTCCATTCCTCATCCTTTTTCAACCAAACTTCTTGCATTGTGACCTAACCATCACCTTCTTGCTGTCCATGGAGGTAGAATACTGATTTGGGGAATCCACAGTGCTCGGGCTACAGTAGAAGGGACTGTACTTTGACAGTTTGTGAGCTCGAGACACCCATTGGTAAATTTCTCATTCTTCATTTAAAACTATTGGTTTATCATCATGGATGCATAGCCCTAGGTCCCCTCTAGCTTCGGATAGGATTTGAACCCAACCTGTATCAGATACGTGTCTGTATCGGATACGTGTCCGTATCGGACACGTATCAATAGGCTATTTAGGTGTTCGACCTAATGTCTCAATGGATTGATTTTGCTGTTTTCAAAATATTTTTGAATAGAAAATTTGTTCTTCATGTTGCTTGTGTGATTTTACACGAATAAGGTGACTTCGAGCCGTGTCTGAGTCGCACGGGACTCGTGGACACAGCCCCGCACGCGGCCAGGGTTTCCCCTGCTATTCGGGGCCTCGTGCTCAGTGCACAGGCCACGTGGTAGGCCGTGCTTGGACTGAGAGGAGGGGGCAGTATCTGCGAACCTGTCCCCCAAGCCTCGTGTCCAACGGAGTCGTGTCGGACACGCGAAGTCATGCGCATTGGTCACACGCGCGCACACGATCAGTCTGAATCGCGTACTGATACGTGAGTCATGTCCACTCTGGACACGACGTGGTCGTGTCGTGTTGGGTCCTATGTGTAGCCTGACACGTAGGCTACACGTGGGTATGACCACGAGACCCCACATCTCCTGTGTCGTGTTCTACAGACACGTGCACGTGTGTACGACACTGTGCAACACTGGGTGTACCCCATGTGTTTGCATCGTGTTAGACACGCTTGTGTCGTATTTCCTGGACACATGAGGACACACAAGACACGTGTACACATGCTTAGTTAATTACCCACTCTTGGTTTAGCATATTAATGTGTTTTGTTCATTCGAATGTGAAATTCCTCTTTGAACTGATACGCAGTGTTCAGTTTGTGTATTCCTGAGTTCATTTCATTTTAACCCATTTAAATTGATGTTTTTAAGTATCATTGTTAATCCTACATGTTTATTGGTTCATGTTAGATAGGTTTTACATGTTTGATTTAGTTGTTTGATCTAGAATGGGATTTTGAATGTGGTTTGGGCTGTTAAATGGATGGACTGATACTCATTGACTGATTTGTATTTAACGGATTTTTTTTGAATGATTAATTTACAAAGTTCGATCCTATTCTAGGTCTGAGTTAAGTTGCAGGTTAGGAATTCATGTTAGCATTGATTCATTGAGGTTTCGATCTGATTTGGATTTCAAAAATTAGTTGAAGTAGAAACTATGTTGTTCCAGTTTTGAACTAAAGTTCAGATTTCTCATTGTTCTTTTCCAGTTTTATTTCGAGCTGGCTTGAGGTTTCTAATTGTCGAGTAGCAATGATTTAGTATTCGGGTATGTAAATCGAATGCTAAATCCTAGATTTCATTGAGTTCTACCTTACCTTGGTTTTGTGATTTGAAATTGTGGATGTTGTATTGGTTGAGATATTGATTCGGGTTTTTGACATATTGTTTTGCTATATAGGTTCGATCTTAAATGACTGAATAACTGAGTTCCTATATGTAAATCTGAAACCTGGGTTTTGTAACTGAGATTTGATTTGAACTTGAAATTTTGTTTGAAGGTTAGATTGAAACATGAGAAGTGAGTTGATTTGAATTTGAAAATTTTGTTTTGAATGGTAGATTGAACATGAAAACTGGGATTGAATGTTACTTCTATTCATTGAATGTCAAATTGATTTCATTCCTATTCACTGTCATTTGATTTCCTGTTTTAAAACTGATACATAGGCAGTCCTAAATTCTGATATTTAATTCCTGATTTACACTGAGTCCAGTGTTAAATTTGCCATGGTTAATTCAATTACTTTATGTTAATTCCTGAACATTGAGTTAGGCATTGTTAGATTAGTTCATTTCCTTTTCGAATTGCACATTGATCAGGATTGAGATGACTGAATACATGTATACTGCTATGTTTTCTGTCATTGATTTATGGGGAAATTTGATATCATGTTAGGGCATGCTAGGCTCGAGTTTGGCTTTTTAATTGCTTTTGGCTTTCAATTTCATGAGATGCATACACACAAGACACATTTGATTTCCTTCACACTCTACACCACTGATTTGCCACACCCTAACAGCTAGTGATACACACATGTTAAAACCTGAGAATATACACAGGACATTCCCTGAATTCTAATACTCTATAACATTGCAAACACACACACATTGTACACCCTGTTTTATATTTTCCTGCGCACATGCTTCCATGCACATATGGTTTCCTGCACACTGTTTTTCTGTCCTTGGGATTTCGAAATGGGTTTAGGACTATGAAACTGTCACTTTGAACATCATGTAATTCCTGGAATACTAGTGTTGAGCACTGATTCCCGGGTTCGATTTCATTACACAGGTTTTACACTACCCTGTTAACTGATTTCCCATATTACACACCATGCCACACATTATTCCTACGTGACACTCACTATTAGCTAATCTCAGATACTCATGTACACACACACACCTCACATGTGCCTTTACCTATCCTTCTATGTATATATATATATATATATATATATATATATATATATATATATATATATATATATATATATATATGTGAGGCATATGTTATTATGTAGCCTATATAATTATAATGTATATATAACATGAATGATGCATGCCTATATATATATTGGGTGGTAGCCTATATACATAATGTATACATCTATATGTAATTTTGAATGCCTAATATATATGTGTATATGTACTATGTGTGATGTTAGCTTAGCATATTGTTGTTGGGTCCTAGAATAGCTTGTTGGACTAGTATGGACTAGCTTAGACCTAGTATAACCTAGTTAGACTAGTATAGCCTTGATTAGACTTAGAATGGATAGTTGACCTAGTTTGACTAGTGTAGTTGACCAGAGTTGACCAAGAGTTGACTTTAGTCTAGTTCGACCTAGACAGCATGCATATGCATTGTAGATTATATTTATCGTTCTCTGCATACATCTTGACTTGTGTTGCTCTAAATAGGAATTAGATACCTCATCTCGGACAGTACATTTACTTCAGACATTCAGATACCAGGCGAGTACATTATCTGATCATTTCATAACTTGCTTAGAACTATATTCCTGCTCTAGTTTACCTTATTTGATGCTGTCACGATATTATCACGGATTGGTACTATATGGATCCCTACATTGAGATGTTATCCCCCTCGGGGCATCGAATACATCATGTCGTGTGTTTCATGTACATCGTGTATTCCTCGCTCTCATGTTATTCATGTTTATCATGTGCTACATGCTCGCTCGTGTACTCTCATGTGCTATCATGTTCGGTCGTGTTTCTCATGAATTTGATCATGTATAACCTATACTTCATGTGCACTCATTTATGAGCCTTCATGTGAATTTCATGTGCACCCATTTATGGGCCCCCATGTGAACTTCATGTGCACTCATGTATGAGCTCTCATGTATACTTCATGTGCACCCATTTATGGGCTTCATGTGAACAATTCCAAAGTAGTATAGCCATGTACGCCTCTTTAGTATAGCCATGTACAAATCAAGCCGTTCACATGTCGACTTTGTACTCTAAATCACTAGTCATTGGTAGCTCTCTACTTATAGTAGATATTTCTATTACAGTTCTTTCTCTGTTTACATCATGTACTTTCTTTCAGTTTCATGTATCGTACTCTCTTGCATATTTATATTTTCTAACATGTTATGATCTGTGTGAGATGTATTGTGCTCGGTACCGTCCTGACTGGACCTGTTGAAAATTTTACAGAGCATGATGAGGAAGCCTGCACCCCTCACTTTGGAGCTTGCCTAGATGACACTCGCGACCTGGACCCCTGGGGAGGTTCAGGCAGCTGCTGAGGATGATACCCTTGCATAGTTTAGATAGTCTAGATTGTTTCTTTTTCATGTTTAGTTGTTGTCCTTATTTTCAGAGTTGTATAATTTGAGATGTTCAGACTAGTAGTTGTTAACTTATGTTATTTCATTCTGTTGTGCCTCAGTTGAGGAGTTTCTTATCTATTTTATCGTGCCATATTCTATCTCTAGATTGTGATTGAGTTGTACCTTCTATGATTAGCCTCCAGTTGGAGATTATTCTATATTGTGTTAGTTATAGTTCATGACCTAGAACAGCGTTCTACCGCCGACACTGCGGCGTAGGCTGGGCGCTGTTACGTACTCGTACCCTCACGGTGGGTGCGGGTCGTGACACGTTTTTAGTGGTGGCCCATACAGGTCGAGTTTATGTAGTAGTATTCGAACTAGAGTATCACTACAGCCTGCAGTAGGATTAGGATATTTTTGAGGGTACTCAATCATACTAGAAAAACTCTTAATCAGATTCTCTTATCTAAATTATTGCTTATTGACTTCCCTTGAATATAAACTGTCCCTCTTTGAATTTTCGCTTCATTCTCAGAAATTACTTCTTGTTTTGATCTGTCTTCATGATGGTTATGAAGACACGACCTCATCGCTCCGGTCTGGGGAATACTATCGAGAGGCTGGCCACCACTCGTCCTGTTCATTAGGGCCTCGAGACCGCAGTTTCTGTTGTGCCAACTCAGGTTGGCATTTCTGCTACATAGGAGGTGCACCTCCGTCTGTACAGAGACCTTTCTCGTCATTTCCAATTTTTTTTAACAGCAACGGTTCATGCAGCATCAGCAGCAGACTAGGGGAAACCAGCAGGGGCGAGCTATCGTCAGGACAGTCGATGATGCACAGACCATTGGAGATCTTGCTGCAAGTTCCATTCTTCTCGATTCCATTTCCGCAATTGTCTCTTATAACTATCTTGAAATTTGATTCCCTCTGTTCCTTGTTGATTGATCAATTTTGTCCTGTTGTTCATGTGTTATGTTTGATTTCCCTTGAGATAAATCATATGGGCTAGGTCACCACAGTTATGGAATCTAGAATCTTCGATAGACGTATTAGTTGGCATAGTGAGGACATATAGTCAGATTTTGGACGTATTTCTCTTGTGTGGGAATTTAAGATTTTTGCCGTCGCATACGGCAATGCGAAAATTTTAAATACCATGATTCTAGAGGTATGTACCTTAGTCAAGGACTCTGTGATTATCATAGACTTGCTCACTTGCATGACGAAGACTCTGGACAACATGATTCTGGAAAGACGCATATGGTTATCAGATTGTATCTTAAAGATTTTTGTACATCATACCCTTCTGTTGTTATAAATAACTTAAGGGTAGGGATATTTTAGTTTTGTAGAGCTTATTCATAGGTAGTTCCTTCATAGTATAATGATATGACGACTTGTAGGGTGTCTGTACCCTAGAGATGGTAGTTAGTAGTGGTATTAGAATAGTAACCCATTGTAGATGATTTCCCTGTTATTATAATACCAACCAGTTACATATAGGATGTTAGTATGCCTTACAGCCTTGATGATTGTTATTATTTTTCTTACCTTTTTCCAGTGAGGCACCCATGACCAGAGCCTGTCCTTGAGTATAGTTGTAGTTCACCTAAGACTAAGAGGCCTATATACATATAGATTACAGATGATATACTTAGGATATATGTGATGGGTTGTTGTTCTTGAGCATATATATGTGGTATTTGGGATTGGTGTGCTTAGCTTGTAGGTATTTAGTTATGGGTGACTTGATAGGATTGGGAAGTTAAGAGCTAGCCTATTATATAGTTTCTCTTTTTGCTAAATTCTGGTTGCCAACACTTAAGTAGCTAGTATAGGTAAAATCCTAAGAAGTTGACCAGCTGATGACCAAGTACTAGGATGTTGAGAGAATTGACTAGTGATTGACCCTTGACTATGTTTGACCTAGAAGGGGGTGCGATCATCTTAATTTCGAGGACGAAATTTTTATAAGGTGGGTAGGATTGTAACACCTAGTTTTTCAGATGAGGGTAATTTTGAAATTTTGTAATTATAATTATTATTTATTGATATTTATTACATATTATGATTTTTGGTAATTTTTAATCATTTTTTAAACTATTTAAAATCATGACTTATGATTTTGGTGTTTGGCTAGTGTAACCTTAGAGACTGTTGACCTAGAGCCTAGCCATGTGATTAGGATGTTTAATTAGTACATTTTAGCCTAGAGGGTATTTTGGTCATTTTAGGATTTATTTGAATTTAATAGAATTTATTGGAATTTACTAGGATGCATGTGAATTTATTATTAATTAAATATTACTATGTGTTATGTTAGTCCTTAACCTAGAAGTTTAGCCCTAACCCATATTAGACATGGCCTAGACTAGGGTTAGTTAGCTTGGGTTAGTCATGACTAGTCATTGGTTAGAATGATCAAGTTAGACTAGCTAGTTATAGTTAGTTGAGACTAGCATTGAAACCTAGGTTCCATACTAGCCATCGATTTGACATGATGTGAGGGTGACCATTGGATGGGATCCCAAAACCCTAGAAGTGGCCAGCCCAAAACCCTAGGTGAGCCTATTTAATCCCTCCCAAATCATTGCCTCCTTGTTCATTCTCTCTCTTTTCAAGAACAAGGTGAGCTCAACTTCATTTCTCAATAACTTCTCCATTCCTCATCCTTTTTCAACCAAACTTTTTGCATTGTGACCTAACCATCACCCTCTTGCTGTCCATGGAGGTAGAATACTGATTTGGGGAATCCACAGTGCTCGGTCTACAGTAGAAGGGACTGTACTTTGACAGTTTTTGAGCTCGAGACACCCATTGGTAAATCCCTCATTCTTCATTTAAAACTATTGGTTTATCATCATGGATGCATAGCCCTAGGTCCCCTCTAGCTTCGGGTAGGATTTGAACCCAACCTGTGTCGGATATGTGTCCGTATCGGACACGTATCAGTAGGCTATTTAGGTGTTCGACCTAATGTCTCAATGGATTGATTTTGCTGTTTTCAAAATATTTTTGAATAGAAAATTTGTTCTTCATGTTGCTTGTGTGATTTTACACGAATAAGGTGACTTCGAGCCGTGTCCGAGTCACACTGGACTCGTGGACACAGCTCTGCGCGTGGCCAGGGTTTCCCCTGCTACTCGGGGTCTCGTGCTCAGTGCACAGGCCACGTGGCGGGCCGTGCTTGGACTGAGAGGAGGGGGCAGTTGTCACGACCCGCTACCCAAATTGTTGGACCGGACCGAGTCATGTCCAGCCTACGCTTGAGATAAAGCGTAGTAAGCTGTTCTAAAGATAACAAGATAAGACTAAATGTGCTAACAGTTCTATAAATAAAGAAGAGTCATAAATGCTCCAAACACAAAAGTCATCTCATATAATAATAAGTCCAAGTACAAGTCTGAAATGTAAAACTGGATACAGGTCCAGTTACAAAATACATAGTCTAATACATGACTACTCTCAAAAGTATAAAGTAAATAGACAACTAGACGAGGTTCCCCGCAGGTACATCCTCGTAAGGCAAAGCCTGGTCCTCGGCAGTAACTCCATAATATGGGTCACAGAGCAACTCCTCCTCAGTAAGGATACCTACAACGTTATCCTGTCAGGACGGGAGCAAGTACTGATTCTAGCAAACTAAATATACGAAGCATGAATAGGAATGTAATAAACTGGAATCATGGCATATCATAATCTATCATGGCAAGAACACATATGTCATAGAGACAAATGTATATGTAATGTTTAAAACTGTAGCAGGTACGTGATCGTCGAGAGGTGTACAATGTACATGGGCACATAATGAAATGTACTTCTACACAAGTGTAAAGGTGATAGATGTACATACGCACAAATACAGCTTTGAGATAAAGGCCTACGGCGTAGTAACATATAAAATGAAACTTTGCTCGGTACTGTAGAGGGGGCATGATCACGTACTCAGCTATCATTTTCCCCATAATCCAGATTCTAATCATGTGAGAGATATAAAACTGTTCTAAATATGGTAGGGATAAGAAACTAATATAACATGTGAAGATTTAACTTGCTACCCCAAGGATCAGTATTTAATATGGTTGGATTCGCAGTTCAATGTTGCGACAGTATGTAAAGTTTGTAGAAAGTACTTGTCTCTAGCAAAGCAAAGCAAAGCAAAACAGCGATAAAATGCTATAGATGTCTGGTAACTCGTCACTGTAGAAATAAATACATAAATTTAGTTTTTATACTAAGTTAAACACTAAGACACTAGTGGTGTAACACGACTTTCTGATTGGACACCTAGCCAAAAGGTGACTTTAGCATAGGAAACCAATGTAAGGTGACACAATACTATAATATAACTTTCTAGGATCTTTACACTAGTGAGGGGTGAGGTCCAATACAACTAAAACACAAAACAACACAAAAAGTTGAAAGTCGTAATTATTCAATAATTAAATCAACTGTACACTATGATCCAATAATTTTGAGATAGACAAAAAGCTCAATTTTATACAAAATAAAGTACCACAATGATCCTTGTTAATTATAGAAATTTATTATAAATTTCTGGAATTTATTAACCAGTACATGTATTTTACAAAAATCAGTTTTCATAAGTACACAGAAAGTGAGTTCTGGTTTCATATGTCAAAACAGTGGCAAAACTGTAAATTAAATACTGTAAAAATTATGCTAAATTAGCTAAATTAACATAGTATCTAAATATTATTTTTCCAGAATTTTAACAGCAAGTAAAGTATTTTTAGAAATTCAAAAACAGCATGGTACACAATCTGAAATTAAATAATTAATTATCTGCGTATTTTGTCCATGTACATAATTTGAACCAAAGTTAAAATACAGGACCCAAGGCCATGAATCAAGTCCAATATGACTTGTACAGGTCTTGCATGTGTGAAAACACATTAGAGCCCAAAACCCATGCTAGGCTTGGACACCAAATGGTTGCAGTAATTAAAATACAAAAATACAAAGTGGTAAAAGTAAATAAATATTAATATTTTAACAAGGTAAAATTATACATAGTAGTAATATAAATATGACAAGTATATTTACATATATCAAAGTATAACATATGTACAATATTACGTAAATTATAGGGGCTAAATAGTTATGTATACATACATATACATATATAACATATATATATATATATATAAGGAAATATATATATATATATATATATATATATATATATATATATATATAAAGAAGTAAATATATAATATATACATATACGTATATAAATACTGTATATATACATATATAACAGTATATATATATATATATATATATATATCTATATATATATATATATATATATATATATATATATATAATAACATAAAATAAAACAAAACAAACCAAAAAAGAAAACAAAACAAAAGGGAAGGGGGGCTCGAACTCGGCCCAGGGGGGTCGAGTTCTCGGGTGCGGTCGGGCTAGCCAGGGGGTCAGCCCAAGCTTTGTGTTAGGGGTAGGGGTTCGGGTTAGATTTAATTAGGTTTTAGTTTAGCGGGTTTTAAACCCGACACAAATCCAAACCCGTTTATTTAATTCGAATTTAATTTCGTATCCTCGTGTCCCGACAGTTAGGGACACGAGTCTCGTGTCCGTGCTAAGCACGACACGCACAGGTCGAATCCTTCGTGTCCAGACTTACCCTTAGGATGCTCGTGTCCTGGCGAGTCACGTATGTAAAAATGAGACACGCACGACACGATTTGTAGCTGCAACTTACGTGTCCGACTTCGGGGGGTTTCGTCGAGTGTTGGCGGCGGTTAGGAGCTTCGGGCGGTGGCACTTAGGTGGCGCTGGGTCCGTCTCGACGTGGGCGTCGGGTGATGGTGGTTGGGGGCGGTGTAGACGACTGTGGAGTTGGCGGTGGGTTGTGGTCGGAGCTAGGGTTCAGGCGAAGAGTTCGTCGGAAAGGAAGGTCTGGGTTGCCGGATTTTAGTCTAGGGTTAGGGTTTCAGGGTCGGGGGTTATTTACAGGGGCTTAGGTCGGTCGGGGTTGGCTAGGTCGGCCGAAAAATGCGGGAGGGGGGGGGCAGCTGGCCGGTCGTCGGCAGCTGGCCGGGTTGTCGGGGGTGGGTAGGAATAGGTTTTGCATTAAGGTCCTTAGACTTTTAGGAATTACAGATAGGTCCAAAATCTATCAGTTTGCAAATAACAATTTACAAACTGATATCAAAATAATTTAATTAATTACAAACTATATTAAAACAATTCTAAATATTACAAAATGATATTAAAACATTTTAATTAATTACAAAATGATATAATTTAACTTAAAACTATTTTAAAAATTATTAAAAATTCTAGAAAAATTCCTAAAAATCATAATAAATTATTTTAAAGCTAAACATGTCATTAGCAACTAATTAATACTAATTAAATCAATTTTAAAAAACAGGGGCTGACAAGTCTTCCCTCCTTAGAAAATTTCGTCCTCGAAATTCATAAGGATTGAAGACCCTACAATTTCTAACATAACATGCAAAGCAACAAATGACTAAGGCTATGATCGAAACTAACCTCTAGGATATCAAGCGGGAACGGGTGGTTCCCTCGCAGCGGTTGGATCAAACATGTAAGGGTATCTCTTCCTCATGTCCGACTCCCTCTTCCAAGTAGATTCACCCGGAGAGTGACGGCTCCAAGCTACTCGTACTAAGGGTATAACCTTGTTCCTCAGCCTCTTCTCTCTCATGTCTAATATCTCCACTGGCTGCTCAAAAACTGTAAGGCTCGGTCCGATCTCCAACTCTGAATGATCTAGCACATGGCTGGGGTCCGGAACATATCTCCTCAGCTGGGATACGTGAAAGACATCGTGAACTCCTGCTAGGTTGGGTGGAAGTGCAACCCTGTAAGCTACCTCTCCGATCCTGCCAACTATCTCGAACGGCCCGATGTATTTGGGGCTCAACTTGCCTCCTCGCACCGAACCGGATTGTCCCCCTAGTAGGTGATATCTTCACTAGCACCATATTACCGTCAGCGAACTCCATCGGTCTGCGGCTAGCATCGGCCCAGTGTTTCTGCCTATCCTGAGCTACTCTGAGCCTGTCTCTGATCATCCCGACCTTCTCTGCTGCATCCGTGATCATCTCTGGCCCAAGCATAACTCTGTCCCCAACATCGCCCCAAAAGAGCGGTGTACGACATCATCGTCCATATCGTGCCTCAAAAGGAGACATACCGATACTGGCTTGGTAGCTGTTGTTGTATGAAAACTCTACCAAGTACAGATGGCTCTCCCATGATCTGCCAAAGTCCAGCACACAAGTTCTCAGCATGTCCTCCAGCGTCTGTATCGTCCTCTCGGACTGCCCATTTGTCTGCGGGTGGTATGCCATACTGAACTTGAGCCGACTGTCGAACTCCTCTTGCAAGCTCCTCCAGTAGTGGGACGTGAATCTGCTGTCTCGGTCCGACATGATGCTCACTGGTACTCCGTACAAGCGAACTATCTGCTGCATGTATAGCTCCGCCAACTTCTCGGTGGAAAGCCCCACCTTGAAGGGTATGAAGTGCGTACACTTCGTCAGCCTGTCTACGATGACCCAAATGGCATCCTTTCCTCCTTGGGAACGAGAAAGCCCTGAGACGAAGTCCATCGTAATATGTTCCTACTTCCACTCGAGAATGGGTAACGACTGTAATAGACCAGCTGGCCTCTGGCACTCCGTTTTGATCTGCTGGCAAACTAGACATCTCGAAATGAAACTTGATACATCTCTCTTCATCCCGTGCCACCAAAGATGTTCCCGCAAGTCACGGTACATCTTGTTAGCACCAGGGTGAATAGAATATCTCGATCGGTGCGCCTCCTGCAAGACTGCCTCTATTATCTCTCCCTTCGGCATGCACAATCGGCTGCCATGCCTCAAGGATCCATCCTCTGCTACAGTAAAGTCATCCAGCAATCCAGCTAAAGCCTGGGCTCGAAGTCTGCGAAGGCTCTCATCTGTAGACTGTACCTCCCTGATCTGCTCTATCAAACCTGACTGAATGTCAAGCGCCATCATCTGTATCACTGATCCTGGCCGAACTATCTCGATACCGAGCTTCTCCAGATCTTCCCGCAAATGCCGATCTATCATCAGATACCATGCCATCGGATGCCTGTTTAGCGCATCCGCCACCACATTTGCCTTTTCGGGGTGATACTGTAAATCGATGTCGAAGTCCTTCATCAACTCCAACCATCGTCTTTGACTCATGTTCAGCTCTTTCTGCGTGTAACACATACTTCAAGCTCTTGTGGTCAGTAAAGATTTTCACACAGCTCTCCGTATAAGCAATGTTTCCATAACTGAGTGCAAAGATCACCGCAGCTAACTCTAGGTCATGGATAGGATAGTTCCGCTCATGAGTCCGTAATTGCCTAGATGCATAAGTAATCACTTTTCCATGCTGCTGTAGGACACATCCTAGCCCCTTTCCGAAGCATCGCTGTATATGGTAAAACCTCCAGATCCTGAAGGTAATGTCAGAACTGGAGCGGTCGTCAGCCTCCTCTTCAGCTCCTCAAATGCTGCCTGGTAGTCCTCTGACCAGATGTACTCTGCGTCCTCGTGTCAGCTTCATCATGGGTTCAGCTATCCTAGCAAAGTCTTGGACGAACTTCCTATAATAGCCGGCTAAATCCAGAAAGCTCCTGATCTCTGAAACTGACGTCGGAGCCTTCCATGTCTCAACTGCAGCAATCTACCTGGGATCCACCGAGATTCCCTCTCCATAACTACATGGCGAGAAACTCCACTCGGTAAAAAGAACTCGCACTTCGACAATTTGGCATACAATCTCTCCTGCCTCAGAATCCCTAAACTGTCCGCAAGTGCTCTGCGTGCTCCTCCGGCATCTTCGAGTATATCAGGATGTCGTCGATAAATACTACGACGAACTTATCCAGATACTGGTGAAATATCTTATTCATCAAATTCATAAAGACAGCTGGCACATTTGTGAGACCAAATAGCACACCAGAAATCGTACTGCCCGTACTTCGTGTTGAACGCCGTCTTTGGATGTCTGCTGCCCTGACCTTCACCTGGTGGTACCCGGATCTCAAGTCTATCCTGGAAAACACTTGTGTCCCACTCAACTGGTCGAACAATCATCTATCTGGGCAGAGGATATTGTTCTTAATGGTGATGGCATTCAACGCTCGGTAGTCAATACACAACCGAACTGTACCATCCTTCTCGGCACAAAGAGCACTGGCGCTCCCATGGAGAAGCACTAGATCGATGAAACCCTTTTTCAATAGGTCATCAATCTGTTCCTTCATCTCCGGCTCCTTGGGGTTCACTCTATAGCAAGCCCGGGATACTGGTGATGAACCGGTACTAAATCTATAGTGAACTCCACATCTCTGTCAGGCGGAAAGTCCTGGAAGATCCTCTGGGAATACATCCATAAACTCCCTAATGATAGGGTGTGGCGGTGCTAACTCCCCAACTGTCGCACAACAGTTCGGCTCTAGGCTGATCTCCGGCCCTGTCCTCCGGACACTGAATGGTGCTGTGCCCGGGGGACTGAACAAAATACTACCCTCATGAAAGTCTATAGCTGCATGGACATAGCAAGCCAGTCCATCCCCAATATGATATCATAACCGGGAAGTGGCATCACAAAGAATCGTCCCTGAACTCTCTCCGGCTAAGTAATAGAGCATCTATAGATAGCTCTAATAGGCACAGGTCCTCCTTCCGTCATTACTCTACTAATCTCCTCGGTAGATGTACCTACTAAGTGGTGTTTATGCAAAACTCTAATGACAGGAAGCTATAAGATGCACCAGAATCAAACAAGCATAGAGCTAGAAAAGTATGCAAATAAACATGACCTGTGATGACGTCAGCCAATAATATGGCTCCGAAACCTGCTCCGGCTCTGGCTCAAGAGCTAGACTATAAGCTTCCCCTGGGGTCCCTTCTGCTGCTGTAGATGTTGCCCAAACCGCTGCTGCTGAGTCGAGAGCGGCCCTCTAGGTCCCTTGGGTACTGGGCAGTTCGAATCTGATGGGTGGCAGACCAACAAACTAAGTAATGCCCCAACCTCTTCTGCAGATGGCGAAGTCATGTCCTGGCCTTCTACAGAAAGAACACATAGCCCTCTTCTGCTGCTTGCTGAGGTCCCGGGGCTCTAAACTGGCGGGGTAGGGTGATGTGGTGTAGGAAGACGGTAGTCTGCTGGTGCGGCGTCAGTGCTCTCTGCTGGAAAGCCTGACGCTTGGAGGTCCCTCGGGGTGTACAGAAGCCGGCCTCTTGCAAGACTGAAGATGCTCCTCTATGCTCCGGGCCAACTCTAGGATCTGGTAGTAGCCATTCGTACCGTTTGCCACTATAAGAATGCCAATGTCTGGAACTAGACCATGGCAAAACCTACGCGTTATCTCTGGGTCAGCAACTAGACTAGGAGCGAAACGGCTCAGGCGACTAAACTCTTCCGCATACTCGTCGACAGAACGGTTCCCCTGCTGGATATTCTGGAATCGTAGCCCCATGGTACTCTAGCGGTGGTCGAGAAGAATT
>JANAVB010001800.1:25653778-25748778 GCA_029216955.1 Iris pallida
GACCTTTTTGAGCAGCCTGACGATAGTTTTGTGAACGCCTCGGCCAACCGTTTGCTGCCGGATTGTAGGCGGTTGAGGCCACGTTTTGAATGCGATTCTTGTCACAGAACCTGCTGAAAATGTGGTGATGAACTGGGGACCATTGTCATGAATGATTCGCCTGGGTACTCCGAAACGGTAAATGACATGGTGTTTGATAAAGCTGACCACCCTGGAGCTTTTTACTTCGCTAGTGGGACTGCTTCCGCCCATTTGGAGAAGTAATCGGTGATGGCCAGGATGAAACGATGTCCTCTTGATGAAGGAGGGGTGATTGGTCCTACAATGTCCATGCCCCAGGCTTCGAATGGCCAGGAGGCGACTGTAGGATGTAGAGGTTCAGACGGTGTATGTATGAAGTCTGCATGAAGTTGGCATGCATGGCACTTCTTAGCATATTCCACTGCGTCGGCGGCCATGGTTGGCCAGTAGTAGCCCATACGTCGCAGTCGATCTTGCAACTTAGGACCTGGTTGGTGAGCTCCGCAAGTTCCGTCATGAGCTTCTCGAAGAGCTTCGGCCGCTTCTTCGTTAGACAGGCATCGAAGGAGAAGCCCGTCGAAGGAGCGTCGGTACAGCGTTTTAGTGGCTGTATCGTAGTAGAATCGAAGAGAGCGTCTCCTGACTGAGACGGCTTCCTTCGGGTCTTCGGAAGGATTCCGTAGACGGCGAAGTCGATGAACGGGAATCTCCAGTCTCGGACATTAACATCGGTTTGTCGGCACGGCGTGAGCCATTTGCAAACATGGTTGTTTCTGGGACAAATCAAGTCTCGGCCAGTTACCGTGACATAGTGTTGAGTCCCAAGGGGCGCGGCATGAGGCTGCGAGGCAGCCAGAGCGTGCCTCCAAGTTTTGTAGACGGGGTACATGTTCGATGAAGAACCCAGTGAAGGTTGAAATGATGTTCAATGCAACTTCATGGTAAGGGATCAAATCTTCATGGCGAACCTCGTATTGCCCCCGAATCTGGTTTACGACGAGTTTCGAGTCGCCGTAGGCTTCCAGATCCACCCCCAGCTGTTGTGCTAGCTGGAGTCCCATGACGAGTGCGTTGTACTCAGCAACATTGTTGGAGCACGGCTTCGAAAGAGAGTATGCGGATGACCAGCTGATCGGGGAGACCAAGACTACCCCCACTCCTGCGATGATTTGGCCGTTGGGGCCCGTTCTTGAAGCGCCATCGAAGAACATCCGCCAAACGGGGCTTCCTTCAGTGACGTTTGATTCTTGGACTTCATCCGGGATGTCTTCATAGAGTTTTGAAGATTCTGGGATGGGGTGTGCAGCTAAAAAGTCAGCCAGAGCCTGACCCTTGACGCCTTCTGCGGGACAAACACCATGTTGTATGGCGTTAGTAGGATCGCCCATGTAGCCAGCCGGGAGTTTAATGACCCTGGCTTCGTCATGAGAACTCTGAGTGGATTGACTCGGGAGATGACGTGAATTGTCTGGCCCGAGACGTAATGACGAGTCTTCTGAATGGCAAACACCAAAGCCAAGCACTCCTTTTCAACGGGGTTGTACCGGTGTTCGGCCCCGATGAGTGTTCGACTGAGGTAGTAGATTGCTTGCTCGTAGCCTGCATCGCTGTTTTGAGCCAGTAAAGCGCCGAGGGAATGATCCATGGCACGGACGTAGAGGAGGAATGGTTTGCCGGCGACAGGTGCCACTAGGACTGGCGGGCTTGTCAAGTAAGCCTTGATGTCGTCGAAAGCCTTTTGGCACTCCTCTGTCCAGACGTAAGAGACTCCCTTTCATGAGCTGAGTAAAGGGTTGACATTTACCGGAGAGGTTTGCTATGAACCTCCGGATGTATGCCAGACGTCCCTGTAAGCCCCGAAGTTCTCGAAGGTTCTTCGGAGGGTCCATGTTGAGGATGGCTTTAGTCTTCTCGGGATCGACATGAATGCCTTTTGCCGTGATGACAAAGCCCAAGAATTTGCCGCTAGAAACCCCCAGGAAGGATTTAGCGGGGTTCATTTTGAGTTGATGTGCCCGCATGAGATCAAAGACCGTCTTCAGGTCCTGTAGGTGATCTCTTTTGAGGGCTCTTGACTGCGATGTCGTCAACATAGCACTCAACTGTCTTGCGAAGATGTTGACGGAAGATGGTACTCATCGCTCGTTGGTATGTTTACCGGCATTCTTCAAGCCGAAGGGCATTACTGTGTAGCAGAAAACACCTTTCGGAGTCCTGAATGACGTGTGTTTTGCGTCATCGGGAACATCTTGATTTGATTGTAGCCTGAATACCCGTCCATGAAGGACATGCGTTCAAAGCCACATGTGTTGTCGATCATTACATCGGTGATTGGGAGCGGGAATTCATCCTTCGGGCAAGCAGAGTTGAGATCCCTGAAGTCGATACAGACTCGTATCTTCCCGTTCTTCTTGGTGACAGGGACGACGTTGGCTACCCAGTCCGGGTGTTGTTCCTCACGGATGAAGCCACTGGTCAAGAGCTTGTCCACCTCCTGATCGATGGCATTCATGATGTCCGGGCGGAAGCGTCGCTGTTGTTGTTTGATAGGTTTGGCATCTGGTAAGATGTTCAACCTATGCATCGCGATCTGTGGATCGAGACCCGGCATGTCTTCGTAGCTCCAGGCGAAGACGTCAATATACTCTTAGCCAGTTGGACTAAAGATTCTCGGTCTTCTCCTTCCAAGCTTTTGCTGATAAAGATGGGTTTAGAAGAAGACCCATCCCCGAGGTCGATCTGCTCGACTTCGTCTTCGGTGGGAGGTTCTCGTAACTCAAAACGAGACTCCCATTGTTCTCCTAGGCGTTGAGCCCAGGGTTCCTCTTCGAAGGGTTCCGGCGGTTGGTCTTCGCCTTCATCTTTCTGAGGTTGCGCCGATGTCATGTTAGCTGACAGCACTTTCCTGAAGACTGATCCGATACTGGTATCGGAATCCCACGTCGATGCTTCAGACGAGTGGGAATGTTCTATGTCTTCTGCGTCTGAACTCTCTGGAGTTGATGGCGGCGTGACATAGCCTAACCCCCGTCGAGTCCGATTATAGTAATCCTGTGGCTTTCCATTGGGCATCGAAAGCCGGACAGGGAGATGCCGACCCTTGCCGTAGTTTAGCCTTTGTTGCTTTTCAGGTCGTAGCCCATCTTTGGATGATGTGCTTAGCCGCATCTGTGTACCGATAGACTTGTACTCTGCCGGTATCAGGTTCGGGCTCGATTGACGGGAGGTCCGACGACGCTCGATTTTGCCCGAGATGATGGTGCCTTGGTCTCGGCTCGTGGAGGACTATGAAGACTCCTTGAGACGGGACTATTTGATTATGGTAGACGGTCGTTACTTGTGTTTGCAACGACCGTAGAGCGTTGTCTAATGTATACATGGCATTCCAGTGTGGAAGACAAGAATAATTGAAAGACACTCTATTATTGATAAAGTACGAGATTTTATCCCGTGGGATTACATTGTCGAAGGAGGGTGCGTCTATCAGCAGAGATATATTCGCCAAGCTCCTCATCTGTAAGCACTGGGGCCGGATCAGGAGAGTCCTCCACCGCTCTGACTTTGGGGTCTGAGAGGGTTATGTGAGCCCTCTCCGGCATCTTGGATGACTGCGGCGGCTTGCCTTTAAGACGCACCTTGAGAGGTGCCTCGGTTGCGCCTCCGATGAGTGGCGCCTTCCCTTGTAATTTTACCACCAGGGGAGCCGCTGTTTGAGGTGGCTTGAGGCGTATCTTCAGGGGAGCTTCGTGAGTCGGTGCTTTCCCTGATAGCTTGATGCTCATTGGAGGCGCCTTCTGGGGAGGCTTGCCCTTCAACGGATTTTCAAGGGGGCGTCGAGTCTTCGGGCTCCAAGTCCGGCTCTGTTGCCGTCTCTGCTTCATCATCGGCGTCGTTGGCTTCCTCCTCGTCAAGTGGCTTGTACAAGTCGGAATCGGTGAAGTAGGCCTCAATCCCTTTGAAGGGATCGATATCTGCAAACTCCGTCCGGATGACGCCGTTGGTGGATACATATTTCATGCATTGGTGGAGCGTGGAGGGCACCACCATGTACTCATGTAACCATGGTCGTCCGAGTAAGATGTTGTAGTTGACCTCGGCATCCACCACATAACAAGTCACCTCAGTTTTGAGGCTGCCGATGTGACACTTCAGCCGGATCTTGCCCAGTGGCTCGCTCTTGCTAGCGTTGAAGCCACTGATGGTCGTATTGGAGGGCGCCAGCCGGTATGGGATCCAGCTTTGATAGCAGCGCCTTTGGAATGATGCTTAGGGAAGACCCCGGATCGATCTGAATCCTGCTCACCTTTACCGAACCGATGTACCCTGTGTAATACAACGGTCGGTTATGTCGGTGATGCTTGAGCAGCATGTCTTGTTGGGTGAAGTTATGTTTGGGATAACTTCATCCGCACAATGACAGTGTGCACAAGTAGTTGGGAGGTCTTCAGGCTGATTTGACTGAGAAAGGATTCGGCATCCTTCAGAGCTTCGCAGAGAGCTTCTCGGGAGTCCTTGGAGAGACGCAGGAGCTCGAACAAAGACAAGCGTGCAGGAGTACTGGCCAGTTGTGCCAGAATGTCAAAATTGTGGGGCTTGGCTAGCCCCGAAGCATTTCTTTCCGCAGAGGTCTGTCGAAACGGGCCTCCACTTGCTTTTGTTTATTGGCTGAGGGCTTGGATGGACCCTCCTCAGGGATGGTGCCAGGAGGCACCACTTCGGCGGCAGCTTCACCGGGCTGGGAGTTCTGTTGTGCACGCGTCTGCACAGGAAGCGCCTCTTCCGTTGAAGAAGAGACCGTGCGGCAAGACTTGATCTTCCTGCCTTTTGCTTTGGAGGTAGGGCGTACCTCCGGTTGAGTTACCTCGGAGACGAGGTCGGGGTGAACCCAGAGGACCTCTCCTCGAGATGTGGTGAGGGACAAGTCCACTCACATTGTCACGGGTGGGTGGCAATTCACCACCTCCATTGTCGCCTTAGGGATGGGGACGACGCCATTGTGTGGTAGTCGGCGGCAAGGTGCCGAACTGAAGTGACACACATTAGCTGACACCGTCTTCTTCGTAGTCGACGGAGATTACATCCGCATTGATCATGTGCTGGATGTAATTTTTGAGGACGTAGCAGTCCTTAGTCGGGTGTCCGACAAACCGATGGTAGTGACAGTACCTCGGGTTGTCCACTTTCCCGACTTCATCGGGCCGCTTCGGGTCCGGAAGCTTGATCTTGTCACCCTGCTTCAGTATCTCAAAGAGTTGCAGGGTGTCGTCATTGAATGAATAAACCTCCTTGGGTCTCGGTGCCAGTGGAGGCTTTTGAGTAGGCGCAGATGCGCCCTTCGAGGCATTAACAGTCAATGCCTGTTTCCCCTTTGTTTCTCGTCCGAGTTGTTGATTGCGGACTTTTTTCCCCTTATCGTCAAAGGCGGGGAAGCTAACACCCAGAAGACGTGCATTGGCCGCCTTCTTCTCTGCAGCTTCAGCTTCGATGATTAGGGAGCTCCAGTCGGGAGGGGGAGTAGAGTTAAGCCAGAGCTTTACTGCAGGCAGCATGTTCATACTGCAAGCGAGAGAAGCGCATGCTCTGGCATACCTGGAGGTAGCCTGAAGCAGGCCTGACGGAAGCGTTCGATGAATGCCCGAACCGTTTCCTTGTCCTTCTGGCGTATCTCAATGAGAGATGCCATCGTCATGTCCTTCCCACCGTCGTAGAAGCGGTCGAGGAAGAGGCGTGTCAGGTCGTCGAAGGACGATATGGAATTATCGGGGAGGCTGCAGTACCAGTCATACGCCACCCCTTTCAGGGCCCCAACAAAGATGCTGGTGAGGAGCGCGTCCTCCTTCGGAAGATGCCCTGTCTGCGACTGGAAGTACGTCAGGTACCGTCGTGGAGAGTCCTTCCCGTCATACGGCGTGAGTGTTTGTGGTTTATACTTTGGGGGATAAACCACCTTGTTCCACTCAAGGGGATAAGGCTGGGGAATCCCATCTTCTGGCGCTCCTCCTGCCTGTTCTTGGACTCGAAGCGCTCCCGCAGATCTTTGATCATTTCGACCACGTCCTCCGTGGAGCTAGGAGTCGGGGAAGGAGGTACCACCTGGAGTGGAGCGTTTGAGGGCTCCGACGTCCGGGGTGCTTCTGTGTCTGAGGGTGTCCGTTGGAGGGGCACACTCGACTCTCCATTGGCTCCTGGGTCGGGACCATTTGAAGGTGTCCTGATCAAGGCCGACCGCATCTCAAACACTGCTTGAGTCAGTGCTTGCATTGAGGCAGAGAGGGTTTTGAGTCCTCCCTCTAGAGAGTCTATGCGCTGGACAATGTCCTGTGGCGGCGCATCAGTCTCAAGATCACCCCGGTCATGTATACTGTCATGACACGGCCGGAAGTGGATGGATTAGTTGAGGCTTCGCTCTCAGCCTCGCTCTCATGTGGAGTACTTCTCCTGGTGTTTGGCCACCCCCAGCCACATTCTGGAGTTCGTCTTCGACAGGCGCATCTGCAAGGGCCTGACTGCCCTCAGCTCTGTCTTGAAGGGCCTCTTCGTTTCAGCACTACCCCCGGCGGTGTCCTGGAGGACATCGTCATTTTGAGGGGCTTCAGGGAGGCCATCTTCGCCTTGATAAAGATCCGCCGCAGCTGTGCTTTGGACATCTTCGTCTTCGGAAGGAGGCTCGACAAGGGTCTGGCTACCCCCAGCTTCCTCCAAGAACTTTTCCTCGACCGAGTGCCTTCGAACACTCCAGAGGTCGAGACAGCTGCCTTGGTTTTCCTCGGCTGGCTTTTGGATGAAGACGAGGAATTGGCAGTCGTCTTCCGGACAGATGAGGAGTTGGAGATCAGTTGCATGAAGCAACCTTTAGCTCCTCTTCTGCTGACACCTTCGTCCCAAGGCGATGTCGGAGGGGTGTCGATGATTGTAGCCGTTGGAAGACCGACTGCTTTGGCGGTACTGCCGTCTTGTAACAGCAGTTGATGGTGACCACTGCACAAGTGTGCCCCGTGAGAGGCGCATCGTGCTTGTTGGTCAACTCTCCTGACCGGCGCTTGTGAGTGATCACGTTGCACAGGTCGTTGGAGGAGAGTGCTACCCTCACACCCCTCTCAGGCGCATGGCAGGGCCAGCGCCGGGGTGGTCGGGTGAGTGCTGCGCCCCCTGATCTAATACCAAGCAGGCATCACGATCAGTAGGGGGAACCACAGCATTTGAAGTGACTTGAACGGACCTCAAACGCACAACCAGAGGAGGCGCGGGAGTTCAAGACCACAGGGTTTGCCTCTCTCGGCTTGGTTGTGCACGCAGTGAATGCGCCCAAGCGAGATGAGGACTTTGAAGGTCGACTCGTTGTCGTACAGAAGCACTTGCGTCAACCTTGTACAGCTTGCCATCGGCAGCGCGCGTGATTGTAAGCGCGTGCCTCTGGTCGGCTGCTGGCATAGCACGTTTGTGGCGCATGGCCCGTGCCGCCTTGGATTTCTTCGTACCAGCCCGCTGGGGCGTATAGTACTCAGCATCCAAATTCTCCTCGCCATTACAGCGAGTGAGTCTGTCAAAGACAGAGGCTCTTTGTGGCGCATCAGAAGTGATACGCGGGGCATTGGCTGCGCCCCTGCTCCGTCGACGTATCTTCCTCGCCTGAGAGGAAGATGGCTGGGGAACGGTGGTCAGCATCGCGGGCGCACCTTGACTGCTGAGGACGTCAGCAGGAAGGGAAGGCTGGACGGGCGCATCCCCTTCAACGGTGGTGCCCGAGGCGTCGACTTTGCGCACCCAGACTGCGCGGGTCTTCTTCGGCTTCGACAGTCGCTTCGAAGGACTCGCACTTCCTTCAGAAATGAACTCCTCGTACGCCTGTTGATTGAGGCGCACTACCAGCGTCTTGGGTGGAGCCCACCTTCACGTCGTCGGCCTGTGACACAACCTTCTCGGTAGAGGAGAAAGAAGTCCCCAGCAGAGTCGCCAGCTTGTTTGCCATTAAAATTGTTTTGATTGAAATCTTAATACAAACAGAACAGTGTTACAATGTAGGACTTAGATGTAGTCCTAGGAGTACACTTTTGTTTAAGCTGGGTCCTTAGTGCCAATGGAGCGAGTGGTAATGCGTTGACTCCGTTGACGGCTGACGACGGTTATCGTTCTCTGAAGGTGTTGATTGCTCGGGTGCTGGAGCTTGCTGAGAGGAGGAAGACGTTGAGTGTCTAGAACTGCCTCTTCGGTGATTCTCTGTTGGGATTCTCTCTGTGTTGTGAGTCCTCTGTCCTGAGTCTCTGTGTGTGAAGGAGATGATCCTTCTATTTATAGTTTTGCAGGCTGGCTGCTCATGCGCACATGTAGGATGCACGGTATGGGGACGCCACGTGGAGGTTGCTGATGGAGGCGCATGGATGCTGCCCTGATCGAGGAGGAGAACTCTTCATACTGCTGTTGTGAGCCGGCACGTAGCAGAGAGAAGATCTTTCCGTTGCTGAAATCTTGGACGAGTTGAGTCAAAGGATACGTGTCGTCGACTCATGGTTCGAAGATCTCGAATTTGGTAGAGAGGAGTGATCTGGTGGGCTGCGCCTTGGATTGGGCGCAGGAGGAGGCTGCGGCTCATAACCTTTAGGAGTTACAAACCATTTGGGGCGCATGGCTTTTGAGGCGCATGCAGGCGACTTTCCTTCTGTCTTTCGGGATCAGAGAGCAGTCTGAGGCGCATGGCTTTTGAGGCGCATGCTGATTTGGACGCATGGCCATAGAGGCGCATGTTGATGGTGGAGTGGCCACGTGGCAGTAGCCGTCGAAATAAAGTCATGATGATGCTGACGTTGTCGACGCTTCGTTTTTTGAAAAGCTGTCAACTGTGCAGACTTTGGGAGGCGTGCTGCCAACTCTGTCAGTTCAGCATTTAATGTTGGTGACGTTCCACTCGGTATGGAGATGTGTGGGGCGCACCCTCTGTAATGCGCCGAGTACTGTAGGGCGCGTCTGTGTGATGCGCCTGATGCCGAAGGGCGCGTCCGTGTGATGCGCTGTCTGGCTGGCGCATCGGACATGTCTTTTAATGATGCGGCTGTCTCGCTCTTCGAGTGCTATAAATAGCCGTTTGGCTAAATTTGAGGCGTCCGGTTCATCCATTTAATGTAAATTCATTGTACGGAATTCGGAGAGCCATCCACTTGGCGCGTGGGTTTGATCTGCCCGGCCTATAAATAGTGGCATGGAGAGAAGATTTGCTTCTCATTCCCTCACGTACTTCCAACATGAACTTGAACATGCGGGTGCATTCTATTGACGAAGTGCTCCCGAGGGTGAAGATGGGACGCTGTGTTGATGCTCTTGAAGGTGACTGTTACATCCAAAAGACGGAGTCGAGGGCTTCCGAGGCAGGCGGAAGGTGCCTGTTGCATCCAAAGATAGGGATGCTCGGGCCTTGTCTCCGTTATTCCGGAAGAGCCGTAGATCGGAATGGCGGTGCTTGGCTCTATCTTCCTTCAAAGTGGGGTTTGCCCACTTTGGTTGTGTTGAAAGCTGCTCCTTTAGCCGCGGTTTCGATCACGGTCTTCCTTCGGCTTTGGAGGCTCTTTCGAAGCCTCCCCTGGCCACAGCATTTGCGGTGCTTCTCTTCCTTGGTTCCAGCCAGAGGGTTAAATGCTTTGTGTATCGAAGCATTTATCAGGCGAGCCTGGTTGGAAGAGCGGCACATAACTGGGCTCTGCTCGGCCAGGTGAGCCTGGCTGGAAGAATTTGGCTGAAGGGATGCACATAGCTGGGCTGGATGCACATAACTGAGCTGCTGAAGATATGGTGGGATGCGCCTGGTTGGAGGCGCATGATGTCTGCTGCGCCTGACTGACAGCGCATGGTGATGCTGCGCCTATCTGGAGACGCATGGTGGCCGCTGCGCTTATCTGAAGGCGCATGGTGGCCGCTGGCTGTAGACTTAGGATCTTTCCTTTGTAGAAATTCTCCTTTGTACAACCTTTTCTAGACATGTAATAGACTTTTATATTAAAATGAAAAGTCCTTCTTCAAATGTCTATACTTATTGACTTTGCTGTGAAGTTCTTCGTCTGAGTTCTAGCGCATGTAGTGTCTGGCGCATGGGCTTTCTGGTTGTGAAATTCCATGCTTCTACAATAATAAATCATATAAATCCAATAATTCCAAATAAATCCTAGAAAATTACCAAATACCCTTTAGGCTAAAAAGTGCTAAATTGGTATCCTAATCACTTGCTTAGGCTTACATGGTCATGGTAGTCTCTAGGTTATGAAATCTCTAGAGTTTACACTAGGGTTATACTAGTAAAATCACAAAGTCATAAGTCGTGACTTAGAAAATAGTTTTAATTAACTAAAAATCACCAAAAATCATATCATGACTAGAATACCATTAATAAATAATAAAAATAATAAATTTTCAAAAATACCCAATTTCAGAAAACTGGGTGTTACACGTGACACAGCTCATATCCGTACCTAGGATAAGCATGTCGTCCACGTACAGACAAACGATTACACCTCTTCCATCAGCGAACTTCGTGTAAACACATTGTCCGTCTCGCTGACCATGTAGCCATTTGACCTTATAACTTTGTCAAATTTCTCATGCCACATCTTGGAAGCCTGTTTAAGACCGTACAAAGATTTTACCAACTTGCAAACTTTGTCTTCAAGACCCTTGACGATAAATCCCTCTGGCTGTTGCATGTATATCTCTTCGGTCAGCTCGCCATTTAGGAAAGCCATTTTCACATCCATCTGATGTATCAACATCTTATGTATTGCTGCAAGAGCAATCAACACTCTGATGGTGGTCATCCGGTGTAGTGCCCCGTTCCGCAAAGTCAATCGGAGAAATTGAAACGCCGACGGCGTTGGAACTTAGCCTTGCAACGGCTGTTCAAAGGCTCGCTCGGTCGAGGCGACTCCTCGCTCAGGTGGGGTAGTTTCGGTGAGCTTGCCTCATCTTAGCCTTCACTAATAACGCACATGTTTTCAACTTGCACAAGTAGGCTAATATAAAATCTACGAACGCACATAGCTAAGGGAATAATTCTGACCCGTCGGAATGTCTTAGAACATGGAAAATGGTCCCACGGTCTTCATAGAAGTCGGTTCAGCGTGCTTTCAAATGACACTCGATCCTTCGATCCCGTGGCTTGGGAGAAGGAAGTTGGCTTAAGTTGCTAAGTTGTCCCGACACTTGAAACAGCCTAAGTCATAGGCGTCGCCTACGTGAATGCTTGATAAAGCATGCACGATCCCATCGTTTGCCCCAACACTCGAATCAGCCTAAGTCATAGGCGTTGCCCGCATGAATGCTTAATAACAAGCATGCACGGTCCTGTCCTGTAAGGCTTGGCATAGCCTTCGCATGTCCCGCAAGTTAAGTCGTCTTGCACGGCTTGTTGGCTTAAGTCTAGGCACCCGAGAACTTGGTTATTCAAGTCGAATGTGCACGGCACGTTCCCTCGATGCGAAGCTCGGCATAGCCTTTGCTCGTCGAGTCGTTGCCCGAATAAGTTAGACAAGAGTTGTGCTGGGCTATCGAAGCCATTTCTAGCACTGTTCCGCTCTATCTGCGATTGTCAAGTCGCGTAGTCCCTTGAGAACAAGGCTCATCGTATAAAAGTATATGACTTGAGCGTTAGCATTGCCTAGAGAACTAGGTCTGTCTAAGACGCGAGCTACGTTCAGTTTAGTGAAAAGCTTGCCACGATCAAAGGAAGTCCACGCGACTGGTTGTCGCCGAGATCGGTCCCGCTACTTGGGAGTCTCGCTAAGTCTTGAAAGTCCCGCACACGAGATCGGTCCCGCTACTTGGGAGTCTCGTTAAGTCTTGATATGTCCCGTACACGAGATCGGTCCCGCGGCTTGGGAGTCTCGCTAAGTCTTGATAAGTCCCGCACACGAGATCGGTTCTGCGGCTTGGGAGTCTCATTAAGTCTCGAAAGAAAGAAGGAATGCATGGTCATGTTAAGGAAGGATTGGTTAGATCGAGTTGAGACTTGCATGGTCATTGGACAACTTGTCGACAAGGTGTAGTCTTCTCGAATGATTGCCGGGGCGTCGGGATCATTCGGCCCGGGGGAAGCGAGTGCGGCTCAAAGTAGTATGCTGGATAACCGCATGGGAGACTTGCGCACCTCCGGGCTAGCTACCCGTGTAGGGACGAGCCGATATCCTACGATCCGTGTCCGAGATAGCTTGACATTGCTAGTGACCACTCATGTAGATGTGTCGGCAATAGCGGCACACAGCGTGTATGCCTTTTGATTGGGTTTAGAACTGGAATCATGTCTAGTCGGTAACACAATGTCTGGGTCTAAGATTGGGCTACAGCATAGGTACCATGCTTAGCACGATACTTGGCGTCGGGATGTCCATGAGATCGATACTAGGTTTGGCAAGTCTTGTCTAAGTCGGTTCATAGGTCGAATAGAAAGACCGCTAGGCGGTAGCATGGATAAAGTCTTGATAAGTTGCGAGGCGCGGCCTCAATCTTGAAGTATATACAAGTCAAAGCAAGGTCTTAAGGCACAAATCAAGTCTAGCGGCATTACCTGCACGATTCGTCCCCTTGACGTCGTTGGCACAAGAATAGGCTTGAGGCACTTGAGTTCAAGTAAAGGTCTTGGCACGCCCGAGTCCGTGTAAGTTGCTCCTCAGCGTAGCACCGTCTCGGATATGTCTAAGTAGCGAATAGAGTACGGCACGACCCTGCCGTTTCGAGTTACAAGTTTGGTCAAGTACCTAGGCGATGAGGCACTGCCTCGATCGAAACACACGTTGGGATTATAGCACGAACATGTCTTGGCACCTCGGTTTGGTCGGACGTCCTCGTCCTAAAATGAATCCTAAGGCAAGACTAGAAAGACGATCGAAAGGGTTTTAAAATGCACAAAGTAAATGAACGTGTCGGTTATGTATGGGTGGGCGAGAAGATCACTCCACCAGTACAGTTGAGTATTGACACACACACAGTGTTCATGTGCAGGCACAGGTAGAAGCTCATGGCGTGGAGCTCGCTTGGATGCGTCAAGGCACGGAGTTCCTTGGCGATTTGAAGCGTGCGGCCGCGTGGATTGAAGACTTATACAGGACATAATGTATGGACATCGCCTTTCGAAGCTTCCGCTGGATTCAAGTATTGTATCGAGAGATGAGAGAGAGCAGAGTGACTTGTAAATGAGATAAAAGTGAGCACGAAAGACTTGTAATTTGGTCTTGCGCCCATAAATATAATCTTGTATTCAATATCAATAAAGAGCTTCTTTTGAATGACTTGCGTTCAAGTGTGCTTGTTCAAAATTTCCGCTGTCTGTTTCAATATTTCTGTTTGGGACTTCTGTGCGACGACCCCGTCGCCGCCGGTGTAATCGGCCGTTATGAAACTTCCTTGCACGAGCGCAATCTAGCCTCGTACGGCATCACGTCTTAGCGAGGACGATCGCTCCTACGGGAGCGGGACGTGACATCCGGGCTACTGGAGCATACGTGTCAAAGTAGTCAATCTCCTGCTTCTGAGAAAACCTCTTGGCTACCAACCTAGCCTTAAACTTGTCAATAGTTCCGTCTGCTTTCATCTTCTTCTTGAAGATCCATTTGCATCCGATCGGTTTCGCTCCTTCAGGAAGACCAACCAACTCCCAAGTGTATTTGAGGTGATAGAATCAATTTTATTGTCAATCGCCTCCTTCCAAAAAATTGCATCTCTGGTCTTCATCATAGGTAAGCAGATCAGCTTCCACATGATAGGTGACAAATTCACTTCCGAAGTCCTTCGGCCTCCTCATACGCTTAGCTGACGGCTCAGCTTGTTCTGGTTTAATCGTTGTTTCAACAATAATATCTTCTTGGACCACATCTTCATTGAAGATTTTAGTTTCCTGTGCACCCTCAATGTTCTCCGGTACATCCGTAAGAACAATATTCTCGTGCCTTGCAAATTTGTCTTCAAAATATTCTGCGTTGCGAGATTCAATGATATGATTTGACTCAATATCATGAAATCTCCGAGCATAACTCTTCTCGGCATACCCCAAGAAGATCGTCTTAGTAGTCCTTGTCCCAAGCTTCTGAATCTTCAGATCTGGAAGCTTGACATATGCCAGACACTCCCACACTCGAATGACATTCAAGTTAGGTCTGATCTTGAACCAGAGTTCATGAGAAGTAACGTCTGAAGTTGCATGAGGCACTCTATTTAGAATAAAAGTGGCCGTCAATGCAGCTTCTTCCCAGTAGCACTTAGGAAGGCCAGCAGTCAACAACATTGAGTTAATCATTTCAGTTAACGTTCTGTTCTTCCTCTCTGCTACTCTGTTTGATTGAGAAGAGTACGGAGCCGTAGTCTCATTGATAATTTTATGTTCTTTGCAGAATGATACGAATTCATGAGACATGTACTCCCCACCTCGATCATTTCTTATTCTTTTGAGTTGTTGTCCAGTCTGTCGCTCAGCTTCGGCTCTGAACTCCTTGAACTTCTCGAATGCTTCGTCTTTAGCCTTCAGCAAGTAGACGAACGCATACTTTGAGAAGTCATCGATGAAGGTTATGAAATACTTCATCCCGACCTTTGTAGAAAAGTGTTTGAAGTCACAGATATCGGAGTGTACCAACTCCAGAAGATCTGTAATTCGATTAACCCGAGGAAAGAGTTTTCTTGTGATCTTTATTTGAGCATAAACTTTACATTTCTCTACCTTACCCCCACACTTGGAGATAAGTCCTAGACTAGACATTCTGTTTATTCGTTTATAATGAACATGTCCTAGCCTATTATGCCACAACTCAAGATTATAAGCAGAAGGAGTGATTGCATTAATTTCATTAATTACATTGGACTGATTTACAAGCTAAATTTTGAACATTCCTTCGGTATAAAAAGCTTTCCCGAAATATGTTTCCTTGATAGACATCACCATCTGGTCAGCATTAATGTCCATCCTGAGGCCTGCTTTGCAGAGTAGGCATCCTGAGATCAGGTTCTTGGCAATATCGGGTACGTGCTTCACGCCTTGAAGCGTCAGAAACTTGCCAGAAGTCAGCTTCAATACCACCGTCCCAATCCCGAGCACTTCAGCTTGTGCATGGTTCGCCACTATAACTACTTCAGAAGAAGGTGTGTAGGTGGTGAACCACTCCTTGCTGAAGCAGACATGGCATGTGGCTCCAGTGTCTACCCGTCAGTCAGAGTCAGTCCCTACCGTATCAACCTGCACAATTATAGCAACAACGTCAATGATCATAGATACCTTACTAGGCTCTCCTTACTCTGATT
Source organism: Iris pallida (assembly GCA_029216955.1). NCBI lineage: Eukaryota > Viridiplantae > Streptophyta > Magnoliopsida > Asparagales > Iridaceae > Iris > Iris pallida. The sequence continues at coordinate 25,669,064 of JANAVB010001800.1, forward strand.
GCTTGGTCTTTGCTTTGCATTCATTCTTGAAGTGGCCCTTCTTGCCACACTTGAAGCAAGGCATCTGAGACTTTGGCTTCTTTTTCTTGAAAGAAGTTCCCTTGACTTTCAGATTGTCAGGGTGCTTCTTTTGCTGTAGGAAGCCGCCTGCTTTCCCCTTGGTTCCTTGGTATGAACCATATTGGCGTTAGCCAATTGCTTGGACAGTGCGTCCACCTTGAGTTGAGCCCGCATATGGTCCTCAACATAAATTTCCTGCAAGAGATCTTCAAGGCTGATCTCAAGCTTCTTCCCATGGAAATAAATTTCCCAAGAGCAAAAAAGCATTAATGCTTTTAATTGTTGATTTAGCCTTTTTTTCTATTAGAAAAATAATTCCACATGGCACACCCATGTGCACCTCCACACCACATGTGCATCTCTAAACTAGCATAGCTAATATATAGAGATACAACTTCTTTGGCCTATTCGATGTGGGACTAAAATTTGTAAAGAAAAGGCCAAAAACCCCAACAATAACATTGGTTCATTGTCAACTAGCTACGAAATAAAAGTAAAGCTAAGTATCCTGTATCATATATTGCTTATTGAAGTAATAAAGTAGCGAATTTCCTTGAAAAATTTAACACGTGCATTATCCTAATGTTTTGGCCTCCATAAAGTATTATTCTAACCATATGTTTATGACGAAATGAGCCATTTTAACACAATTACAATTCTGGACAGAATTATAATATCTTATAAATATGATATTTTGTTAAATTTACTTAGTTTGAAATCTAATAAAATAAGCCCTAACTAGTACACCTTCATATCCATGATCCGTAAAACCTCAATTTTATAAAATTTGGATTGTAGACACATATATTTGATTAAGATCTATAAATGTAGGTGCAACTATGTTTTTGACATGTATGTACATATATATTGATAAGATGTACTCTTACCATTCAATTTAAAACATATATATATATATATATATATATATATATATATATATATATATACACTAACTAGTAGATTACGCCTATGTAATCGTGCAAGTTGTCTTCTCTACACTATAATAGCTATTTATTTGTGTATGTACACATATATAATATAAGCATAGTATCCATTTAGCATTTCTGTTCTAAAATTTATGTCCAATTTATTCATTCATTCAAAGTATCCATTTGGTATGGTGCTCTACACATATTGTGTCCAAAATTTATACATTCATGGTGTTGTGTCCATATTGTACCCAATATTGTGTCCAAAATTTATAATCATTCATGGTGGTGTGTCCATGTTATATTATTCACTACAAACCCATGCTAAAATTTTACAAAATGGATTTTTGTCAAGGATTTTCATAATTTCCAGAATATAATTTAATTCATAATTGTTCAAGAAAATTGAGAAATAAATTTGGAGGAAATTTTTCAAGAGGAAAGAGGGAAAGAGGACTTGCCTTTGATTTCTTGTGTTGGGTCTTGGTATTCTCCCAATTTCCCTATCATAACCCATTCAAATAGTCATATACCTACATTCATAAAATTTCAACCAAATTTCTAACCTAGGTTTGAAATTGAGCAAATGGAAAGAGGGATTTTGGGATTACCTAGGTTGACAAAGTATGGAGAAGAGATGGAGGAGGAGGTGGTGCGGCAGCAGCTGCAGTAGGCAGCAGCGGCAGGAAGCAGCAGCGGCAGCAGCAGCAGAAAGCAGCAACGGCAGCAACAAAGTAGGAAGAGGAGGGGAAATAGGAAAGAATAGAGAGTGAGAGAGAGAGAGAGAGAGAGAGGGGTTAGGTCTCATATAATAGCCCCCCTTCTCTTCATGCCATGTGACACATGGCATGGAGAGTGCCACTTCATTTTGGTGGTGACACCTAACTAGATGAGGGGTCCAAGTTATATTTGCAAAAAATTAAAATTTGCGTAAGGGTCTCTATGCAAAACTTTATATATATATATATATATATATATATATATATATATATATATATATAGCAAATGACCTCTAACATAGTGGTTAAGAGAGATGCATGCGGCCCAAGTGGTCGGAGTTCGAGCCCCAGTGGAGCGAGTTCACCACAATTACCCACTGCTTCAAAAAAAAAAAATATATATATATATATATATATATATATATATATATATATATATATATATATATATATATATATATATATATATATTTTGTAATAATCATTATGATTATAGTTATAAATAAAAAAAATTATTATTATTAAAGAATCATAAGCCTTAACCCTTAGCATCCCCATTGTTTGGTCGAATATTCTCGGAACTTTATCAATCAATTAATGAATGAATAATGATTGACCGTATTATTTTATAATGACTCAAATCAATCAATTAATTTTATTAAACCAGTACACATGTTTTTTTTATTAAACTAACATGCAATTGGTACAATTTTTTGAGCAAGAAAACAAATTAGATCCCATTGTCTCCTTCCCTGTGCCAGAAAGGATTGTACAGTGATATCCACCAATTCTCCACGCGCAGCTGAGCTAATACCATCCAAACTCCTTTAAACTCATTTTGTCTTTGCTTACCAAATTATACTTTTCTCTTTTTCTGTTTTGTCCCTATTTACTTACACTACTAATAAAAAAAATGCAGCTTAATAATTCCGAGTTTCAACTATTGCATTTGCTAACTTAATATCTTATAATATTTTATGTGCACATCACTATCTTATATTTTGTTTTTTCAACTTAATATTATGCAATATTGTGCCATTTGCGGGCAAAGAACTTAAAAAAACACTTTTTTTTATATACCTTTATCATGAGTTACATCTTCTTGTCAAGGATATATAGAGAGAGAGAGGGGAGGTCAACAAGGGGGGAGGGGCCACACACGTGGGATCGGATCAGCTGTCCTTGATTCGGTATCCCAATCATGTCGCCCTCTCTATGACACGTGGGTTCCATCGATTAGAAAAAAATCAATAAAAGGCCCACATGTCATAATAGAGGGAAGGCAGGGTTGAACACTGGATCAGGGACAGCTCATCCGATTCCCACACAAAGTTGTTGGGTATGGTAGTTTATTGCTATCGAATCCATATTCATGCAACCAATTTCTCATGATGTCTGATACAGCCATACAAGAAGAGGATGTTGTAAGAGATATTGGCCACGGAAATTTATCAATATCTCGCATTTTCTATTCGTACAGAGTTTACTTAACAATACGAGATATTGGTTGTAGAAAATTTAAGCTAATTGTGTTTGTGTCTTCATGTTCAATACTGGTGGCTTTATCGTAGTAGGTTAAGTAATTTGGAATTTAAAATGAACAATGAAATGTAATATATGGTAGTTAAGTATAAAATTCTATAATGTAGTTATGAGGACCCCTCATGACGTTTTATTATGGAGTACCTCGCTAACTTTTTTTTTCCCTTCGTGTCAAACTTTAGTCATTTTCGTCTATCTTTTTTGTCACGTTAATCGGACATGATATAAAAATATACCACCAAAAAAAAGAGCGCAAAAGAAGTTTTTGCAAATTTGACAAAAAAATCATAATAAAGCGACGAAAAAAGAAATTTGCAACTAAAACAACCGTCGCAATAAAATGAAAGCAAAAGTATTTATTGCGGCGAAAAACTGAAGCCGTCCTGAGAAAACGACGCAACAATATATTTTGCGACTAAAAGAGGCAAGCGCCGCTAAATTCAGTAAAAATGAGACGCCAAAGATGTTTTCGCAACACTCTAAGTCGTCGTCACAAAAGTGTATTGCAGAAGATTTGTTGGCATCGGTCGTTATAGGTCATTACTAGAATGTGACACAAAAGGCCTCTTTTCTAGTCGTGTCTCGCTTCAAAATATTAATTTTTTTAATTTGTTAATTTTTGCAAAATTAACGTTAGACGAACACAACAATATTAATAGTAGCAAGGATGGGAAGAATATATCATACTAGGATTATGCCAAGCTTATGTACTAACAATATAGTGATTGTAAGATTTTTAGTGATTAATTAAAAAACTTAATTGATAAACCATAATCAAAATATTCAAATTATTCATTGGATAACAAATTTGTCCACACAATGACTGCCAACAACACTGCTGCTACTTTAGCTGCAACTGAGAATGGTGCTGTTGAAACTGACGAATCGCTACTTGTTCGAATGTACGAGTACGAAGTTCTTGCATGGTTCTTCCGTCTTCAGCAAATTCCAAAATTCACCTCTAATTTATCAAAAATAATTGTGTCTTATTAGTATTTTTCTTGTGACCTTATACTAGTAAATTTTATTTTTTTTGTACAATTAGACTCTCGTTTTAATATTTAGCCTAATTGATGGGGACCAATAATCCAAATAGGTTAAGTCAAACTGAACGCTGCCAGTCTTGTCCCCTCGTAAATCATCAATCTCTCACTCGTGCTATCCATTTCAAGCAGAGCTTTGCTATGCCTACAACCAAAATTTACAACTCTTCTACAACCGGACACGTGTCGGACTTTGATTGGAGGAGGAGGAAAAATGGTGGGGCCGGGTGGAGCCCATATAGCAGGGGCGGGTGAGAGTGGTGGTGGGACCCGGTGGGACCCATGTGTAAGGGATGGGAGAGAGTAGTTGTAAGAAGGTTGTAAAAATTTGGTAGTAAAATTTTCCTTTCAAGCATTGTATCGGAAGATAATAGTTTTTTTTTCCATTAAAAAAAAAAAGACTAGCTAATGAGCATCCAGATTCCAAAGCAAGATATATGTATATCAAGAAAAGTATATGCACAACTCTCTCTCTTTTTTCTTTTTTTTTCTTTTTTTTTATGTGTTATTTTCTACCGCTTGACAAATACCAAGAGAAAATTCGAACATGCGGCTTCAGTGCCGGGGCCCCCGTTGCTACCACTAGGTCACAACCCACGGACTATATGCACAGCTCATAAATCATCAATCTCTCACTTGTGTTCTTTTTAGACTCTCAATTTTATACCATTTAAGTTCTGTGTCTAATTAAAAAATTTGCATCATGAACTTTTATTTACAGTTTTTTTTTTCTTTTCATTATATACTAAACATGAGTATAAATGGCAACAACCAACATATGTTGGTAATGATTGTATAATAGAAAAAGAAAATCAAAAACAAATTCGGGCTCTAAAATTTTCAATTGGACATATCATGACTTAAACTCTAAGCCGATATAGAATTCAGGATCTAAACGCTAATTATCCATTCTTTCTATGGACATGATAAACTATAGTTTATATTAATTTTTCTTTCCTGTGTTTAAATATGACATAAATAACACCTAAATAGGGATATTATTTTTATGGTCTCACATATACATGGATATTAGGGTTTGAGATTCGAAATTGACTGTTAGAATTTGGTCTCGAAATCACTTTTCATAGACTAATGAACAGTAATTTTGAAACCCATATCCTAGTATCGGTCAATTACGAGACCCAATGGTCGGACAACCATTTTCTTTCTTGGATTTCTTTTATTTGGAAATTATTTTTTTATTTTTATTTTTGGATATTTTGTAAAACCTCCCCTAAATAATGGACTAATTTGCGAAATACCCCCTAAAGATCTCGAATTGGTAAAACCTCCTTTCCGTCAAGACGGTGTTTAATTTTGGGTGACGTGGCAATTGTTGCATACGTGGCCACAACTCTGTTTTCCAAATTTTATGAAATTTCCAAATTACCCTTCCTCCATCCCCCTTCCCCTTCTTCCTCCTGGAGCCACGTCCCCTTCGAGCACCCGGCCACGTTCGACACGCTCGCGATGGAGCCCCGCCGGAGCAGCCCACGCCGACCCAGCGTGAGGAGCAGGCGTCGGGGCCGGTCCAGTTGGAGGCCAGGTTGCCGTGGGCGTCGACGAGGGCGCGGAAGGCGGAGAGGGAGTCGGTGTCGCTGGTGGACGAGGAAAGTAGTGCCGTGTTCGACAACAACAAGAAGAAGAATGTGTGTGAGAGTTTAAGTTTCAAAATAAAAAATGTCCAACAGCTTTGAGCTTGGCTGGGCTGACTTTGGTTGTCTTTTTCGCTTGCTGCTTAATTTGTGTTTTCTCCTTACTGTAAATAGAATAATTTGTGTTTCCTCCTTACTGTAATTAGAATAATTTGTGTTTCCTCCTTTAATGGCAGAAATTGCCTCCTTCTCTAGAGATGAAGAAACACCCCCATGCTTGTAGGAACCTGATCTTTGGTAGACAAGTTGTACGCTGGAAGAGGATCAAGTGAAAGATGAGGAAGATGATCGGTATAAATAGGTTAGAGGAAAAGTAAGAGAGGAAGAAGATGACCGTTAGAGAGAGAGAGAGGAGAGAGAGAGGGGGAAAAGCCACGTACGCAGGGGTATTTTCGTCTGACTGGAAAAAGCCACACACGGATAGCCACGTCACCCAAAATTAAACACCGTCTTGACGGAAAGGAGGTTTTACCAATTCGAAATCTTTAGGGGGTATTTCGCAAATTAGCCCATTATTTAGGGGAGGTTTTACAAAATATCCCTTTTATTTTACATCCAAACACAAAAAATAAATGCAAATCACAAATAAACTCGAATGCTCCAGCAACTTTATGATAAACAAATTCCCACCAATATAGAATTTGTTTGGTAGGAAGTAACCACGTGAACATGAAGGAAACAAGTTCTATCATTGGCATAATATAATCAAACAAATAAATACACAAAGCATTGTTACTATGTAAACTGCTGCTCAATGTGTAAATTGACATGCAATGTAGCATCAACTTCTGTTTTTTACATTCCAAGGAACATATACAAATACTATTAAATAATAATTTTTAATTAATCTTAAAAAAATATTTTTCTTGCTACTCTAAGAATTTTGTTTTTACAGTTTCTAAAAAATAAGGGGAGGCATAAATCTAAAATTTTAAAACTTTACATTAATAATATATACGAAGGTTAAAAATTTTGGAACCGTCCGACTTTTGAGACGTTGTACAGTCGTGCAGCTTGGACATGCATGCTTAGAAACAATCCTGAATTTCAATATATATATAAGCAAAAATGGAATTCAGAAGCATTTTTGATAGATTTTGTATAGCCCAATGTTTTCCAAATTTCCAACATTGTATATATTCACCAATTATAGGACTTAAAAATTCAGATGATTTAAACTGAGGACAAATTATATTCATTTATCTGCTGCCTCGACCAGAGCGGAAGTGCGATGTGTCTGAAAACAATATAGGAATTTGTGGTATATATTACCACATAAGGAGTTAAAAGTAAAGTATTTGTACAATACCACCACTTAATTGTAGTCCTCACTCAATATTTGAAGAAAATATGGATGATCGATCCACCATCGTTGGTAGGGGTGGGCATACGGGTCCAGGACCCGCGGTTCCGACCCGGCCCGAACCGTATATTGGTCAAACGGGGCGGTTCCTAAAATTTAGAATTTAAACGGGGCGGGCCGGGGCGGGTCGTGTGACACTAACGGGACGGGACGGGTCCTATTTTCAAAATAAACGGGGCTCCGAACCGACCCGTTTCTAGGAGTATGATTTTTTTTTTTTATCAATTTTAATTTTTTTTCATATTATAATTTATAAATAATAGCACACGTTATTGTTTAGTAAACAAATTTTAGAAATTGGAAAAACATAATACTTGTTTTGTTCTTCTAGATAATAGAACATGTATAAATATTTACTATTCTATAATTTTATGAATTTTTTTGGATCCGTTTGGACCCGCGGATCGGCTCGATTTGGACCCGTTTCGAACGGGTCGAATCCGTAACGGTTCCAATATTTTTTGGACCCGTCCCGTCCCGCCCCGCCAATTAACGGGTCCGGTCCGAATCCATAAAATTTGGATCTGGCCCGACCCGTGCCCACCCCTAATCGTTGGTGGACGGAGAAATCGAAAGGAGGAGTGGAGCAGGATTAGAATTTATTCCTATTTGTCACGCACGTGTGCTCAGAGAGATCAAAATGGAAGTTACTAAAAATTATATTAAGAGGAAGTAAGAAAAATTTAACGGTAGGAATACATCATAAGTTTTCTTGATAATTACCGAACTTTAAATTTTTATAATAGTTAATTGTTCTTTAAAACAATACACGGCATGGATATCGTGCAAATAAGTTGTTTGGTATTGCTTATCATTATTGTTTCTATATTTCTTCTTTCAAAAGAAGTCCAAATCCTTGTTAGCAATCACCCGAATAATACTTGTATTTTATGCAATTTTTTTCATATTGCGTACTTTTGAAAGATTCAAATCAATATACAAATTTTAAGCACGTAAAATTCTAAAGACAATATCTTTCGTTTCGTCCAAACGGGATCAGAAGTATCCGTCTTATTGGGGAGAATGCCTTCGGCAGTGGGTTATCAACCTACCCTTAGTACAGAAATGATCGTATGAATTATTAAAAAAATCTGACACCAAAAACGTGATGGGAACCTATTTAATTAAGCAAATTTGACAACTTGTTTAAGCATGTGAACTTTCTAACTTCAATATTTTTATTTGACGAATATTTAATTAATTTTTTTAATGTATTTTATAATTTATACTTATATTTTTTGCGGTACCAATTTTTTTTCTGTTTCCTTTGTGGTATTGCTAACAATGGTCCAAACAGTTGTTTTGTAACAACTAAATAATTAATTCAAATTAAAAACAACTTTTAAAAGCAAGAAAGAGATCAGCACCGATCCCATATCACGAGAAAATCGGGCGCCGAGTTGACTCGCGAGAAGAGAAGCTGAAGAAGCTGCAGCTGTCGGATCGTACGGGCCGAGCTGGAATTAGCGGAGGACAGCTGGGGATCGTACGGCGTACGCAGCTCCTGTCGCCGTTCCTCTGCACATGCGAAATCCCCATTCTGCCCCTCCAACTTTCGAAGTATTTACGTCTCCTTGCTGCTGCCAGCTCCTCCTGGCAGTCGGATGCGACGAGGGGTCCGGTCAAAAGGCTGACGAGGACGGCAGTGTACAATTAATGCGGTGGCAGGATCGTAAATTCGGCAACTTTGGCGCAGAAGTACCGACACAGGTCAAAAGTCCCAGTCGTTAACGGCCCGTCTGGACGGAACGGCAGGGGCAGTTTTGGGATTCCCTTTTTTTTTGTGAAAAGAGGAGTACGCACACCACTTCGCTGTCAAGATGCAGTTAATTCCTTGTAATTTAATAGTGGGTTTGATGAAAAGAAAGATTTTTTTTTTTCACTTCAGTCCATGACAATTTCAACTCTTTAATTTTACGTCACTCATTGACATGTTAAGAATTTGTAATATGTAACTCATAATAAGTTCAGAAATGGTTGTTTGGTTGGTATAAATGGTGCTACTATAATATTTAGTGCAATATTTATATCAATTCTAGTGTTTATTTTGTAATACATGGTGTCACTTATAGAAAAAAAATGTACTAATTATTCGAATTTTTACAACATCGGTTACAGTCAAAATGGTTACAATACAAATTACAAAAGCTTTTGTTACATGTATTTTCATTCACGGACAACCAAACAGTCCCTAATATACGACTATTGACAAGTCGATCCAGTCACCAGTTGGTGGACTAGCGACTGACGTTGATAGGGGTTAAGAAAATTATATTTTGACCGAGTGGGAGGTGATCGCACGCGTGTCCGCGCCGACATGTCACCATCCCACTGCCCCCCCCTGCACCACACCGGGTCCACCCTCAAAATTCTCTAACCCCCTCCAATAGAGGGACGACACGTGGCCCGCGGGCCATGACTACAGTCCAAACCCGCGAACAATGTAGCATTGTCCTAGGGGTTACTTGAGAGGTATGAATTTGAGTCCGAGGCCTAAAAAATCGATCCAAATTGACAAGAAAAATTCATAATAAATATATTTCTTTCAAATTTATTAACTTTATGAAATTGATAAAATTTGTGTATTGAATTGAATAATGCACATGCAGGACCTGTGTGGATAGCGGTATGTGCGCAAAAGTGTGAAAGTGTCACTTTTAAGATGATGTAGTGCAGTGCACTTTCAATGCATTTCACTTTTCAAGATGCGTTTGGATACGTAATGTTTTGTTTCCCCGCAAATGATCAGTTTCAACATGTGGTGTTTTGATTACCACTAGAAAGTGTGCAAGCATGCAACTGTACAGCAACAAATACCACTATCTGAAAAGTTATGCCACTCTTGGTAGGGGTGCAACTCGGGCGGGTTGGGTCGGGCTTGAGGTCAACCCGGGCCCAACTCGATGAATCATAAGCCTAGCCCGAGCCCAAGTCTGGCCCGACCTCGGGTTCAACATATGAAGACCAAGTCCGGAGGATCGGGTTTGGCTCGGGTTGAACTCGGGTTGGGTCGGGTCCATCGAATTTATCGGACTCTAATATACTAATTAAAATAATTTTATACAAAAATAATATTAAACACATAATTAAATAGCAATCAAGTCTTGATCATTACAAAATACAAACTGAAATAAGATTTAGGATAAAGAGTTGAAAATTTTGGGTGATGAAGTTTAGGATTTACACTTTTTATTTAAGAAGTATGGCACAATATATATATATATATATATATATATATATATATATATATATATATATATATATATATACATAAGTCGGGTTTCGGGTAGCTCGACACATGAACCCGAGCCCAACCAAAATTATGACCGGGTTCAAATATTTGAACCCAAATCCGAGCCCTAACCCGAGTATCTTCAACTCTAATACAACCCATTATCGGGTTTCCCGATCGGACTCGGGTTTAGCCCGCCCGAGTTGCACTCCTAACTCTTGGAGTGTAGGTGAGGAAGAGTGAATGAGGGAACAAAACACTATTCTTTGTCCGAAATTATACACATTCAACCCACTCCCAATGTTCAACCAAACACGAAAAACTACTTTATCAAGTATCACTTTCAATGGAAAGTGTATATTTGAGCACACTTTCGACGCACTCCTTGGGAACCTAGCAGTCCCTTAGTAATCTAATGATGTGTTTGGTTGTTAACAACTATTTGTTGCTACAAGTTAAATCTTTTTTGATTGAATTGATGTAAATAAAGCCAGTTACACGATAAAAAAAAGCTTGTAAAGTTTTAAATTTGAAATAAATGTAAATAAGCTAAAAAATACATCGAATTATTCTCATGTCCATGTTTGCAAAAACAAAAGTATAAAACTTTATTGATACAAACTGTGTAATAAAGATTACAAGAATTCTGAGAAAATTGCAACTATAGGAATCCAATCTAGATGACGATTGCTTTATCCCTTGGACGATGTGAACTTTTGAAGACGAAGCCTCTGAAGTTGAGAACAACTCTGAAAACTGAAGGCAAAAGCCTCGAAAGTTGAAGGCAAAAGCCTCGGAAGAATGCAGCAGCACTTCGGCAAGAACTCCTGAACTCTCTGATTTCTGAACTTTATGTCTGATCTTGATCCCCTCTGAATGAAGACTTGAAACTCTATTTATAGAGTTCTGAAAATAACTAACTTTCAGTTATTCTAGACTGCGCAGGATGATTTGTGCAGCAATTGGTTTGCGCAGCATTGGATTGCACAAGCAGCTGCTGGATCGTGGGCCAACTATCATGGACACATGTCATCATCTGATTGAAATGCGCATGATCGTACATAAACAGTTGTCACGTAATGAGCAATTGATGGCATGAATGCCACGTATACTTTATCAGTTATGTTGATAGAATGTGCAGACTAAACTGCGCAGCCTTGGTTTGCGCAGACTCAGAATGTACAGGAATGGTTTGCGCAGACTCAGTTTGCGCAAGCAATGGATTGCGCAGCCAGCTGTCAGCCGCCCTCGAGCACTGTACGGCGCCAAAAATGAACAGTCTCCTCGTTATCCGTGCTGTCAGTTGTCAGAAAGATTTGATTTGATTCAGGTAATGATGACTTCTGCCACGTCAGTCTGCACAATTGGAAGTGTGCGCAAACCAGTGTGCGCAATCGGATTGCTGCACAATCTGTTACCTGCGCAATTCATCAAAATGATGTACATATTGATTCTTTGACATTGTTGATTGATGCAACTTGATTTTTTAGGACCTACAAGACCCCCTTCAAAGTTTTCGAAAGTTGATTTTATTCAACATTTCGAAATACTTTGAATTTTTGAATGTTGAATCACTTTGCGCATGATGCTGAGCTGTCTGCACAAAGCAAAAAGATCACAATTTTAGGCACAATCCGAGGCATCCGTTTCGCATTTCAAAAACTATAAATACCCATCTCTTCGTTTTCATTTCTTTACTTTGCAATCTTTCGAGCTCTTAAGAAGAAAATCTTCCAACCCTTACTGTTGTCCTCCTCCGACGATTGTCATGGCACCACGACGATCCAATGCTGCCGCCACCGCCGCCGCGAAAGGAAAAGCTCCGGCCGAGTCATCTGACAGAGTTGTACGGAGGGCATCTCGACACGAATCCGCGCATCCCGCTCTGAGAGGTAGTTGAATCGATCGAAAACCCCTTTTTAGGGTGATTCGACTTCCTTTGATCTTCGAAACTCATCTCTTTTTAGAGATCAGTTCATATTGCGCCACCCTTTTGGGTTTTTGGTTGCATCAATCTGTTAGTCCTCATTTTTATGAAGGCTGTATTCCTGTGCAACTTGTTGAATTGTGCTGACAGGAATTCAGCGCAATTGATTGCTTTGCGCAGGTTGTCAGCACAAACTATCACTTTGCGCATCCTTCTGTGATGCGCAATCTGTTGTTGTGCAAGTCATGTCAGCACAATCTGAGGTTGCGCACTCCAATGTTTTATGTTTTAAAAACAGAGATTTTGACTTTGTACTAATCTTTATCTGTCTGTTGATGCAGTTGAGGTCAATGAAGACCCAGATTATGAACATTTTGTGGGAACCCTCTCAGAGTCTGAATATAAAGAAGATCTGTCTCATGTTCACTATCCTCAGTACGATCTGCCGGCTTCCCGTCAGGCTATACTGATTTCTCAGGATAATGAAACTTTAATGTGTTTGATGAATGGACAGCCTCTAGAATCAGCTGATGCTGTAATTCATAAGAAACCCTTGTTCCTGTTCGGGGATGCCTTTGAGAAAGTCTCTCAGCCTAGGCCGAGAATGGAGGATAGAATAGTTCACCAGAAAGATAGATCATTTTTCATACCAGACATTGCTCGCTGCCTTCCTTTGTCGCGGTACGCTCATGCGAGCTACCCAAGGAAAATGGAATGGAACATCACTCTGTTTCAGGATGCCCGTGCAGGAAAAATCTTCGTAAAAAAAGGGCCAAACAAGAGGGATATGTTTTATAGCTCCTCTGATAGATATAGCTGTTTGTTGAGAGGGTTGAGACCTGGATGCATACCACCAGAGAACTCTTCTATGCTGATGCCTGTTAGAACACCAATATTCGCAAATGAATTTGCGAAGGCTGAAGGAAGATATCCTGAACAAGACATCAGAATGACTGGATTGGTGAATCCAGACTACAAACGATAGAGCTATATTGCGAATTGGATTCTGACAACATTCCAAGACAGACTCCAACAGATTGATCTATATCAAGCAGTGCATGCTACTGTATACGGATTTGCTCCCAATCCTCATATATTTTTAGCCTTAGCTGAAAGGTACAACTATAGGACGGGAACCTTCATGACCCCAGGTGGAGAGATGGGCTTTACACTCCACGAGATGAAGTATATCTCATACTTGCCCATGGCAGATACTCCGTATGAGGAGTATGTACCGACAAATGATGAGCTGAACAAGCTCTGAAAAGAGAATGCAGAGATGGTGGCAGTATTCGAAGAACTATTATGCCATTACAAAATCTGTTCTCTATATTACAAGAGTGCTACTGCCAACACTTGTTACTCTTTAAAATGGTTACCATATCTGTTTCTCAATCATATAGAAGAGAAGAAGACCAAGAAGACCGACAAATGCTACCCTACCTTCTTCAAACCTTTGAGCAGTGCAGAGGTTATAAAAATGATGGAACAGAGTGGTCACTTTGACAAAGAAGTGAAAGATGATCATGAGTATCCTCCTTTAAAGATAGGAGATAATTTGGAGAGTTATTTAAGAATGGGCTATAGACCCATGTCCGAAGAAGCACAACTGGCAGGATTCCTGACATACTGGCTTCGGAGGTTTGTAGTTCCCGGATCCAGTGCCGTGGATCGTTTTCACCGTGGTGTTCTGTTTGCTGCTGTCAAGTTAGTCTTCGGTTATAAGATGGACTTGTTATCAGCAATGACCTGCAAGCTAAACGCCAGTCTTCGTTTATACGTCGACTTGATGCTGAAGGCGAAGGGGGAGAAAGAGTTCCCTCGCTTGGAATTGCCATATACATATTTATTTGGATGGTTGCTTCTTCACTATCCAACCTTAATGGACCCCGGCATGGGACCAGTTGATGGCAGTTTTCTCCGAAGATATTCTGAAGGAAAATGGAAATACACTTCTCTGAGTGAGTGTAGATTCGTTTTGAATCTGAATAAAGGATGGAACTTCTGTTGTGCTCCTTTTCCTGCTGGGTACGATCAGATACCCACAAATATGGTGGATTCGAAGATACAGCCTCTGACCCGTACAGCCTTTGAATGGTTGAAGATGATTCGACCATCACATCTGGTTTATCGGTTCGAAGAAGAGTGCTATTTAGAACCATATCTTCCCAGCCGATTTGCTCGGCAGTTTGGGTATGATCAGTTCCATGTAGGGAACGCAATTACCTGCCTCCAAGGCAAAGGTTATTTGATAGACGGGGCTAGAGCTTGGGCTTATTACAATGCCCGTGATACAAAAGCCACATTTTCGATGCCAGCAAGGAGTACTCCCCAGGGACCTCGAATGCTCTTCACATATTCTGTATTTTACACATCCGCGAATACGTTTGTCGAGAATTTTAATCTTGCAGATAGTTTCGCTACTGCAACAAGACTGAGGAGAGGGAGGATTGCTCCATCGATTCCTATAAATGAGGAGGTGCACGAGCCGGTCGATGCTCCTTTGGAAGTTTCGAGGGATATGATGTTCCCTCAAGAAGTAAATGCAGCAATGCATATTTCTCTGAGAGTGGGTAGATCTCCAGCGAAGAAAAGGAGAAGAGAGGAGCCTCCTGCTCCAGCTGCAAAGAAGAAATTGATTCTAGATTTTTCTTCCGAAAAGGTCACTACAAGATCTCAATCTCGACAATTGGCCGAGACACATCAAGAAGCTGCCACTACTCCAACTTCTGTGCAGAAACAAGCAGAGCCAGTAAATGCAGAGAGTCCTATCAGACCTCTACACAGAAAGAAGAGAGTAGTCACCAGAAGAGTTTTGGAAGAATCTTCTTCTAGACAAATCTTGACTTCAGTAGATGCTGCAGCAGGAATTCTAATGTCATCTCCCACACCTATTTCTGAATCTGGGAGCAAGAATCTTGAAGAGAATGAACAGAGGGGAGATCTTATTCCAAGAACCGAGGTTGAAAAACCTGGAGAAAACATCTTAGAGGAAGGACAAAATATTGTACAACCTCATTCACTTGTCGTAGAGACTACTCAACCTCCTCTTACTCCCAGGACTCTTCGTGAAGAAGAAGACCGTGAAATGATTGCAGCTTTGGAGGATTGCAGTTATAGTCTGCAGGAGGATCAGACTGCCACTAACAGTGGGAATGCAGCAGTAGAAGAAAGAGAAGAAGACGAGGAGAGTTCTTCGATGAAAATGTTGATGAGTATATACAAGATCCTGAAAAGGATAACGAAGAACATATATCTCTTGATACTGCCGATAATATTTCAGATCCTAAAAAGGATATTGAAGTGGAGGCATCTGTAGAAAATGTTGCTGAAAACCCTGTTGAAAATATTGAGATAGAAATATCTCATAAAGAAGCAGCCGATGAAGGCGTGCTGAAAGAAAATTCCGCCACCGACCCTCAAGGTATAAAACGAGATCTAGCAATCTTCTTTTTTAAAATGAAATGATAACTAATATCTTCATTCTTGCAGATCTTGAGATTCTGCCAACACCTCCAACGGACCTGGCTATGGTGCCCATACCAACTGTGGTGGTCAGTAGTAGTCATCACTTATCTTGCAGTTCGGAAGCGGGCAGTAGCCAGGCTGTTGCAGCTGAGGCTACTTCTGTTCAAAGAGAGTCCATTCCAGCAAGGGATGCACTTGTTGTTAGACCAAACCAAGGTAAGTTTTGTTCTTCTTTTGATCTTCTTGTTTATCAGCAAACAATTAGTAAAATAACAATTTTACTATTTGCAGAGGATCAAACAGGAGGAGCGACCAGTTCTACTCTGGCTCCTTTATTTAAAGAGCCTGTTATCCAACCACAAAGAATCGAGCAACCTGCTACCCCATCCTCAATAGGTGTAGCAGCGACTCCTGGAACTTTGGCCATCAATCAACAAGTTGTCCAGTCTTTTACCAGATGCTTCTTCGAGTCGCTGGGATCTCTTGTTCATAAAATGATAGAGAAAGAAGGGGCTGACTTCATTATGGTTAGGAAGCCAACTTCTTTCTTAATAAGAGCCATAAGAGACCAAGGAGACGAAGCTCAGGCCACTCTCCTTGAACACATTTTGAACGAATTAGAAGTCTCCATCAAGAAGTACAAGGAGCTCAAGAAGAAGGATATAGATTCTTTAGTACAGGCTGAATTTGAGCGACTGGCTCAAGCTGCTGATATGGAAAGGTTAACCCTTCAAAATCTGTTAGAGGCTCATTCTGCAAAATCAGCTGAATACAATTCTAAAATAGAATCAGTTACTTTAGCGGCTGAAAGCAAAGGACGGCGACTTGCTGAGATGAAAGCAGAAATTACTCGCCTCCAACAAGAGTTTGAAGAAGAAACTGTTAATCACCAACTGTGATTGAACAATTCAATGCTTTAATTGAAGAGAGGAATGAGTATGAGACAACCCATGGTGCAGAAATCACCCGCCGGACAGTGGATATGCCCATTTTTGATGAAGAAAGCGGGATGGAGGAAGCAAGAAAGATAGTAGCGTCGACTCACGAAGAAGAGCTGCAGACACTGAAGCAGCAAATTGACAATCTGATTGTCCCTCCTTCTTGATTAGAACTTTTTATAATTTTGTGTTTTGTTGCTGTAACTGCGTTTCTGTAATGCCTCATATTTTGATATAAAAGACATTTTGTTGTGGCTCTTATTATTTATTGCATATCTTATTCAGATATAAATAATAGAGATAGAAAATATTTTCAGAGGTGCAAGACATGATATATTTCTTGTAGAAAATAATTATATTCATTATATCTGCTCAGAGGTAATATGGACGTGGCAGAATATATTGAATACTATTATTTCGATTTTGACAACTTAGTCGAAAATGACGAGTTGCTAATGAACGATGATGAATCGTCAATGAATGAACGGGTAGACCGTCAAGTGATGATGAATGAATGGATGAACCGTCAAATGATGATGAACGAACGAGTGAACCGTATAGTGGTAAATGAACGAACGGGTGAACCGTCAGGATGAATGTAATAAATGAACGGATGAACCATCAGTAGTTAATGAACGGATGAACCATCGAATGAATGTAATAAATGAACGGATGAACCGTCATGAGTTTAATGAACAGATGAACCGTTGGATGAATGTAATAAATGAACGGACGAACCGTCATGAGTTTAATGAACGGATGAACCGTCGGATGAATGTAACGCTTCGTTAGTTGAGGAATTTCTGCCTATAAATATAGCAAAAATCTGACAGAAACGAACACTTCTACTCTTTTAACATAAAAATGTCGTCCGGAGAAGCATCTAAGAAGGATGAGATCGCCTCGCAGGTTAAAAAGGGCACTGAAGAACGCCCTGCCAATCCAGTTCAGCCGAAAGAGACAGAAACAAACGAAGGTCCGTCTGCACCCCAGCCACCACGGGACATTCTGGACTTCCTGCTCGAACCGGAAAGGACTGAAGAAGAAGAAGCCATGAGGATGGCCGCCTGCAAGTTCCTCGTGGGTTCCAGCAAGGAGGTTCTCGGTTCTTTTGCTGATCACGTTTTCGAGAAGGACGGCAGTGGCCCGCGTCCCAATGTAAAGAAAGATGATAGTGACCTTTAATATCATGTACTATCATAAAATGAAATAAAATTTGACTTTTATTTATGAACTTGATTCTGTCTGATGATTTTACAAGCATTTAAATTTATACATAATACTTCTTAAGGAACTTGCCATTGATAGGCATCATAGCAACTCGACCATCAAGTTCTGAGAGCTGATAAGCTCCATTTGAGAAGACTTTGCTTATAACATAGGGACCTTCCCATTTAGCATCGAATTTCCCTTTGCTCATATGAGTCATAGTCATAGGACGTCTGACCGCTAGAACAAGTTCTCCTTGCTGAAACGTTCTGACTTTAACTTTGCGGTTGAAAGTCTTCGAGATACGGGCTTGGTATAACTCAATATGTTGTTGAGCCATTAATCGCTTCTCATCAAGTGCTTCCAACTCTTGAAGTCGAAGAAGATCGTTATTCTCTGTAGTAAGCTCGTTAGCAATGGCAATCCTTAAAGAAGGAATTTGCAATTCTAAAGGAAGAACAGCTTCACAGCCATACACCAAAGAGAAGGATGTAAAGCCCGTAGGATTGCGGACCGTAGTTCGGTAGGCCCAAAGACATTCGCCAAGTTTCTCGCTCCAATTCCGTTTGTTAGTGGATACAAACTTCTTGAGGAGTTTAATGATGGTTTTATTAAAGGCTTCAGCTAAACCATTAGCAGCAGGATTGTATGATGTTGAAGCGACATTGTCAATCCGATGATCATCGCAGAATCTGGTGAACTTCTGGCTGATGAATTGAGGTCCATTGTCATGAATGATTCTTCGAGGTACACCAAATCTATAGATGACGTAGTGTTTAACGAAGTTGATGACACTGCTAGTCTTGACTTCAGCCAGAGGTATAGCTTCAGCCCACTTGGAGAAGTAGTCGGTTATCGCTAATATGAACCGATGTCCTCTAGAAGAAGGAGGGTTAATAGGACCTATGATGTCCATACCCCAAGCTTCAAAAGGCTAGGAAGCAGCAGTCGGGTGTAGGAATTCTGATGGTTGATGAATGAAGTCTGCATGGATTTGACAAGCACGACATTTCCTTGCATACTCAATGGCATCTGACACCATAGAAGGCCAGTAATAACCCATGCGTCTAATGCGGTCCTGTAGTTTAGGACCAGGTTGATGTGCTCCACAAACACCATCGTGAGCTTCACGCAAAACTTGTTTAGCTTCGTCACCAGCGAGACAGCGTAGAAGAAGACCATCATAAGTTCGTCGATAGAGGGTCTTGGTAGTTTGATTGTAATAAAATCGGAGAGATCGTCGACGAACGCTTGTAGCCGCCTTAGGATCTTTGGGGAGTATGTCATGAACCACAAAGTCAATGAAAGGAGTTCTCCAATCTTCATCAATAACATTAACTTCAGCAAAGTTGCTGAATTCAATATTACGATTGTTTTCAATGCAGAACAGTTCTCGGTTGGAGATAACCACGACCTGCTGTCTTTTGATAGGGATGGCTAAGACAACTGCAAGATTGGCCAAAGCATCTGCTTCGGTATTGCAAGCTCGCCGAACATAGTCTATGAAGAAAGCTTTGAATGATATAGCTATGTTGATCGCTGCTTCGTGATAAGGCACCAGGTCTTAATGACGAACTTCATAAGTTCCTCTAACCTGATTAACAACCAGCTTAGAATCACCGTAGACTTCGAGATATTCAACATTCAGTTGTTTGGCTAACTGAAGACCGATGAGTAGAGCATTGTACTCCGCTACATTATTGGAGCAAGGTTCATCAAGAGAGTAGGCTCTTTGGATAGTTGATCCGTCTGGAGAAACGAGGACCACTCCAACTCCTGCTACAATAGCACCATTAGGTCCTACTCTTGATGCACCATCAAAGAATAAATGCCATGTTGGAAATTCTTCAGAGATCATGTTGGCTTCCAATGTCTCGTCTGGAATTTTGTCGTAGAGCTTAGATGTCTCAGGCACAGGATGAGCTGCTAAGAAGTCCGCCAGTGCTTGACCTTTAACAGATTTTTGTGGAACATACACCATGTCATATTGAGCTAGCAGGATTGCCCACGTAGCCAGCCGAGAATTGAGTATACTGGGCTTCTTTATGAGTACCCGAAGAGGATTAACTCGGGATATGACATGAATAGTTTGGCCAATAATGTAATGCCTTGTCTTTTGCATAGCAAACATGAGAGCCAGGCATTCTTTTTCGACCGGACTATAACGGTGTTCAGCACCAATCATAGTACGGCTAAGATAATAGATGGTCTGTTCATGACCTTCTTTATTCTTTTGAGCAAGTAAAGCACCCAATGAATGGTCCATAGCACGGACGTACATCAAGAATGGAATGCCAGAGATAGGTGGCACCAAAACTGGTGGGTTCATGAGATATCGCTTTATATCATCGAATGCTCGTTGACACTCTTCAGTCCAAACGAAAGATACACCCTTCTTCATTAATTGAGTGAATGGTCTGCAGCGTCCAGATAAGTTCGAAATGAATCGCCTGATGTACGCAAGTCGGCCTTGAAATCCTCGTAGCTCTTTTAGGTTGCGTGGAGGATGCATCTCTTGAATGGCTTTGATCTTCTCGGGATCCACGTGTATACCCTTAGAGGTAATGACGAAGCCGAGAAACTTGCCACTAGAGACACCCAAGAATGACTTGGTAGGATTCATCTTGAGTTGATGTTGGCGCATGAGATTGAAGATTGTTCTCAAATCTTGGATGTGATCTTCTTTTAGACGACTTTTGACAGCAATATCGTCAACATAGCATTCCACAGTTTTGCAAAGATGGTCTTTGAAGATAGTGCTCATAGCCCGTTGGTAAGTTGCACCAGCGTTCTTGAGACCAAATGGCATCACCGTGTAGTAATAGACACCACGAGGAGTGCGGAAAGAGGTATGCTTTTCATCTTCAGGATTCATCTTGATCTGATTATATCCAGAGAACCCATCCATAAAGGATATTCGCTCAAACCCACAAGTGTTGTCGATCATGACATCCGTGATAGGTAGAGGAAACTCATCTTTAGGACATGCTTCGTTAAGATCCCGGAAGTCGATGCAGACTCGAACTTTACCGGTTTTCTTTAGAACTGGAACGACATTGGCCACCCAGTCAGGATGTTCTTTTCGAATAAAACCACAAGCAATGAGCTTCTTAACTTCATCATCGATTGCGTCCATCATTTCTGGTTTAAAACGCCGTTGTTGCTGCTTAACTGGTTTTGCATTAGGCAAAATGTTCAGTTTATGTGTAGCAATCTTGGGATCTAAACCTGGCATATCTTCATAACTCCAGGCAAAGACGTCGATGTATTCTTTAATAAGAAGAATTAACTCCTGTTTGTCTGCTTCTGGAAGATTCTTGCTGATAAAGATTGGACGAGGCAACTCGCTTTCCCCTACATCAACTTGAACTAATTGATCTTCAGTAGGAGGTTCACGTTGTTCAAAGCGAAGTACCCATTGATTATCCATATGTTGAGCCCAAGGATCTGTTTCAGGATTTTCTTCAACGTCTTCATCATAGCCTTTTGGTAGTTCAACGGAGACCATGTTAGATGATACGATCAGCCTGTGAACTTCACCAATGCTAGTATCAGAATCCCAAGATCTAGAATCAGATGAATGAGAGCGCTCTTCATTGTCTGAGTCAGAGACTGCTGGGGATAACAGTAGAGGAGAAGTATATCCGAGACCTTTCTTAGTCCTGTTGTAATACATTTTCGACTTTCCTTCCGGAACAGTCGTACGGATAGGAGTTCGTCTACCTTTACCGTAGTTGAGGCCACTTTTAAAGTCATAGCCCATTTTTCGGATGATGTCTTTTGATTGTTGACTATAACGATGGAAATGGAGACGTCCTGTATCATTAAGTTTGCTATCATCCGTATAGCTGAATTGTTTTTCTGGTCCTTTACTAAAAAGTGCTGGACTTTTACCTTTCTTTAGAGAAGGATGAATACGGTAAGAATCATCTGGGTCTTCAAGTGATACTTCTGTCTGAAGAGATTGTACAACTCCCATTGTAATTGATTGGAAGCTATCTATCATATCTAAATAGCATTTAGTATAATAAATAACATCAGTATACTGGAAAGTAGGTGCTTTTTCATTCATTTGTACATCAGTATTTACAACAGGACCTTTAGCCTTAGCAGGCTTGGTTAGATTAATTACAAGAGGGGGAGAAGAAGAACGTGGGGGAGGTTTGTTACGACGGAGGTCGATAACAAGTGGCTCAGAGGAGGTGAGCTCCCTTTTTTTCTTGTTGCGTGTGAGATCAACAACAAGTGGCTCAGAAGGAGTGAGCTGCTTTTTGTCCTTATTACGACGTAGGTCAATAACAAGTGGCTCAGAAGAGATAAGCTCTTTTTTGTCCTTGTTACGACGTAGGTCGATAACAAGTGGCTCAGAAGAGGTGAGCTCCCTTTGATCTTGATCAGCATCAACTGATTTCTTTTGAATTGGCAAGTGAATAGCCAGTGGTTTAGAAGAATGAGGATGTGAAACTCGCCCTTTGACAGGTATGATAAGAGTGTCTTTAGGCATTGCTTCTTGTTCTTCTTCAGTATCTAAGGCTAATACAATCTTCATAAATTCATCCTTGTACATCCGAGCGTCATTGCAGTATGCTTCAACGCCTTTGAAGGGGTAAAGATCCGCAACTTCCTTATGGACCTCTCCCTTATCATCAACATATTTGAAACATTGATGAAGGGTTGATGGAACAATATTATGCTCATGTAAGAATGGTCTCCCCAATAGAGCATTATAAGAACAACCATGATTGTCAATGATATAGAAGGTAACTTTTGTGCGCAGATTGCCTATTTGGAGTTTTAAATGAATCTTGCCCAAAGGTTCACTCCTTCCCTGATTGAATCTAAGGATGGTGGTGATTGTGGTGGAGAGACTATGTACAGGAATTTTCAGAGCATCGAGCATTGTTTTCGGCATGATGCTGAGAGCAGATCCTGGATCTATCAGAATACGATCGACTTTCATCGAATCAACATATCCTGTATAGTAGAGAGGACGATCATGCCTATTGTCCTCCATCAACATGTCATCTTGTGTGAAAGTAATGTTCGGAATCAACTCCATAATACTATGACAATGCAGACAAGAGACTGGTTCTGCTTCTGGCTTCTTGAGAAAGGCTAAACAAGTCTCAGCTTGCATAAGAGCTTCACTTAAAGTTTCTCGCGTCTCTCTGGAAAGACGCAAGAGCTCAAAGATAGATAGCCTTGCTGGGGTATTAGCTAGTTGAGCCAATATATCAAAGTTGTAAGGCTTCTCAAGCCCTGTAGGGGATGATTTCTTCAAGGGTTTATCAAAGCGGACTTGTTTGCCTTTATCAGCAGCCACTGGTTTGGAAGGAATAGGAACCACAACTGGTGAAGACGTAGAACGAATTTCTTCAGTAGCAACAGGTTGTGCTGGAACAGGTTCAGAAGAAGAGACAGGATTCTCTTGAGATTCAGAGTAATCTTTCAGATAAGTTTTCCCTGATCTGGTGCCCAACAGAATTTCTTCATCAACTATGGGGTCAAAAGACACCATGTTGCAAATCTTTATCTTGCCTTTAGAGCGACCTTTCTTCTTGGAAGAAGAATCCTCGAACTCTGAAGTAAGATCGGGATGGATCCACATAACCTCGCCATTGTCAAGAGACAAAGGAACAAGGCCTTCATTTGGTGGAGAAGGAAGATTTTCAATCTCGAGAGTAGCCTTCGGAATAGGAATGACACCATGCTGTATCATCTGCGGGGGAAAGTCACCGAATTGGACTGAAACCATATTGGCAGTAACAGTCTTCTCATCTTGTTGCAGAGTAACAACTCCATCATTGACAAGCTCTTGAATCTTACCCTTGAGCACATAACATGCTCGAGTAGGATGTCCAATGAATCGGTGGTAGACACAATACTTAGGATGATCGGTCTTACCGACTTTATCAGGCTTCTTTGGGTCTGGAAGCTGGATTTTATTGCTTTTGAGTAAGCACTCAAAGATGCTTGCTGTGTCATTTTCATCAAACGAATACTCTACCTTAGGACGAGGTTCCCTCGGTTGAGGTGCAGCAGGAGTAGAAGTAGATGTAGGCGGAGCTACATTGACAGCCAAGGATTCTTTGCTTTTCAGGTTAATGTTCAGAGTTTCCTTGTTCTTGCGGTTGTTCTGACGATTATCGCCACCTGACGATTGATGTTCATCCCGATCAGGGTTAGACATCTGTACCCCCAGCTGTTTGAATTTCTCAGCACTCACTTCAGCTGCTTTGGCATTGACAATAAAGGATGGCCAGTCTTGGAACTGAGTTGAGCCTGTCCACATACTGATAATAGGCAAGAGATTTGCCTTACAAGTGTCTATGGTAACAGCAGCAGGAGTCCCCGGAGGCATTTTCAAGGCTTCTCGACGGAAATGTTCGATGAAACTCTCAGCAGTTTCATTATATTTTTGTTTGATTTTATTGAGGGCAGACATAGTCATGTCATTGAATCCCTCATAGAATCTTTCCAGAAAGATCTGCTTAAGTCCTGAAAAAGAAGTAATACAACCATCGGGTAGACTTCTGTACCAGTCGTATGCTACGCCGGCTAAACAACCGACGAACACCCTGATAAGAAGAGCGTCATTTGGTTGGAGTTGAACAGTCATTACCTCGAAATGATTGATGAACTGGCTTGGTGAGGTACTGCCGTCGAAAAGAGAGATTGTTGGAATCTTGTATTTGGGAGGGAATGGAACTTCCTTCCATTCAACTGGGTATGGCTGCTTGATTCCCAACCTTTGCAAATTATTCTTCTCTTTGAAGGCTTCGAACTGAGTTCGCAAGAGTTTAACAGCTTCATTGGTGTCTTCAGATGATGAAGAAGGAGCCGGTAGAGTCAGAGTAGTAGGAGGAGGAACAGCATTGTAAGCACTACCCCCAGCGGACTGACTAGGTGTAGTTTGGACTTGCACTTGTACAGGAGGTATTTGAGAAGGCATTACTCCCAACCCAGCATTGACAGGTACTGAAGATGCTATGATCTCCGGACTTGCGGTAGGTATAGTTGGTGGTGTAGCATGTTGGGCCACAATGATAGAATGCATGCTAGCGACCATTTCAGCCATGGTTTTTAGCTTGTCTTCAAGTGCAGCGATTCGCTGTTCTTGATTTGCAGACGTTGAAGCATCTTGATCATCAGTGACAACATAAGATGTCACTTCTCTTGGTACAGTAGAAGATACTGTCTGTTCAGAACTTTCGCTGTATGCATCATAATCGGAGAAAGAGTCATCTCCTGACTGAGGAAGAGGGAAATGACCAGAAGGATCTTGAAGAAGATTCCTTTGACCGATTGTATCTCGACTTCGGGAACGGGTATGTTGGAATACTCCCTCAGAAGATTCTTGAAGTAAATCCAGATACCGTTGACTTGGTTTCCGAGGTTTACCGTGCTTGGAGCATCTTCTACCCCCAGTGTCTCGAGAGGTCATGTTAACAGAAGCATATAGGACTTCATCTTCATCCTCTGACCTTGATTCAGTTTTAGCAAAAGTCAAACGATCGAAAATAGATCATTTCGTTGTTTGACAACAACATTGGATGATGACTTTATGATTGCAATGATGATCAGATGATTGAACTGAAGGAGTTGAAGCATTATCTCGTTTTTGTTTGAGATGTTCTCGGAGATCAGAAACCATGCCAGGATGAGGAAAGGTTCGAGGAATATGTTCTTTAACAACATTCGGAACATGGTTCCGATTCTTCAAATGTTTTGTCCCCTGTGTGTACAAAGAAGTACTCACCTCATTGGCATAGGTATCAGGATTTTTGTTCCTGGAGGTTTGTCTTTGAGGCTTGACCTTCGGTATAGGTTGTTTACGTTTTGCCGAAGTTGGCCTGTTAAGATATGTTCTTAGATCAGCCAATTCACTCCCAGGGGTTTCTGTTTGAGATACCAACAGTTTTCCCTGTTTGGAACGGGATATTTTGAATGTCGGAAGATCTTGGAATTCTGCTACTGGGGTAGGCAGAATACCTTTTTGATCAGTACAAGTTCCCTTGTCATGAAGGAAAGAAGAATCCTTGTTTGTAGGAGTTCTTGTATTGATAGGTGCCGAAACACGTTCAATTTGATCCTCTTCGGTAAAGACCGAGGAAGACTGAGAAAAGACCAAAGGGCCTTTTCCTTTATTTTGAGAAGAAGGGTTAGCTAAAGAGCGTTTTCCTCTGTTGTCTTCCAAGTCATGAGACAAGGAAGTCTGAGAAAAGACCAATGGGTCTTTTCCTTTATTTTGAGGAAGAAGAGGAATAGCCAAAGGACTACCCCCAGTAGATTGTGCAGGAACAGCAGAGTATTTAAGGGGAGGAACAGAAGTTTCCCTTTTGTTAGAAGAAGAGAGTTTAGCCAAAGGGCTGTTACTCTTGGATTGCGCATGCTTGGTTTGCGCATGGGCCACTTGTGCATTAGAAGCTTTGGCAGAAAGTGCATTGGTTCTAACCACAGAAGCTATGGTTTGCGCATCAGGAGTCCTTGCTTTAGAGTGCTTAGAATGTACTTTGCTGGCTGGAGTATCAGTTTGCACAGGAAAAGCCACTGCCAATTGCGCCAGAGTCATAGGAGTCTTGTGTTTTGACAAGGCAGCATATGAAGTAACCTGTGCAACAGTTGCAACAGATTGCGCAGCCTTGACTGTAACAGTTTGTGCAGCAGTTGTTGAGATAGACTGTGCAACAGTTGGCACAGCAGATTGTGTAGCATTCTGACTAGCAGATTGTGCAACAGAGTGTACAGCATCTTTGGTGGCAAAACTGCCAGATTGTACAGCAGTCTTGGAGATCCATACTGAGCGCACCTTGCTCTTGGCAGAAGTGGCTGCAGTACGTGGAGTGGTCTTGGAGTTGAGCATCGCCTCGTAGGCTGTCTGGTTGACCTTAACAACCAGCGTCTTCTGCATCTTTCCGATAGACGCTACGTCACATTGAGTTGCTACTTCCTCGTCGGAGGAGAAAGTTGTCCCCAGCAGAGTCGCCATTTTGTTTGCAAAAACAAAAGTATAAAACTTTATTGATACAAACTGTGTAATAAAGATTACAAGAATTCTGGAAAAATTGCAACTATAGGAATCCAATCTAGATGACGATTGCTTTATCCCTTGGACGATGTGAACTTTTGAAGACGAAGCCTCTGAAGTTGAGAACAACTCTGGAAACTGAAGGCAAAAGCCTCGGAAGTTGAAGGCAAAAGCCTCAGAAGAATGCAGCAGCACTTCGGCAAGAACTCCTGAACTCTCTGATTTCTGAACTTTATGTCTGATCTTGATCCCCTCTGAATGAAGACTTGAAACTCTATTTATAGAGTTCTGAAAATAACTAACTTTCAGTTATTCTAGACTGCGCAGGATGATTTGTGCAGCAATTGGTTTGCGCAGCATTGGATTGCGCAAGCAGCTGCTGGATCGTGGGCCAACTATCATGGACACATGGCATCATCTGATTGAAATACGCATGATCGTGCATAAACAGTTGCCATGTAATGAGCAATTGATGGCATGAATGCCACGTATACTTTATCAGTTATGTTGATAGAATGCGCAGACTAAACTGCGCAGCCTTGGTTTGCGCAGACTCAGAATGCGCAGACTCAATTTGCGCAAGCAATGGATTGCGCAGCCAGCTGTCAGCCGCCCTCGAGCACTGTGCGGCGCCAAAAACGAACAGTCTCCTCGTTATCCGTGCTGTCAGTTGTCAGAAAGATTTGATTTGATTCAGGTAATGATGACTTCTGCCACGTCAGCCTGCGCAATTGGAAGTGTGCGCAAACCAGTGTGCGCAATCGGATTGCTGCGCAATCTGTTACCTGCGCAATTCATCAAAATGATGTACATATTGATTCTTTGACATTGTTGATTGATGCAACTTGATTTTTTAGGACCTACAGTCCATCATATAATCACTTATATGTCGATCCATTTTGATTGAATTGAGAAGATTAGTTTTGACTAAGATTCAAAATCTTGAGCTTTATTTGATACGTCGATCATCATTTTAGTTACCCATTTTCTTATACCTTATGCGACGTTCTAGTTACCCGTTTTCTTATATACTTCTCATTTGAAATGAAAAATATTCTATTTCGAAGCGTAAATGCTAAATGATGTTCTTACAAATGAATAAAAAAATATTTTTTTATCTTTTTGTATGGCGAAATAGTAAGCGTTGGAAAGTAAAAAAAAAATTCTTACGACATAAATATACAGTTTTAAATGGCAACCAAATTAGTCATAACTAGGAAGTTTGGAATGAGAGGTAAGCCCCTTGTTTTTTTTGGAAAACAAAAATCATAATATTACAACCACCAAATTGGAAATGGAAAAGGATTGAAGTGCAAAAATGCTCATACATAAAAGCAACTCCCACCTCCCCCAACACTCCCATCCCTCCCCCTCTCTCTCTCTCTCTCTCTCTCTCTCTCTCTCAAAGCCCCTTCTTTTACTACCTATTTTTCTTCTTTTTCTTCCCTTTCTTCTTCTTCTCCTCCTTTCAAAACCATAGACTTTGCTGAAGAGAGTGAGAGATGGGTAAGGTGGGGCTGGTGGTGGCGGCGGTCTGCGCCGTGGGTTCGTGCGCCGTCGCCGGCGTCCTGGTCGGCCGGAGGATCAGGAGCCGCTGTAAGTGGGGGAGGGCCCTCGACGTGCTCTCGGAGTTCGAGGAGGGGTGCTCCACCTCCACCGCCCGCCTCCGCCACGTCGTCGATGCCATGGCCGTTGAGATGCACGCCGGGCTCACCTCCGACGGGGGGAGCAAGCTCAAGATGCTCCTCACCTTCGTCAGCCGCCTCCCCGACGGGTCAGTTCGACGCTGATCGATCCTTTCTTTAGGCTCAACTTACTTTCTTCGCCATTTTTATGCTTCTTGATTCATATAGTGCAGAAAGATTGGATCTTTATTGGTTTCGTTAAGGCTTATTTGGATTTGGGTTATGTTCGAGAACGAAAATGTTAAAGAAGCCATTTTCATTGTTCTGATTAACCATTACGGGAAAGCTAGTTTGGTATTTAGATTGATTTAGTTTTTATATGTTGCTTAGCCAAACTTGAGTTAGAATGAGTTATGGTGTTTGATTATTCAGTTATATGAAAAAAGTACAATAATTCATGTCTAGGAGTTTTTATTGATTTTGCCGAATATATTTTTATAATATTGTGTTTAAACGTGATCAAGATGCTTGAACTTAAATTGCTAGGGCACTATTTCTTAGAGGGAAACTAGATTTTAATGAGACCCTAAGGCTGTGTTTGATTGGGCTTTTTTTCCATGGAAAATATTTCCATCACAAATTTTCCACCAATTATAGTGTTTGATAGCTTATATTTTCCATGGAATTATTTTCCAAAAAACTATCATTTTCCATATTTTCATATAAAATGGTGGAAAATGAAACTTGTACAACCCATAGGAAAATATCATTTTCCATGGAAAATAATTATTTTCCATGGAAAATAATGGCAATCAAACACCCAAATTAAGTTTTCCATGGAAAATTTTTAAAATTCCATGGAACTTTTTCCTAGGAAAATAATTCCATGGAATTAATTTCTTTTCCACATATTTTCCACCTTGCAATCAAACGCACCCTAAATGTAAAATGCATTCATGATAATGAAACACTAAATTTGCCCCCCAAAAATTAATACTTTGATTTAGATTGATTTAGTTTTTATATGTTGCTTAGTGAAACATGAGTTAGAATGAGTTATTAGAATGAGTTATGGTGTTTGACTATTCAGTTATATGAAAAATAGTGCAAAAATTCATGTATAGGAATTTTTATTGGTTTTGCAGAATATTTTTATAATATTGTGTTTAGACATGATCAAGATGCTTGAACTTGAATTGCTAGGGTACTATTTTTTCCCGAGGGAAACGAGTTTTCAACGAGACCCTAAATGTAAAATGCATTCATGATAATAAAACACAAAATTTTTTTAATACTTTGTTTTCAATATATCTTTAGAACAAGGGACATCATTTTAGATTTTGCTTTCCCTGGGCATTAAAATGCTCCGGGTCGGCCCTGGGCTTATTAGTTTGCATTCGCCATTTTTATGGTTCCTGTTAGGTCATGCTCATGCCATTTAGAACATTAGATCTATTAAATAGAAAGGTGGAATCTTTTAGTAGTTCTGCTACAAAATTTCCAGTCTTCTTAATGTTTTTGATACCATGTAGATTGAGCTCTTCGTAAAGATAAACATGATATAGTGAATATGATTTTTATTCATTCATCAACAAGACAATGGTTACAACTATACTATAACTAATAGATAAGTATTACAGAGATATGATTAACCAACAGAGAGAGGATTAAGTAGAGATAGGAAACAAATAACTAACTATCAGTTGTAGTAATATTCAATAAGTTATCTGGTGGGATTATTTCCTTAAACACCCGCTCAAGTTGGAGTGTATGTTAATGACACCAAACATGCTGAGTAGCACTTCGAATTGTGTTGAACTCAGTGGTTTGGTAAACAAGTCGGATGGCTGACTTGTAGTTCGAATACAGGCTGTCTGCACTATCCCTCTTTGATCTTCTCTCGTAATAAATGACGATCAATTTCTATGTTCTTTGTTCGCTCATGCAACACTGGATTTGAAGCTATGTGCATGGTAGGCTGATTGTCACAAGACAATGTAACTGGTTGTGTGCGAGTCACTCTCAAGTCCTTCAATATATTCCTTAGCCAAGTAATCTCACAACAGTAGTTGCCATAGAACAATACTCCACCACTGCACTTGAACGAGACACAATACTATATTTCTTTGTTTTCAAAGAGATTGGTGCTCGACCAAGTAAAATGCAATAGCCATCTATTGTTCTTCTTGTATGTTTGCACCGAGGCCAATCAACATCACAAGACGCTCGCAACTCCAATGAACCTGTAGAGGGTAATAAAGTTCCTTGTCCCGATGCTTGCTTGATATACTTGAGAACTTTATGTGCGGCTTCGAGATGTGGTTGTCTAGGTTTGTCCATGAATTGACTCAGTACGTGAACCGCGTAAACAAGGTCAGGCCTCGTGATGGTGAGGTAAATCAGTCGACCCACAAGGCAGCGATATGGAGATGGGTCAGTAAGCAACTCCTCACTCGTTTGTGTGAACAACAAATTGTGCGCGACATGAAATCATGAGGGCTTGGCATCTAAAAGTTCAATGTCTTCCAAATTTTTAGCATATATTTTCTTTGACACAATGTGATTTCTTGCTTGGACCGTGCAACCTCTATTTCCAAGAAATATTTGAGTTGTCTCATGTCCTTTAGTTTGAAGTGGTTTGAAAGAAACTGCTTGGTATTTTCAATATCTTGTAAATTATTTCCTCCCAATATCACATCATCAACGTAGACAAACAATGCGATAAAGCTACCTAGACGATTTCGAACGAATAATGAATAATCCGACAATGATTGATGAAATCCATCCATTTTGAGGGCACTTGACAATTTGATAAAACCATTGTCGTGAAGCATGTTTTACTCCGTTAATAGACTTGTGTAACTTGCATACTCGATTCTCCCCCTTTCGTTCGAAACTAGGACGTATGTACATGTAAATTTCCTCGTAAAGATCACCATTTAAGAAGGATTTAATAATGTCAAGTTGATGCAAGTGCCATCCTTGTATGGTAGCAACACTAAGTAGCACACGAACGGTGGCGAGTTTGATGATGGAGGCAAAAGTTTTACGGTAATCAACGCCTACAACTTGACTATAGCCCTCCATTGCATCGGGTAACCAAGTATGCAATCCTATCTATGCGGATTTCCCAGCAGCACCAATAAAAAGTAAAATACAAATCAGAGTTATGGCATTCAATCTCATATTGTGAAAAATCTATGAATTTATGGGGGCACTAACACAAGCAAAAATGGTGGAAAAGTCTATTGTTTGAAAGAGGGTAAAACAATCCGAAATCCCAAGAGCTAATCCAAAATCACCTACTCGATTGACAAGCATAGCTTTTATAGCTGCTTTATCTGCCTGAAGTCGTGCTTCAACATAAAAGGTTGTGAGTTCACGTTTTCATCATCATTGGTAAAATCAAGCCCACCGCATAGACATTCATAAACCGTCCTACTGTAGTTTTTTGCGAATAATCCCAATTTTGGTTTAATAGTACATCCCAATAGGGGACGACCATACTTGTTCAATTTATCTCTTTCCTTTCGCAACCAATCGAGTTTTGTAAAGCTCGACAGTGCCATCGGGTTGGAGCTTGATTTTGTAAATCCATTTGCATCTGGTAGCTCTCTTGTAAGATGACAGAGGTATGATGCTCCAGGTTTTGTTGGCTTGGAGTGCTTGGATTTCGATGTGCATGACTTTGCGCAATTTTGGATCTTGAACATCCTGTTAAAAACTTTTGTGTTCTTTAAGGAGTCCATCACTAAGAGTACAGTACTAAGCAAGAATGCAATGAACCCTCATAAAAAGCTATAAGGGTAAGTTGAGTGGTAAAAGCTTTGTAACTGTGGAAAAGACAATCATAGGATAAAAAAAATAGGAAAGAGAGTGAGCTGTACCTTTGGACGTGAGCATGTTCGTTGAAGATGAGGGAACAATCCTCGATGGAAGGGCTACCTCAACATGAAATTCCTATAAAAATGTTGGGAGTATTGTGGATCGTGCATATTGGGACGGTGTGATATGTGTGGCTGTGTGGACGATGGTGTGAGGGTTGGTTGATCTGATTGTGGTGGAGTAGGAGATTGTTCTGATTGTAGTGAAGTAGGAGATTGTGAAGGCGACGTATCAAGTGGTGGGGTTGGCGTAGAATATTGTGGAGATGCGGGCATGATATCATGTGGTAGAGATGTTGTAGGAGACGTGGACTTTGGGAAGAAGTTCATGTCAAATTAATGGTGAGATAATTGGGTTTGGTGATGTAGTGGACTTATTGGTGGTTTGGAAAAGAAATATGTCCTCAAAGAAAAGAACATCTCGAAAAACAAACACATTTTGAAAATTGAGATCGAACACCCGATTTTTGGCCATGAGGGGATAATCAACAAACATGCAAATGGGTTGCACGACAACCCACGAGAATTAAATTTGGTAGGTTTAGTGGCATGCGTGGAAGAGAAACACAAACAACCAGAGACTCTTAAGTATGAGTAATTTGGCTCTTTTTGGAATAATTTTTCGAATTGTGTCTTACCATAAAGGAGGGGTGTGGGTGTGCGGTTGATGAGATAGGCTGAGGTAAGTATAGCATCACCCCAAAAACGTTTCGGAAGACCGGCTTGAAAAAGCAAAGCACGGACTACATTGAGTAAATGTCTATGTTTGTGTTCAACAATACCATTTTGTTGGGGTGTGTTGACACAAGTAGTTTGACAAACGATCCCTTTTATGGCATTTTAATTCCAGACCGTTATCACTGCGCGCAATCTTGATTTGGACATTGAATTGGTTCTCAACCAGGTTGATAAATTTGACTAGAAGATCTTGTGTTTCATTAAATTAACCCATGTGCTCTAATATGAACATCAACGATAATAAGGAAATATTTTGCTCCTGAAAGTGAAGGGACATGATAACCACCCCAAATATCAATATGTATAAAATCAAAACAGGATTGACTAGAAATAGAACTGATGGTACATGAACCCTAGCTTAGATGGTACCATGTGATGGAGTTCCAATTCACAACTTTGGTTATGAATGGCTCTGTTTAAAAATTGTTTCAATTATATTTGACTAGTATCTTTTATAAAATCACTCTTCTAGATATCTCTGTTTAAAAAATTACAGCAGAAATGACTAATTTCAAAAATTACAAGTAAAAGAGACATTTCATATATTGGACTGCTTATATTTGTATCTTATCTCTCATTATTTTCCTTGTTTGAATGTTATTTTTAGAACATATAGGAAAGAAGAAAATGGGGAAACATACCCTAGTCCGAGCAAAAAGTGAATTCTGAAATCAAGCAAGTTTGCTTGATTTTGGTTGTCCAAAAAGATATTTATACGAGCCTACAAATTAGGCTCAAATCAGCCCAATTCTAAATCAATTTGGAATCACTCAATTTCTCACTACACCCAATTTTACTTGATTTGAAAATCGTCATTTTTGACTAGTCCCAATTTCAAAAGATTTCATTTCAGTGATTCACAAATCTGTGAATCAAGATTTAGGTTTGACTATAACTGATTTCCATCGATTTCAGAATCACAAAATTTGACTCCAACATATTATGAGTGATTTCACAATTGTGCAAAATCACAATGAAATCAAGATATGACTACACCCCTGTTAGTTCCTTTAACTATTGGATCTAGCTTTGGTATGTATTTTGTCGATTAGTGATCCATCCACAAAATCATTCCTTCCTCGATCTTCTGCGAGTTAGTTGGTTGTTACGTAGTTGTCGTTGTTAAAATCATGTCTAGGCCCGAAGCAGGGAAGCGAGGAGATGCCTCACTTCAGCCAAAATGAACCCAGCCCAAACATGGTCTAATAAGAAACTTAAAAGTACAAACCCTAGCCCCTCTCTCTGATCTTCTGAGCTCCTTCCCTTCGATCTCTCTGGTCTGAACTTCGAGGCTGAATCCTGCATCAACTTCCCCCTCCATCACTCGTTGCCACCAATTACCAGTGACTCCCCTCCACCACTCTTTGTTGACTCCTTTCCTCTTACACTGACCCTTGACTCATCCTCCTCCATGAGACCTATTTGCAGTAGCCACCTCAATGTTTGATTAATATAGTGTGTTTTTCATTAACGACTCTGGATATGTATATATATTTATGACATATTACATGTTTTTGTTTCATGCCTGTACTTGTTGTCTAACTAAGCTAAATAGTATATAATAATTTCTCAACTTTCAACTTGAACCAAGATTAAGCCCTAGAAGCCTGTGGAATAGGAAGACATAAGTAATGCTAAAAAGAACTGTAGGTTTGTTCGGTAATCACTTGATGAAACTATTACTTGGAGAGTTGGAGAGATTAAATTCAACTCTCTCTAGTCATATCCACATTATTAGTTTTTTTTTTCCTTTATATACATTCTATATAAAATGCCCCCCCTTAAATTCTAAGTCTAGGTACACCCCCCACCCCGCCCTACCCCAAAAAAATCTGTGTCAACCAACATTTCATTTTTTTCTCTCATTCGTGCTTTTTTTGCATTTATTGGAATCCCTGTTCTGGAACTGTTTTGCTTTCTTTTTCCAATTTCAAAAGTTTATAATGGAAATTGTCTTTGAAAAGTTTTAGCCTTTATGATGACGATTAATGGGTTAAGTTACACTAGAAGAGGATATTAGGAGCATTTTTAGGATAAGATACTTATTTGTCGGACTATATGACGCTGTAAGTTTATCAGTTTCATTTTTTTTACAGGAATGAGAAAGGTACTTACTATGCTCTTGATTTGGGAGGTACTAATTTTAGGGTCTTGCGGGTTCAACTTGGAGGTAGAAGGTCAACGATTATAAGGCATCAGGTTGAGCAGCAACCAATTCCCCAACATTTGATGACCAGTACGAGTGAGGTACCATAGTTTTTTTTTGATATGTTTATTTAGTTTCTAAAAGTCAACAGCTGAACTATTTGATTTCTTTCTTCCTTTTTTTCATTCCCTTTATTTTTTGTTGATGTGTTACATGTGTATACTTTGGACTCTGACAGTTACCGCTGTCGCACTATGCAGGAATTGTTTGATTATATTGCCATGACATTGAAACAATTTGTTGATAGAGAGGAGGGTGATTTTGATCAAGAACCAGACAGAAGTAGGGAACTTGGATTTACATTTTCTTTTCCTGTTAAGCAAACGTCTGTTACTTCAGGCGTTCTTATCAAGTGGACAAAAGGATTTGCCATTGAGGATACTGTAAGTGAAAGTTTTCACTACAAAATAATGTTGTTCAAGGTTTCCATGTTCTTCTTGGAGAGCTATTAACAAGTATCATGTTACTTTGGCGCTTGAATCTTTTATAGTGTGTCTCTGGGTTCATGTAAGCAATTTGACATTTTAACATGGATAGTACAAATTTTGTTGGGTAGAAGTAGTGGACATTAAATGCCCCTTAAATTTTAAAAATAAGCATGTCTTCAGTTGTTACTCCTTGCCTATTGAACTTCAATGCCTTTGATATTGGACTACCTTCTAGGAAATTTTGGTTTTTAATAAGATATATTAGTTAGTTCTGAAGTGCTCCGGAGATGAGTTGAATCTGATAATCTCTTTTCAGCTGGCTTTTGTTCATTTTATGAACATGTTTGCCTATGAATGTTGAAGGGTCAAAATTTATTACATGTTACAGTAACACTGTTGTATTGAATGTCTCATAGGTATCTTCTACCATTTTTTAAAAGTGTAAATTTCAGGAAAGACCCCTGAAGTTTTGATCAATATCAAGAACCCCCCCCCCCCCCCTAAAGAACTTTTGTCATCAAACAAGTCCAACCGTCGCCAGAGACCTAAGAGTCCTGCTATTTCCTTCACATGTGGACTCTAAAATATTTTTGAGAGGACAAAAATGACCCATCCTTTTCTTTTATGACTCTTCCATGGGTCCCACCTAAAGAATACTTTCTTTTAGGACGTAAATAAGGAAGATATTATGTTGCTCAAAGAAATTTTAAGCAAGATTAGAGCCTTTTATATTCTCCACAAGACTTTTGTTTCATTTTTCCCCTTTTTAACAAATAATATTAGAGTTTGTGAAGAATTTTAATTTCATAATTGAATATTAACAATATTTGATGAGAATTTCAACAACAATCTTGTGAGAATCTAAAATGTAAGATTGATAGATCAACTGAAGTAAAAACAACTATAAAAGTACAAATTGGGTTTGATTCAAACCTAAATAATAATTTATCAATACTAAATCCCAAAACCACACAAGAAAGGTTGTTCCCCCCCACAAAATCCATTCTCTAATGGACCAATAAGCTTCTTTCTCAATTGAAGAGTGTGAGAGAGAAGATTAAGAAGGAGAACAACAAGAAGGAGAAGGATATAGAGGGAGAGTGAGAAAGCTTTGATTGGATGAAGAAATCGAGAATTGGGAATTTAGGGTTAGGTTAAGTGAACAATGCAGGAGAATGAGATTGTCATCTTAGTACAAGGGTATTTTCGTCCGTAGAGATGATTTATGGTCCATGTGGGTTTTTACTAAGAGAACTGTCAAGTCCCTGAGGACTTATGGGGTTGTTTGATGAACATATGGGGTTGTTTGATGAAAAAATAACTTCAGGTGGTTTCCCTGATATTGCACGAAACTTCAGGGCGTTTCCTGAAATTTACCAGTTTTAAAAATGAAACTGGGAAAAGTCTTCATAACAATGAGAGAGATTCGACAGTTCTCCGTATGGAATGATCCACAGGATTGATTAAAAACAGTGAAAAGCAATTTCACCCAACAAATGGATTTGTTTTGTTTACTAGAGGAACAATTTTTTTTTATGTACACTAGTCTATATGTTGCTTTAGGTGAGATAGAAATCATGTTCCATGACAAAATATTGAGGTTACTCTGGTTGTAGATGTGGATGGTGCTTTCTGGCAGATGTTCCTTTTGTCAACAATATTCGTACATGTGCACTTGGTGGATAAGTAGTCATTTGAGGTCTAAGAGGGGGATAGTACTTGTGACTTTTTTCTAATAAGTCTGCAAGGTGATTTGTATGGTATCAAAGAGTTGATTACACCACATTGGAACACATCCCATTCCTTGAGCGCATCAAAACACTGTAGAATGTGTGCTTGTGCTGTGTATGATATATTTATATTCTCTATATTATATTATTTCATTCCATTATTAATGAATATTATGTGTAGTATGTCTATTGAAGTAGCAAGCAACCAATGCATGTAACACTGGGGCAAGTGCAATGTTTGGTGAGCTGATTTAGGGAATGGTATGAATAATGAAACATGAAAAGACTAACATTGTCACAAATTACCCCTCTTGCAATCTCATTGACGTTGGCCTTCTCCTGCAGAAGTTGCCACTGCTTTCATCTACTCATGTACCTGTGCCACCTCCACCCTCATTCTCCTTCATGTCTGCACTGCTTCCGATATCCTTTATATCTATGCCCTTTGTAGCCCTTGGCCACCTCCTCCCTTGTAGTCTAGCACAAATAGTCTTCCCTCTGAAGTGCCATTCACTTTGAGCCTCAACGCTCTGTCTTCTCCTCATTGTTGGGGCCTCTCGACAGTAATCAAACAAGATGTACAACCATATCAAACACCTTCAACCAGTAGATCCGCAACCACTGTTGCACTCTCCCTCACAGTGCAAGAAACACCATAACCTGCTCTCCCTCCTGTGATTGGTGCATCAACATACGAGTGTTTTACAAGGGAAAAGGCGAGCTTTCTACTATGCCAAGTTACTTGAACTGGAAAACCTGCTTGTTAAGTTATGTGAATGGACCCTTTTTACATGCTTCCAACACGTAAGGAAATAACTGAAATTAAGGTGTGAACAAGACCCTCTCTGAGTGCTGCCATAATCTCTTAAGCAATACTTTGTATGAAATCAACAGACTTTGTCAGATTCTCCCCTCTTCCGTATGGTACTTTCTTTAGTATATATGATGCAATCATGATTCTATGGTAAGTTCTAAATAATTATTATCTAGTTTGGAAAATTCTCAGAGCTTAAAGACTAGTTTGGATTGCACTTACGTTTCATTCAATTTGTCCAAAACGCCCATTTCTGAGATGCTCGTTGGGCTAGCATTTCCGTCGTCTGGTACCCAATGGAGTCCCAAATGAAATGCAACTACAATCCGAACTGGCCCTATAACTTATTGCATTTGGCCTTCCTGGTAGAAATATCTTTAATCATTGCATTTGGTACTTAAATTTTCAGAAAGTATTCATGTTTGAAATGGTTTTGATAATTGCATGAGTTGACTGAATTGGTTCTCAATTTACATCAGTGCAAAAGTTAAAAGCCGAGATTCAATTATTTCCTTCTGGTAATCTGATTGGAAGCTTTTATTGACTTCTAATATCCTTTTTGGCATGTCATGAAGTTACAGGTAAACTTTGTTCTTGGAAAACAATTTTTATTAATTGTGCAGTCTATGCTTTGGGTGACATTGTCAACTGTATTGCTTGTGTTATGATGTAGCTTTTGTTGTCTACATTTTACTTCTCTTGTGCTATATGCTTTATTAACTACAACTTTTAGAATGAAAAGCTTAGATGTTTTCTTTTGTACTTGCATCCAGTTTATTGGATCTCAGTGACATTTTTTCTGTTTGTTTTCTTCACAACTTGTAGTTGAATGCTGTGCTTCAGATGAGTGTTTCTTATTATTTGAAGTTGCTCGCTTCACATGCATCATGCTGTTCACTAATATCATCTTTGGAATTTAGGTCGGCAAAAATGTCTCCCAATGCTTAGAAGAAGCTATGACTAAGAAGGGACTGGATATGCGTGTGACTGCGTTGGTATGCTTGAACTACATTGCGAGAATATTAAGCAACTTTTTTCCTTCTTGCAAAGAACATCAAAAGGAAATGCAGATTAACATGTACACTAGCTCCTCTAGACATAAATCGTAGTTATATAGAACACAAACTTCTATGAAATGGAGTCATGATGTGCCTGCTACTCCCATTTTTAGAAGTAAGATGTTGTTTCTTCTCTGTAATCATATTCCAAGAAGTAGGAAGAATAGGAAAGGTAAAAGATAGTATCTTTCATTAAATGATTCCGGCATAAACTTTATACTATTGTCTTGATAGGCTGATGAGAAATGCACAATCCCACAAAAGGAACAGTATGACATATAGAACATTCCGTTTTTGTGGGTATGACACATGGTAAAATGTGCTATAAAAATATTTCCATACCCATATATTTCTGACTGCTCCTAGAAAAGGATTCTAAGAAATATGTATTGGCATATTTCCGCCATGCTGTGAGTCACATTGTAGTTCATTGATAATATGCTAATACTAAACGACTTAACTTGGAAGTTAGGTGGATGACCAATTGGAAATTTGTTACCCATTTAAAGTAGTTGGAAGTTGTGCTAATATTTGCAACCACATTCTACATTTTTATAACACCTTCCATCTTCATCAGTCCAAATGATCGGTGGTTAGAGGTCGCAACTAAATAGGTGATATTAAGCCAGTTTTATACTAAGATTTAGTATAACTGGTACTTCAGAGTGGCACATTTAATGTTCAAATTAACAGCTCTTAGTTGTAAAGAATACATCTAAGCAACTGTAGAAACTATAGTTAAAAGTGTTTTCCTCCTCCCGTATGCTTACATGACCACTTAAACAGGTTAATGATACTGTGGGGACATTGGCTCTTAGTCATTTTCATGATGAGGACACTGTCGCTGCAGTGGTTCTTGGGACAGGCACTAATGCTTGCTATGTGGAACGGACTGGTGCAATAATCAAGTGTCAAGGCCTTCTTACAGATTCTGGTGGAATGGTATGTTATAAACTTATGTCCTGAGTCCTAATATATGACTTCCAGAATGAAAGTTAGTTTGGTGCAAAGCAACGTATGTGTTAAATGTAGGTGTGACATGAAAATTTTCTCTTGGTTAGGTTGTAAATATGGAATGGGGTAGTTTTTGGTCATCACATCTTCCAAGAACTTCATACGATGTTGAACTGGATGATGAAAGTACAAACCGTAGTGATCAGGCAAGTTCTTGGCGTATTTTAGCTGAAATTAGTTTTTTTTATCATTTCTTCAGCCAAGAAACATTATGGTGCTATCATTGCTACAGGGCTTTGAGAAAATGATCTCAGGGATGTACATAGGAGACATTGTAAGAAGAGTGCTTTATAGGATGGCACTAGACTCAGATATTTTTGGAGATGCTGCTTCTAAATTATCTGTACCCTTTTCATTAAGGTTTGTGACCTCTATGCTATAAAATTATGTAATCATCATTCTTTCTACGTATATATGTATGTTTTGAATCCTTATCATATCAGCATATTCTTACTATTAGTCGATGCCCTGATGGGAGAACCAAACCTAGATATGTGTTATAGTTTTATTTCAGATTTTGTAGTGAAGAATTTGAATCTGAGTTTGGTCCCACATCATTTATTCTCCTTGAACTTGTTGTTATACCTTATATATGGTAACCGTCCTCTAAAATCTAAAGTACATATAGGAAGCATATGTGACATCCTTGAAGCATTGGAGTATCAGATTATCAATAGGATTGGATACAGCTACTTACCTTTGTTAAAGTAATTGTGCAACTATTGTTGTGGTTCGTTAATCAAAAGCAAGCACTGATCGGTGGTTCTTAAGTACACACCCTTGAAAGTTGTACGTTGCTCTTGTCCATTGACACATATTTGTTCATAAAAACCACTGTTATGCTGTCCATAGAATCTTTGGGGTTAAAAACCAATTAAGCTACACTATGTGACAAAGCAATCTATTACTTATGTTTGGGTTGCTATGATTTTCAACACTTTTCTCTATTGACAATCATTTCTCGTTGCCCATATACCATCCTATGTCCTTTGCCGATTTAACTGATGATGTTTCAACTTTCAACCAACTACCTTGCCACAATTCCTAATTCAACATCTAACATTGTTTTGCAGTAACCATGCCTTGTCTGCACAATATTTTGTGATACCAACTTTTGTAACATAAAATCTGGATATACTATCTGGAAAAATAATTTCAGATAATGCAATATTAGGGGTCACATTAGCATGGGGTGTCGACTATATTAGCAAAATGGCATCCGTATCATGTATGTACCCTGTGTCCCTGTCCATATTGTGCAGCATAGTTGACTACTTATTGTAGCTATCTGAAAACGCATGTATCCTATATCCTTATATGTGTCCATATTCTTGTAACATAGTGTGTCCGAAGTTGTTGCCCACAGGCATGATCATTCTTTTTCCTATTTAGGTGCATGCTAAATGAGGTTGTTTATGTAACTGACTTATTTTCAGTGAGAACAACAACAAAGCATTTATCCCAAAATTTTGGGTGGCTGTTTGAATCCTTCTCGTCCATTCAGCTTTACTGAGGATCATGTTCTCTGTAACACTGAAAGAACGTCTTCATGAAAACTTCCATCCATGTATCAAACTATAATCAGTTGCCTACGACTAAAGAGTTTTGAACTGCGATTCAAATTATTCCATTAAAACAGCAGATGTA
The DNA here is from genome assembly GCA_029216955.1 of Iris pallida. Taxonomy (NCBI): domain Eukaryota; kingdom Viridiplantae; phylum Streptophyta; class Magnoliopsida; order Asparagales; family Iridaceae; genus Iris; species Iris pallida. The sequence continues at coordinate 25,711,321 of JANAVB010001800.1, forward strand.
ATTTGTAGCTCACACTTTCTTTTAAGTATTCACAATTTATGTTTTGGTCTTCACATCAAAACTGAAGTACTACAGTAATCTTCACAAGAAAACTAACATCCGAGCCTTAAGCTTTGACTTTACTTGAAGACAAGTTATCTCCATTTCACACTCAAATCCAAGTTGAATTTTAGAAATATGACTTTAATTTATTGTCTTAAACTAGAGTCACAGTTGGTTATGGTATGCAAAAGATTGCAGGCTGGAGTGTCATGCTTCTTTTGATGCCCCATTCATACATGTTAAACTAAAAGAAAATGTTATGAACTACTTTCTTTGAATGTTTAAAAGCTTATGTTTTAGTATCTGAGTCTCTTGACAATAGAATTTAAGTCTGTTATTACTTAAACTCTGAGTTATGTTTAATTAGAGAAAAGTAATTTTGGTTTCCCACTAATATCAAAGCCAGATTTCAAAATTTGACCGAGTTTAATGGCACAAACTTAAAGTCGTACTAGAACTTTAGCTCTATATAAGAAAATTATAAGCCACCAACCGGCAAATCCATCATCCAGTTGATTTACTGCCTCACTCTTGCCAAAATGGGATATTTTCTCAATCATTATTCAGGGCGCAGCGAAGCCAACTTCCATCAAGTCAAGAGGGTAATTAAGGGGGAAGAAGAGTTGTCACGGTAGAGAAGAGTAATGATTATAAGGAACCAGCGATTCTCTCTTCTTAAGCAACCTATATCCTCCGTACTTAACCAATATTTGATAGATTATCCAACCCCGAACAATCTTAGCTATTGGTGGGGGTTCGGTTCGTTAGCTGGTATTTGTTTAGTCATTATGATAGTCACTGGCATTTTTTTGGCTATGCATCATGTAGAAGGAAATAATAAGATGATTATTATTGATGAAAGTCTACATATATATAGGAGAGGCTAGCCTCCTCTCATATTATTCTAAGCAATGTGGGACTAAAGCCCATTAACTCATAACTCTAATATAACACTTAACACCCTCCCTCAAGCTGGAGTATAGATGTCAATCATGCCCAGCTTGTTACATAAAAATTGAACCCGAGGACCCATAAGAGGTTTTGTGAAGATATCAGCTATTTGGTCGCCGGTCCTCACATGTTGAAACTTTATCACTCCTTTTTTATATTCATCACGAACAAAATGAATGTCAATTTCAATATGTTTCGTCCGTTCATGAAATACTGGGTTGGTGGCAATGTGAATAGCAGACTGGTTATCACACCATAGATCTGCCACTTGAGACCCTGCGTCTTCTCCCAGTTCTTGTAGGAGATGCTTCATATATAATATCTCTGACGTGCCATGAGCAATAGCTCGATATTCTGCTTCTGAGCTTGAGCGTGCTATCACACTTTGTTTCTTGCTCTTCCATGACACTAGATTTCCACCAATAAATACTGAGTAACCAGATGTAGACCGTTTATTTGTCAGGCTTGCTCCCCAGTCAGCATTAGTAAAACACTCAATGTGAGTGTGTCCATTATTTTCCATTCGAATTTCTTTTCCTGGATTCTTTACTAGATAACACAGAATTCTGAGAACTGTCTGCCAGTGTGGAATTCTTGGAGAAGTCATAAATCTACTTGCAACACTCACTGCAAAAGAAATGTCCGAACACGTCATAACCGCCACGTAGTTGAGTTTTCCAACTACTCGACGATACTGATCTGGATTGGTCATCAGGACCCCTTCGTCTGGAAGTAACTTCGTCCCTGGATCCATAGGTGAGGTTGCTCCCTTTGCTTGCATCATGCCTGCATCATTTAGTATGTCCAGCACATACTTTCTTTGAGACATTACAATGTCCCGCTTACCCTGTGTGACCTCAATGCCCAAGAAATAGCTCAAGGATCCCATATCCTTGGTTTGAAATTGTTCTCCAAGAAACTTCTTGAGGCTTGTAATACCCTGGCTGTCATCTCCCGTGATTACAATATCATCAACGTAGACTCCAAGGAGTATTCTTATATAACACTTAACACATCACACAGCTCATGTGCATCTAGCTTTCAACAGTGTAGAACACGCTATGAGACATGTTGAAGGGGGCTGGTTGCTCAGATCTATGCATGCTAATGGGGCAAGTATGTTTCTCACTTCTTTAATGGCCCATTCTTATATGGCTAAAATTTGTTTAGAAAATATATATTTTTCTGGTGGGAACATACCCTGCTTTTACAGTAAATAAAAGGCAAAGAAGCAGTAAGATGTTGCTATGGTATCTATTTTTGCTATGATGTGTTCCGTTTCATGTGCGAAATGTTACCAAAACATTGTACTGATTTGATTTTTAAAAAAAATTATTTGACCTTATTCATGATAAGTTTATCTGTTGAAATTTTGTGTATGCCTCTTGTCCATAGCACCAATATATGTGTGTGTGTGTGTCGGTAATTTGTTGTATTGACTGTAGGATAACTAAGTTAAAATTGGTGGAACCCTTTTGTTGTGTAAACTCATTATTGTAATAATCCAGAACTTATATGATGGGTATCATGCATGAGGATCCTTCTCCTGATCTACGAGAAGTTGGCAGGATACTCGGAGAAACTTTCGTGGTAACCCTCAACCCTGTTTTGCCATCAATCACCAAATACTACTTTGTTCCAAAGAATCATTTGAAGGTATCAACTGTTTTACCCTGAATTTTTATTTTCAGATGCCGGATCTCTCTTTGAAGGCAAGGAGGCTTGTTGTAAGGGTATGCGATATTGTCACTCGAAGAGCTGCTCGGCTAGCTGCAGCCGGTATTGTAGGAATACTGAAGAAACTAGGAAGAGATGGGAGTGGCGGCGTTGCAGGTGGAAGGTCGAAAGGGAAAGCACAAAGGACGGTTGTTGCCATTGAGGGAGGCCTTTATGCTACCCATGCAATTTTCAGGGAGTACCTAAATGAAGCAGTGGTGGAGATCTTGGGAGAGGAGGTTGCCAGTAATGTGATCCTCAGACTATCCGAAGATGGATCTGGAATAGGTGCTGCTCTCCTCGCCGCATCTCATTTGTCAGATAGATGATGGTTTATGTGAATATTATCCAAATGTAGAAGGAATTCTTTCATATTTTTTTTTATATAGGGTTTGAGTTTGTGCAATATATTTTTGGTCTTTACCATTGTGATTCAAACAATCTCCTAACCTTTACATTGTCCAAGGGACCTGGTTTTGGCCTACTTCTCAGAAGGTACTCATACACTACAGCTTGCAAGCTGCAGGTCTCAAACACTCGAGCAATTGCGTGAGCATATTATATTCTCACACATAACTGCCGATTGGCAGTTTCGGACTGTAGAAATGGTAACAGTCACTAACACTTTATGTAGTACTCTTAGTCTTAGCATTGGTCTCGTGAAATTGGGCTGCAGTCTCCAGCAAAGACATTTATTCTTCACTGCAAACTTTTTAAGAGCATTTGTAGTTTATTTCAAGTAATTACAAACTCTATTTTTTTAAAAAAATATTAGATTAATTATGCAAATAATTGAATTAGCCACGTGTGTAGACAATAATTTGTACATAAAATGAGCACACGAAAAAAAGAAGAAGTGAAACTGAAAGAAGTCAATTTGATAGTAAAAATTACACAGGCCTCCATATGTGACCTTCTAAACACCATCAATATTTTTTGAAATATTCCAAAGAGCAGCAGATATCTATAAAAATGAGAAAAAGTCGGTACCAAACTATTTGGTGGTTGAAATTAGAGCATTATTTAAGTATAATGAATAGTAAGTAATTAGTGAAGAGGAATTAATTGCCCAGAAAATCCATAAAAAACAATTGACTGTGTCCTGCATGAAAGGGTTTTTTTTTCTTTCATGATGGATGAACCAGCTTTTAGCTTATGTATTTGATATGTAAGCATAGAATGCAAAATCAACTAAGCCATCAAAATAATCCAACCAAAAAAAATGTCTTTTAGGCACAAAAGCCCGTTCTAAAGAGGATTTTGCCAAATAATCTTTTGACTTAATTACAACTTGATACCCTCAACTATTTCAGTTTTCAACTTGATATCATAAACTTTTTTACTTTACAACTTGATACCCTGAAAAAAAAGGACCAATATATCCTTATTCCAAACTTAAAACTACTCTCCTCTACCATAGCCCTTCCTTCCGCCACCCTCGCCCCCACCTCCCCACTGACCCCAACCCCGACTACCCCCCGACTGCACCACAGGGAGGGGACTGGTGTAGCCAGGGCTATGGGGAGCGGGTGCTGGGGACAAAGGGCGGTGTAGCCGAGGGTGGGGGAGGGGAGCGGGGTAGGGCAATGGGGTGAGGGCGGCGTGGGCGGAGGGGTTATGATATCAAGTTGTTGAATAAAAAATTATATATTAGAATATCATGTTGAAAAAATGACATAGTTGAGAGTATCAAATTGCAATTAAGCCTAATCTTTCTAATGAGTTTAATAGTAAACTTGATGAACATTTAATAAACCATATACACAAGCCACAAGTAGTTTTGATCAGAACCAAATGCCACTTGCAGCGTAACTCGTCATATATTCACCGCAAGTGGGGCTTTTGTCAAGTCTCAGAAATCATTAGAAAGATGTTTTGATAGCATATATATCAGATTTAAACCTCAATTAAAGCTTGATCAGCTATCATATGTGGGAATCAATCTGTTGTTACAAACATAATTTTCATCAGAGAAATCAGCATCGGAGTACAAATCATTATTTCCTCGTGATCTTTTTTCTGTCTCGGGATCCATGCTTACCACCCTTCTTCCAACCTTTTAGTGCTCTATTTTTGTTCTGTGGTTTCTTTTTCACATGTAAAACATTGTTTTTCTCAACTGCAATGCTTTGCTTCGGGCCGGGGTGTGCTGGCATCAGATCATCATCTTCGCATCCTAGCTCGCTGGTAGTAACCGTGATGGTTGTGAAGCCAGTTTCGTAGGTCTTCGTTTCTAAAGAGAGAATGACACAAAAAGATCATCTTCAGCAAAAAAATTACAAAAGCTTAACAGAAATGCCATGGGTATGTCCATAAATGTATCACCTATGGTCCTACTCATAAGTTAGTATACAATATTTTTCTACTAGCACAAGTCACACATACCGGAAACAGATGCTGTGTCAAGTTGATTCTCTTCGCCATCATTGTTTAAATCATCAGGTTCTGAACCTGGAGCCAATTGATTTTCTAAAGTCCCACCATACATAGCCAATTCTTTCTCTTGTTTTCTCTACAACAAATGCATCAGAGCAATTTTCTTATGTTTGTTGCAGATAAGATAATGTAACTACATGGATATCCCCAATAAAAGATAACAGAAGAAAATATAATGTGCGCCAACAGATTCAGTCCATAAAGTACATTAATTGTCTTATCCAACAAAAAAAATGCCCCTAATCTTGGAGAAATTATTCAATGAGCCGGGCTCACCGTGCACCTTCCATGCCATCCACTTGATGGCATGGGGATGAGTGCACGCAGAACAGGTCCTCCTCATCCCCATGCCTTCAGGTGGATGTGAGCCAGGCTCACTGAATAACTTCTCCTAATCTAGACCCATGTGTAGGTAAGTCCAAGGTACAAGTGCAGATCACAGTTTACTAAACATGGATGAATCCAACTTAACCATACTTTAACTCCAACAACATAACAACAATAACGATGACCAACAAAAACAACAACAAAGGTTTATCTCAATTTTTGAAGTCAGCCTAACATACTAGATCCAACCCTTGAAATTTTGATCTAGCCAGAATTGTGCCATATGCCAAGGCAGGTAAATAAAGTCGGATATCTTAAACAACCTAAACAATCATCTTGATCTAAAGTTAATAAGTAGACAGTTAAACTAACATTTAACCTGTATTCGAGTGCCTGAACTTCATCTGGCAGAACCACTAATTTCAAAGATATGGATGGCCGAGATCTGACATAAACCTTACATGTTAAGTAGATGTGCTTCAATCAGGATGAGCTTCCCTTTCTCTAAAATATAGACGGATAAGGTACGATCCACAGAACTCACTGATCTTATCTTGATATATATTAGAACGAGAAAGTTCCGCCCATTAATTTCAGGCAAACTCATTTCTCAACGAGAGTTGGGATTAGTAAACCCAAACTAAAATCAAACAACTCTCTGATCATGATCCAAAGTCCCATCTAGACAGCATAAATTAATCAAAGAACCAAGTTAGGCAGTTAGTTTCTTGTTTATTCTTCTTAGGAATGGAAATAAGAGTTGGATAAGGGAGGGCGTCAGTTAATGAAAAATAAGGGTTAGCTATTGCCTCATGAAGGATGCAGGTTCAAGTCAGAAACAGCCTCTTAACAATGGTAGTAAGGCTGCTTGCATCTTAACCCTCCCCACACCATCCATTAGTTGGAGACTCGTAGAACTTGGACGCCCCTCTCATGCTAATGCTTAAGAAGAACAATCGTTCGGATCGGTGACCTAGACCCAACTACGAGTTTCCAACATAGACTTGGGGGATCGGCTCCAGTTCTCAAAACCCCAAAAAAGCAAACCCGAGAGTCAACCACCTCATATCCAATACCCTTGCATACACTGCAACGTGGCAGTTACTAAAAAGGAGGAAAAAAAAAAAAAGTAGTAGAATATAATATATAGGTTATGATGATACTTTTTTAGAAAATTTACTGTAATATTAACATGGATCCAACCAGAATTTGATGGTGAATGAATCAGGTTACAATCTCTACATGGAGGGAGTCAGTCCCATCGAGAAGATGTGTCCCAAGTTTAATAGTGAACGGATCAGTTACCATCTCTATCCTGTCTTGAATGCAAATCACATAGGTAAGTGTCCGAGGTCCAGAACATGGACCCCAACTATAAAAAAGATAGATTAGACATCGATCATTCCTATGGTAATGGTCGAATTGTTATATTGAATATTATAATTTGATGAAATAAGACGATCAATAAATCCCTATAACAGATATATTCTAGCTTGGAGCAAGAATACCTCAATTCTTCTCCAAAAGAGACAGAAGAATATATAATGATTTATTATTTTTTGACCAAAATAATGATTATGGTTTGACCAAATAAGTCATAGAACCATTGAAGAAACGATATTGGATACTCCAAAATCAGTGTTGGAGCGCTCCAGTATGAACTTGAAAGCAGGCTCATCATAACAAGATTAATTGATGCATATTTGCAGTTCAACCTCTTCCAACATCCAAACAACTTCCCTCTCCAGCATGAGCAAAGGTGACTCCTGTGAAGGCTAGTTCCAAATCAAATTACAGCCCCATAATGCCCCTTGACCCACCAATTTCAACTTGGCGTCTTCCATTAAAACAATGTTCTAAACCATCTAGGTCTGCCCCTTCCAGTCTAATCAGGCTATCTCTTGGCTAAATCTATGTCTTGTGCTCATTTCGAGAATGGTTAATTCAGCCACTGTGAATTGTGTTGTATCATGTGTAGTTTTATGTACTTTTGTTGATCAAGTCTTTACATTTTGTATAAACAAGCAAATTATAGAATATAATGTGTAGCGTATACAATAATTGTTAAATAGCCAGGGTGCATATGTCCACAAAGGTCATCAAGTCAGAATGACCCACTATTGTGCCACTGTTTCATGCCATGTAACATAGGAAGCACTCCATCTATATTCTAAATTTTAATACTAACTACAGTCAATTAAATGTAACATGAATTTGATTTTCTTTACACTGGCTAGTAAAACGTAACATAAGCATCTCTACAGACTGCGAGGAAATAAAATGCAAATTGATGTGATGTAAGATGTATGGCAGATTCTTCAAATCAACCTTTCATGGATTATCGACTGCATATATATATAATATATATATATATATAATATATATATATATTATGCCATAATATGGGGCACCGTGACCTAGACTTATCACGGATGCTGATTGAAGTATACACAATGATGTGGGACCTTCATTACACAATACTATCAAAACAGAGAAATAACTGAACAAGATAAGTTCTAACTTTAGCATAAGAAAAACAAATGAGAGAAACTGCAACAACAGCATCATGGAGGAAGGCTTTACCCTAATCTTTAGATCCTGACTTTAGCTACACTAGCAGATAAACTAAAAGAACATTTCTAGATCGTATGAATCTATTAGTTGATCATCAACATCAAGCAGCTTTTACATTTTAAAATCACATCTTACGAGAATTACCTTTTTACGGGCCTCAATGCGCTTTAGTCTCACTTTCTCTTCTATTTGTTTCTGGGCTTCTTTTCTCCTCTTCTTCTTCCGTTTGTGAAAACCAGTTACATAGTCCCTAGCAAGTTCATATCTAGTCAGTCTGGGGGAAAAACTAATAATTACAAAGCTCCTAAAATCTATGTACAAATAAGGCAGTTTAGTACTCCAAATTTTGTACCCACTCAAGGCATGTTTGAAATCTAGGATGAAAACCCAAGATCCCCGGCCAATATAATGTCTCTGTAAACCTCTGTGACCGAGGTACAATGGATTTTGACCTGGGAGATCTCAGTCATGATCACACTGACAGTACTGAAATCTCAACCGTCATCCCCAAGTTTTTTGGTTTCAATAAACTTTATACAGAAGGAATAATGAATATTGAAAATTGACATTCCTATCCAAGATCTTAACAAATGTTATTACATCTTAATATTATTTCGTTCAGAACTATATATTGTGGGGGTACTTTGTCTAAAACGAACAATTCAACAATTTTGAATATTATTACATTCAAAACCAATCGGAAACAACAAATAACACATAAGATAGTACATGAATGTATCAAATATTTTTCTAGTTCTTTAAACAAATTCTTATTATCTTTTGGCTTTCTCAAACCAAGAGCTCCGGAACTCCAATATGAAATCACCAAAACCACTGATATTGATACTCATAAGAAAGTTTTTTGAAACAGATTTGATACCCATAGTATGAACCTTGGTTAAAGTGTCATTAGCATTACATTTGCTAATGAGAAAGTTAATGTTACTTATAAGGAATAAACATCAATGCATCTAAGAATAGCCAAATCGTGTAGAACTATAATGATAGAATTATTTTGGGAATCAACATTACATCAAAACTATACAAATAGCATAACTTGTTGTATCAAAACATCCAAAACAATTACCTTTTACTATACAGTGTATTGTTGTTTTGTGTGATTTAGTGAAATAAATAGTAAATTAAAAAATTAAGATGTGAGATATCTCATACCCACGAGTGTGAAGCCTTATGGTTTGATATTAATTCACTAGTTCACTAGCCTTATAATGAGAAATTAACAAAGTCGATAAACAATGCACGTATGCAACCTTATCTTACAAGGATTTGACTTTGTTAATAGCATTTGTTTCATAATTTGAATAATGCTTCAAACTATTGATTTCAGTCTTGGCAATTTATTGCAGTAATAGTTACTTCCGTTATGAATTCTGATTCTAACATTCTAGACAAGTTCCAATGTTGTGGTGATAACTTTTCATTGGAAAGATCGTATATTCTCTTTATCATAAGGTGCATTATTAGAGACTTGGCAAAATGGAATCAAGTTCTAGGGTTGAGAAAAATATATACGAGAATTGGCAAAAATCAAACCACCCAAGTTTTATGCTCATAAACTCTCGTATCAATAAGAACATAAGGGGATTAATCCCTAATTATGATAATGTGAAAGACTTCATCAAGGCAATTAAGGATCAATTTTTGAAGTGTGATAAGGTTACAAAGTATCCTAATAAGCAAGAGAAATGACAATTTTAGTAGGATGCATACTTGAGTCTCTTTCAAGTGACTTTAGCTCTTTTCAAATTTCCTAACATAAAAAATGACCAAATAATGATCATACAATCATGTGTGTTCAGAATGAACGAAGGTAACCTCATTTCATACGTACGTTATGAATTTAAATACATGAAAGAAGTGCAACTCGACTTACATCACTTATTAGAAATTACCTTCTCCTATCAAGTAGTGGTTGCATGTTCAACTAATCAAGGGATATTACACATTAAGTTTATTAATAACATAAATTTACTATATTTGATTTAATTGTGGCATACGGGTCACCTTAATGGAAAAAATAATTATTCGTTCGACATTTTCCCGGTTAGCCCATACGACACGATTCAAGTCTTATCTGAAACTGTAGTATAAACATGTTTGCCAATCACTAACATTTATGGTTGACTCAAATCTTAAATAGATATTTTCAATCCAAGGATCATGGTGGTCGTGCTCGTTAAGTGAACAATGACTTTCATGTTTTATGGTGTATGATCCTATCTAATTAAGATATTGTGTCGATATGAACTTTATGAACGACTTTTAAAAAACCTTCATAGGTATGTACAACAAACAACAAAGCTTTTAAATCAATTTCTTGCTGGGTCAACTATTAAGGGTCATGTCCTATGTAAAAAAAAAAAAAACTTGAGGTGTCCTTTCTCCAAGTCGGGCCGTGGCTAAATAAGCCACCCAGTCGCCTGAGGGGGGATTCGAACCCAAGACCTGTGCTTGGGCGGCCCTCCGCACTACCACTAGGCTAGTGCCTCATGTCCTATGTAAAATTAACCACCACCATAACGTTACCTACAAGCTCAATCCAAGTTTTTTTCAAGGTTCGCAGTATCGGTATCGGAATCAGACCCTTCCTATCGGTATCGGTATCGTCAATATCAGTAGTATCGGCGATTTCGGATCGAAGTGTCGATTTTTTTTGTATTGAAAAACAAATAATTATTAATACATTATCAAATTTTTAATTTTTTTTATATATATTTAGGCATAATTTAAGTATTTCTTGTGTTATTTCTGAGTAATTTTGGAATTAAATAAAATAGTTGTCACCCTTAGGGATTGATTTACCTGTAATAGATAAGTTTTCTTCTTTCACATGCTTATACAACCTAATATGCTTTTATATGGTTGGTCTTTTCAGTCAATTTTCTTTGCCGAATTGACTGGTCAGTATCGAATTGGGACATGCCAAACCATATCGGTATCAGTCGTATCGTACCGGTATCGGACGATACTGCAAACTATAGTTCTTTTTTGGTCTACCCCTAGATCTAGGAACTCTTTTTGATGTTCTCCTAGCTAGTTCACCTATTGTTCTATGTTGCACATGTCCATACCACCCGAATGATTTTCTTCTAATATTATACTCCGATTGACTTCACTTCCACCTCCACGAATACACTCATTTCTTACCAATCTTTCAATTTATCGTCACTCGTCCATCTTAGCATTCTCATTTCAGCTACGCCCGTTTTTCCTGACCAACGTTCTGATGTATAACCATCATGGGTCGTGCCCAATAATCCATAACTGACTCGAGATATTCCAGAAGAAACCCATCACCAAATGTTGTCATACAACAAGCTATAATTTTTTAGCATAAAAAAGAAGGAAGTAATCAATCACATACGACCCACATGTTCTCTGAACCCCTTTGCCGACAGGTGTTTGTCAATATGACTTCTCGTCAAATTTGTGAGCACATCAACGCAAAGCTGGACATTGATGAGCATGATAATAATCGAGAGAGAGAGAGAGAGAGAGAGAGAGAGAGAGAGAGAGCGAATGTCAGAATGACATGAAAATTTCGAAGCTTGATTGATTACTTGAGGTCCTTCTCGCTGAAGCTGACGGAGAGAGATTTGTTCTTGAGGGACCTCTTCTTGATGTGCCGAGGGACCATCGTCGGCGCTATCTGGCCCACCACTACGTCATCACCTTCCATTTCCTCATCTTCTTCTTCTTCCTCCTCCTCTTCCTCTAGCCTCCTCCTCATCGTCGCCGACCTCCTCCTCCTCCTCCGTCTCCGTCGCGCAGCCGCCGCTCTTACGAATTTGAAGTCCGACTAGAACTACTTGTTTGGGAGCAGGCCACTAGGGTTGATAATCCCCGTATCGTGTACTTAACAGATGAACCCGTTAACCCGGCCAGTTCCTGAATAAAAGTCCATTAAGAAAAAATAATAATAAATAATGATATTGTTATTGACACGCTAAAAATATTTTCTGCACTTCTTTTTAACTTTCTATCATTTTTTTTTGAAAGTAATGTTCCTGTATTTTATTAGAAAATGGCAGATATAGATGAGTTCCTCGTAGAGTTTGGAGAATCCTCAGCAATACATGGACAATACAAGTAGGAGGTTGAGAATGATGATCACTCGATCGGGATTCAAGAGTGTGAGCCACATGATTCCCTGCAAGAGAATGATGATCACTCGATCGGGATTCAAGAGCAGAAGCTGCAAGAGTGTGAGCCACATGATTCCCTGTTCTTCAAGTGAACTTAAGAGCAATGGAGAGCATGGTCGAGAGCTCAGCTTTAATGGTGTCGAACAAGTCTAGAAGGCGCCATGGCGTAATATTCCTCTCTCCTCGAAGGATCCTAATAGATGTGAGGGAGTCGGTTTCGATAATGAACGATTGGTTGGCCGTCGAGGGGTCAAATGTTTTGGCCAACAAGATGCCTTGCAGCAAGGCATGGGCCTTTGCTTCTAAGCTAATCTCCAGGTAGTTCGTCGACAAACCGAACCAAGTTTTTCCTCATATGAACTCACCAAGGTGATCTCTGGCTATCGCCCCGCACACGCTGTTGATGACGTAGCGCCGTCGACGTTGATTTTTATTGTCCCCTCTGGCGGGGCTCCCATCGGGGATTGCCTTCCATGTCTTCTCTTATTCTTTTCAAAGCAGCCAATCTTTGAGTCGATGCAGGCGAGGTATTATGGAGCATCTCATTTGCTAATCGCACAATTGAGTCTCAGCTTGGAATTGTGTGATTAAATAAGCATGAACATCTAATTTTCCATATGGCCCATATCAGATTGGACCCCAGAATGAAGGCCTCCGGTGAGCAATGATCGATGAGCCAGGCATGAAGAAGGTTATCGACCTTGTAGTGTTCCTCGACACGAAGCCCGAGGTTACTTCTGAACCACGCTTCTCGAACTATTTGGCGGTGAAGGAAGAGATGGTCCTTGTCCTCGTCGCTGCACTCACAAAAAGGGCAGCCTCTACTAGCGGAGGGAACCCCTTGTTGATGGCTGTGTTTAGGGGGAGAGCGTCCTTGATGAGCCGCCATATGAAGACTTGGATACGAGGAGACATGTCTTTGAGTTTCCATAAGCGGTCCCAAAATATGGGGTTAGAAGTGCAATTGGAGCATCCCGGCTGCTGCTGTAAGCCCCCTGAATTTCAGGGTTTATTTTAAATTTTTGAATGAATTATTTTCGATAAATATATTATTATTTAATTGTTTGTGATCATTAATGTACCTTTCCGTAACTTTGACTTCTGGAGCGTCAGGGATGCCAATCTCTGTAAACTCTCTTTACGAGTTTTAAAGTAGACAAGATTATCTTCGTTTTGATATATCATGTCCCACTTGAACTCGTTCTCTTGTGCTCTTTTGTATCGCGCAACTTCGGATCAACTTGGACCAATTAATCATTGAATAATTATTCCCACTTTTATTTTTAATCATCGTTTGTACGTTACCGTGACTTTTAATTTAGGAACGCAAGACCAGTCATTTTCTCAGAACCAACTTTTCATGAATGATCTACTCGAGACGCTCTTCACCCATGACCTTCGTGTCCAACTCAGACACTCCATTTTGTGCTTCATTTTCTTCGCACAATTTTCGGGTCAATTTAGGCCAATTAATTATCTACCGTAAAACCTGATTTAATTTCCAATTTAATTTCGGAACCCGACATCGATCCAACCTGTCAACCCAAAGTATGGACGTGGTCCACATGAAGCCTACTACCCACATGACGCTTGTGTCCCATTTATTTGAGCTTCCGCATGTTACTTATTTATCCGTGATCATAAATACCTATTTTAATTTAATTATTGCACCCTGTTCGATTTTGACCCGACCCGGCTCGACCGAACCCGAACCCAAGCTCCATGTTGTCCTCTCATGACTGCTCAAATATCCCGCTTAATTTTTCTCTTTTTTCTATTTAAAAATATCTCCTCTCTCTTTACAAATATCCCATATATAAATACACACACACACACACACACACACACACACACACACACACATATATATATATATATATATATATATATATATATATATATATATATATATATATATATATATATATATATATATATATCACTCTCTCTCCCATAACAAACACACACACACCCTCACCCCCTCCACCTCACAGCAGGAGCACCCCCTCTAAACTGACATCTCTCTCTCTTTTTTTCAAATATCTCTCACTCTCTCTCTTCCTATATTTATATTACACACATGCATACACCTCTCTCTTTCTCCTCTAAACCACTCACCACCCTCACGTACACCACCACCACCATGAGCGACACCACCACAACACCATCTCCTCCCTCTCCTCCTCCCGAGCTCCTCCCCAACTTCCCCTCTCCTCCTCTTCACAACTACACACCAACATCACCATTACCATCATCATCTGTGAGCCCTTGACCTAAATTTTCTCATTTCTTATTATTAAATTTTATTGAAATATTAATTTATGCATGAATCACTAAGGAATTAAGACAATAAGAATATATGTGGGACTCGGTTGCAAATACAAGGGCAGGGGAGGTTTTTTTCCCAAATATGTCTATGAGGGAGGGTTCAATGTACAATTCCGGTTAGAAGAGGGGGAAACTGTAAAAGTTTCCATTTAAATTCAAACGTTCATCTGAGATAGGAACGAACCATGTTTGAATTCTAATTCAAACCAGATTCAAATCATCAAGCCGATCTCCTCGAATCCCTGAGAGATTCTGCTAGACCCTCGGGCACGAGTATATAAACCTAGAGCAGTCGACCCTGCCTCTCCCCTTCAAACCCTAGGAACCCACATTGCTTTCAGCCGCGAGGACAACCCAAGAGGAGCAGAAATCGAAGGGGAATCGTCGAATACACAAGAGGTAACCTTCACCAACATGGCTAAAGAATTATTAGAAGTAGTATAGATGGGTATAATCACCCCATGTTTTACACTGAGGACTGTAAACAAAGGAATGACAGGGGTTCAAATAGTACTCTATTAGTAGGACATTGGGGCACCACTGATTCATAGAAAGAATAGGCATATATGAATATAGAATATATAAAGGAAAGGGTCCTTGGCATAGACAGTTGTGGGCATACCTATAGGTTATGAGGTTGCCAAGAGTAGTAACCACCCAAGTCACTTAAGGGCCATTTGGAATTGTAAGGGTAATTAGCAGTAATTTCCAATATAACTCTACTTTGTTAAAGTTCATATGTCGATTAGACTTAATACATATAACATGTTACTTGGACTCCAACTCTTCACTTGATCAGTACTCGCAGCTCGGGACGACAGGCAAGTGCATGTATCGATTGTTACCGTTTCTGACAGTTTCCTCTACTTGTTATTCATATGTCTTGCTGGTTGTTGACATGATCATCACACGAGGATTAGTACTATGGATTTTACTCTACATTTTGATTATCTCCTGTGTCACCCCATATATGATTGCTTCCATGAGTACTAACTGGGCGGGGAAATATCCTAGTAGGCGTGTGAACAACCCATTCTATCCCATGAGTCTATTCTTGAATAATAGCAGCTGCACACGACATGTGTAGTTGCCGAATTTACCCCTTAGCTGTTCACACACCGAAACCGATATTTCAATGCACGTAGATAGATGAGGTTCCTATTATTCTACCATGTTTTGCACCACTTGCCATGCTACCATGATTTTACATGTTTCCTCATAGTAGCTATATTTTCATTGATAGAGTCTCATGTCTTTCCTTTATACTATGATGCTAGTTACCTTCTAGTTTCATTCTCATATGCTATTTACATGTTTATGATTCTGTTGAGACTCGGCTAGTGGTCATATGTGTACTTGTTCCAATCCTGACTGGATAACCAACATTTTAGGTGATGAGTTAGAGGAGTTCTGTTCCACTTTCTATGAGCAGACTGAAGACCCTGACTTGAGCTTATAGGAGGACTTGGATGCGGGGCTACCCTCCGCAGGAGATTATTAGCTGGACATCATTTTTATAGAGCATGTGTTGCTCACAGAAACTCTTGATTGTATTTCATTTTATTTATGGATTATAAGAGTTGAGTAGTGGATTTCCTTTTAGTACATTTTGATTATATTGAGATCATTCCTTTTATCATATTTGGTCTCTACATCTTGTGATCACTTTTCAGCTATCAGCTTGTTTCTTTCACCATAGATATTTGTGTTTATAATTTTCTATGAGATTTGATATACAACTTGATCTTTTGTGGAAATCTATAAACTACGTGGTTGTATTTGAAAAATTGTGGAGATGACTAGACAGCGTTCTACCGCCGATACTGCGGTGTAGGCTGGACGTACCCACGGCTCATGTCCAAATACTGGGTGCGGGTCGTGACACGTTTTTATGGTGGCCCACGCAGGTCCGATTTCGCAGAACACAGCAAAACTTGTGGTAGTACTCAACTTAGATGTACTACTACAGGCCTGCGAGTAGGAAGTAGACTTTAAGGATCATCTCCACAATTCTAACATCGTTATTGGATTCTATATTTGATCTCAATTATTCCTTTGATCTGCATCATGTTTGAATCTTCATACCAACTAACGATTTTACTTTGTGGCAGTTAGATGGATCAAGGCAGGAATCCCGCTCACCCGAACACCCCAGCAAACGTTGGTGGGTCCTCCACGAATGGAACCCCACCGACTCACGAAGGTCGCTTCACCTACTTAGGCGAGGCTCCCCAGCCGCAGGCTATGAGATTTCGCCGTAATGATATTCTGCCACCTCCTCAGTTCCCTTCGCCGACACCTCCACCAGCACCCTTCCATCAGCCTGTACCCTTCCAGCAGACATCACCCATTCAGCATCAAGCATCAGTTCTGCCTCCAGCACCTGCGCTGGGCAACGCCATGCTTCATGCGGTCATACAGCAGCTCATGACTTCCCAGACGCGGCAGGCTGACATTTTTTGTGATACACTGAGGGAGGCTCTTCAGAATAGGGAGGCTCCCCCGCTGCGCCCCGACACCTCCAAAAATTTTACAGACCTCAGGCCCTGGGAATTTAAGGGTACGGAAGGAATTCTCTACGCCGACGACTGGTTGGAGAATGTGGACCGTAATCTCCAGAGGGCCCGCATCCCCGAAGACCAGAAGGTTGATAATGCTAGCATGCAGCTCTATGACATCGCCTGCACATGGTACATGGATGAGCCCCGATTCACTGCGCCAGACGTGACTTGGGAGAAATTCAAAGAGCTATTCAAGATGAAGTTTTATCCTGAAGCAGCCCGCAAAGAGTTGGAAAACGAGTTCGAGAGCCTCGAACAAGGTGTAGAAGCATGGAATTTCAGAACCGGAAATCCTATGCGCCAGATACTACATGCGCCAAAGCTCAGACAAATACTTCACAGCAAAACCAACAAATATAGACATTTGAAAGAGGACTTTTTATTACATATAAAAGTCTATTACATGTCTAGAAAAGGTGGTACAAAGGAGGATTTCTACAAAGAAAAGACCCTAAGTCTACAGCCAGCAACCACCATGCACCTCCAGTCAGGCGCAGCAACCACCATGCGCCTCCAGTCAGGTGCAGCAACCACCATGCGCCCTCAACCAGGCGCATCCCGCCAAGCGCACTCAGAAGGGTGCATCCTTTCAGCAGCTCAGTTATGTGCATCCCCAGAAGGGCGCATCCTTTCAGCAGCTCAGTTATGTGCATCCCCAGTTATGTGCATCCCTTCAGCAGCCCAGTTATATGCCGCTCTTCCAGCCAGGCTCACCTGATAAATGCTTCGACTAATGAAGCATTTAACCCTCTGGCTGGAACCAAGGAAGAGAAGAGCACCGCAAATCTGTGGCCAAGGGAGGCTTCGAAAGAGCCTCCAAAGGCGAAGGAAGACCGTGATCGAAACCGCGGCTAAAGGAGCAGCTTTCAACACAACCAGAGTGGGCAACGCCCACTTTGAAGGAAGAAAGAGCCTAGCACCGCCATTCCGATCTATGGCTCTTCCGGAGTAACGGAAACGAGGCCCGAGCATCCCTATTTTTGGATGCAACAGGCACCTTCCGCCTGCCTCGGAAGCCCTCGACTCCGTCTTTTGGATGTAACAGTCACCTTCAAGTTCATCAATGAAGACATGACGTCGCATCTTCACCCTTGGGAGCATTTCGTCAACAGAATGCATCCGAGGAAACAAGTTCATGTTGGAAGTACGTAAGAGAACGGGAAGCAAACCCTCTCTCCATGCCACTATTTATAGGCCGGGCAAATTAAACCCACGCGCCAAGTGGATGGCTCTTCGAATTTCGTGCAATGAACTTGCATTAAATGGATGAACCGGACGCCTCGAATTCAGCCAAACGGCTATTTAAAGCACTCGAAGAACATAACAGCCGCATCAGTAAAGACGTGTCGGATGCGCCGGCCAGATAGCGCATCACGAAGACGCGCCCTCTCAGCATCAAGTGCATTACACAGACGCGCCTTTCAGCACCAAGCGCATCACAGGGATGCGCCCTCATGCGCCCCCATATGCCTAGTGGAACGCCAATCGACGCACCCACTCGGCTGTCCATCGAATGTTACAAACATTAAATGCTGAACTGACAGAATTGGCAGCACACCTCCCAAAGTCTAAACAGTTGACAGCTTTTTCAGAAGACAAAGCGTCGGCAACGTCAGCATCATCATTACTCCTCCTTCCGACGGCTACAAATACGTGGCCACCCGACCATCCGCATGCGCCTCAAAAGCCATGCGCCCCAGACTGCTCTCTGATCCCAAAAGACAGAAAGAAAGTCGCCTGCATGCGCCTCAAAAGCCATGCTTCCAGAACGGTTCGTGACTCCTAAAGGTTACGAGCCAAAGTCTCCTCATGCGCCCAATCCTAGGCGCATCCTATCAGATCATCTCCCCCATCAAATTCGAGATCTCCGAGCCATGGGTCGATGACACGTGTCCTTTGACTCAATTCATCCAAGATCTCAGCAACAGAAAGATCTTCTCCTTTGCTACATGCCGGCTCACAACAGCAACATGAAGAAGTCTACCCTTCGATTAGGGCGCATCGTCCATGCGCCTCCATCAGCAATCACAACGTGGTGCCCCCGTGTACAAGCGCATCCTACATGCGTGCATGAGCAGCCAGCCTGCAAAACTATAAATAGAAGGATCATTTTCTTCTCACCCACGCACAGGATATACAAGGAGCACACAGAGACTTTACACCACCAGAGAGGCAGATACAGACACTCAACGTCTTCCTCCTCTCAGTAAGCTCCAGCACCCAGTGCAATCCAAACCTTCAGAGAACCGATAACCGTCGTCAGCTCGTCAACGGAGTCAACGCATTACCACTCACTCCATCGGCACAAGGGACCCAGATAAACAAAAGTGTACTCCTAGGACTACGTCTAAAGTCCTATATTGTAATACTGTTCTGTTTGTATTGAAATTTGTAATAATACAATTTTAATGGCAAACAAGCTGGCGACTCTGCTGGAGACCTCTTTCTCCTCCACCGAGAAAGCTGTGTTGCAAGCCTACGACGTGAAGGTGGGCTCCTCCCACAAGACGCTGGTTGTACGCCTCAATCAACAGGCGTATGAGGAGTTCATCTCTGAAGGCAGTGCGAGTCCTTCGAAGCGGCTGCCGAAGCCGAAGAAGACCCGCCGAGTCTGGATGCGCAAGGTCGACGCCTCGGGCACCACCACCGAAGGGGATGCGCCGATCCAGCCTTCCCTTCCTGCTGACGTCCTCAGCAACCAAGATGCGCCCGCTGGTGCAGCGCATCTCTCGGGGAAACGTGCGGCTAACCACATTCCCCAGCCATCTCCCTCTCAAACAAGGAAGATGCATCGACGGAGCAGGGACGCAGCCAATGCCCCGTACATCACCTCTGATGCACCACAGAAGGTCTCTGTCTTTGACAGACTCACTCGCTGTAATGGCGAAGAGAATTTGGATTCTGAGTACTATGACCCCCAGCGGGCTGGTACGAAGAAGTCCAGGGCAGCACGGGCCATACGCCATAAACGTGCTATGCCAGCAGCGAGCCAGAAGCATGCGCTCACAATCATGCGCGCTGCTGATGGTAAGCTGTACAGGGTCGACTCAGGTGCTTTTGTGCCAGAAACGAGTCGACCTTCAAAGTCCTCGTCTCGCTTGGACGCATCTATTGCGTGCACAACCAAGTTGAGTGAGGCAAACTCAGTGGTCTTGAACTCCCGTGCCTCCTCTGGTTGTGCGTCTGAGGTCCGTTCAAGTCACTTCAGATGTTGCAGTTCCCCCACTACTGATCGAGATGCCTGTTTGGTATTAGATCAGGGGGCGCAGCACTCACCCGACCACCCCGGCGCTTGGCCTTGCCATACGCCTGAAGGGGGTGTGAAGGTGGCACTCTCCTCCAACGATCTGCGCAACGTGATCACTCACAAGCGTCGATCAGGAAAGTCGATTGACAAGCACGATGCGCCCCTCACGGGGTACACTTGTGCTGTCGTCACCATCAACTGTTGTTGTAAAACGGCAGTCCCACCAAGGCAGTCGGTGTTCTAGTGGCTGCAATCATCGACACCCCTCCGACGTCGCCTCGGAAAGAAGGGGTCAACGGAAGAAGAACCAAGGGTTGCCTCGTACAACGTGATCTCCAACTCCTCAGTCCAAAAGACGACTGACAATCCCTCGTCTTCATCCAAAAGCCAGCTGAGGAAGACCAAGGCAGCTGTCTCGTCCTCCGGAGTGTTCGAAGGCACTCGGAGGAGAAAGAAGATCTTGGAGGAGGCTGGGGGTAGTCAGACCCTTGTCGAGCCTTCTTCCGAAGACGAAGGTGTCCAAAGCACAGCTGAGGCGCATCTTCATCCTCGAGGCGAAGTCAGCCTCCCAGAAGACCCTCAAGACGAGGATATCCCCCAGAACATAGCTGGGGGTAGTCCAGCATCTGTGGACCCGAGTTCTAGAGACGAAGAGGCCCTTCAAGATGGAGCTTAGGGTAATCAGGTCCTTGCAGATGCGCCCGTGGTGAATGTTCTCCCGAACATAGCTGGGGGTGGCCAAGACGAGGCTCCAGGAGAGACAACTCCCCTACAAGAAAGTGAGGCCGAGAGTGAAGCCTCAATCCATCCATCCACTCCCGGTCGCGTCATGACAGTAAATGTGACTGAGGCTGATGTCGAGTCTGATGCGCCGCCAACGGACCTCGTCCAGCACATAGATACCCTGGAAGGAGGACTCAAAAACCCTCTCTGCTTCCATGCAAACACTGACTCAAGCAGTGTTTAAGATACGATCAGCTCTGACCAGGATACCTCCTACCGGTCCCGACCCAGGGGCCAATGGAGAATCAAGTGTACCCCTTCAACGGGTATCCTCGGATACGGATCGCCGCGAGGCACCTCGGACGTCGGAGCCCTCAAACGCTCAACTCCAGGTAGTACCACCTTTCCCGACTCCCAGCTCCACAGAAGACGTGGTCGAGATGATTAGGGACTTGCGGGAACGCTTTGAGTCCAAGACGAGGCAAGAGGAGCGCCAAAAGATGGGCATCCCCCAACCTTATCCCCTCGAGTGGAACAAGGTGGTTTATCCTCCAAAGTATAAACCACAAACACTGACGCCGTACGACGGGAAGGACTCTCCGCGTCGCTACCTGACGTACTTCCAGTCCCAAATGGGACATCTCCCGAAGGAGGATGCGCTCCTCACTAGCATATTTGTCGGAGCATTGAAGGGAGTGGCGTACGATTGGTACTGCAGTCTCTCCGACAATTCGATATCCTCCTTCGACGACCTGACGCGCCTCTTTCTCGACCGTTTCTACGACGGCGAAAAGGACATGACAATGGCGTCCCTTATAGAAATACGCCAGAAGGAGAAGGAAACGGTTCGAGTGTTCATCGAACGCTTCCGACAGATCTGCTTCAGACTGCCCCCGGGTATGCCAGAACATGCACTTCTCTCCTCCTGCAGCATGAACATGCTGCATGCAGTCAAACTCTGGCTCAACTCTACTTCCCCTCCCGACTGGAGTTCCTTGATCATTGAAGCAGAAGCCGCAGAGAAGAAGGCGGCCAATGCTCGTCTTCTGGGAGTCAGTTTCCCTGCCTTCGAGGACAAGGGGAAGCGGTCTGCAGCCAACAACCCCGGACGAAAGACAAAGGGGAAACAGGCATTGACTATCAACGCCTGGCAGATATCACGGTACATCTTTGTGCTACCGGGATGAATGGAATACTGCGAACTGTGACCTCTGCCATGATCTCCTGTCTGATATCTCCACTGGGTATACAAAGACGCTTACCATGTCGAAGTGTACCATCTTCATGAATGCCTAACTCTGGTCTTCGTCCCGCCTCACACTCTGCTCTGAGCCGCTGAAGCTTGGAATCTGTCGACTGCGCCATCTTGATCCTCTCGACTATGCTGGACTGAACCTACATGCTGGCCATCAATGCCACATTGGTAGGAAGGACAAATTCTATTCCTATCTTCTGAAGATCGGCTAATAACTCCGGCTGCTGTGAGAAAATAAACTCCAGCTCTCCTGCTCAATACATCTGTAACAATGTTGGCCTTTCCAGGATGATACTGTAAGTTGATGTCATAATCTATAAGCAGCTCTAGCCATCTCCTCTGACGCATATTGAGATACTTTTGGGTGAACACATACTTCAGACTCTTGTGGTCGGTGAAAATCTCTACCCTATCTCCATACAAGTAGTGCCTCCAAGCTTAAGTGCAAACACTACTGCTGCTTGCTCCAAGTCATGGGTTGGGTAATTCCTCTCATGATCACGACGTTGTCGTGACGCATAAACTATTACCTTCCCATGCTGCATCAGAACACATCCTAAACCTCTGCCCGAAGCATTACAATACACTGAGAATCCTCTGGTTCCATCTGGAAGCGTAAGAATAGGAGCCGTCATCAAGCCTCGCTTCAACCTCTCAAAAAAATCCTGGCACTCTGCTATCCAAGCAAACTGCACATCCTTGCGGGTCAACTGGGTCAATGGTACCAAAATTCGAGCAAAGTCTGAAACAAATCGCCGGTAGTAGCCGGCCAAGCCAAAAAAACTGCAAATTTCTGCCACTGTGCTAGGTACCAGCCATGTTTCAATGGCCACGATCTTCTGGAGATCTACCTCCACTCCTCCTCTGGTGATGATATAACCCAAGTACGAAATACGATCGAGCCAGAACTCGCATTTACTGAGCTTGGCATACAACTGGTGCTCTCTGAGAATCTGAAGAACCATACGGAGATGCTGCTCATGCTCCGCCTTACTCTTGCTGTAGACTAGGATGTCGTCTAGGAACACAATCACGAACTGATCCAAATAAGGCATAAAGATACAATTCATGAGGTCCATGAATACTACTGGCGCATTGGTTGCTCCAAATGGCATCACAAGAAACTCCCAATGCCCATATCTCGATCTAAAAGCTGTCTTCGGGATGTTCTGCTCTCTGACTCTGATCTGATGGTGTCCTGACCGTAAGCCGATCTTCGAGAATACTTCTGCCCCCTTGAGTTGATCAAACAAGTCATCTATCCTCGGGAGAGGGTATCTGTTTTTGATTGTCACTGAGTTCAAGGTACGATAATCTACACATAATCTGGACGTACTATCCTTCTTTTTCACAAGAAGCATCGGGGCTCCCCAAGGTGATCCACTAGCACGAATGAATCTATTGGTTCTGAATTCTTCAATCATCTTGTATAATATCTCTAGCTCTGACGGTGCTATCATGTAGACTCTCTCTGACACTGGAGCTGTCCCGGGAATCAAGTTGATGGTAAACTCGATCTCTCGCTCTGGCGGCATCCCTGGAAGCTCTTCTGGAAAAACATCTGGAAACTTTTCGACTATCCGAGGTAACTGTACTACTGCTACTGCCATCCGCAACACTGGAGGAGAAGGTTCAACTTCGCCTCGGGAGAAGAAAAACTCCGGCTCGCCTGGAATGCTAAAAATAACCCTGCCAATATGGCAGTCTATCCTAGCATACTGGTCCCTCAACCAATCCATCCCTAAGACCACATCATAATCGGCCATCGGGAACTCTATCAATATAGCGAGAAATTCTCTACTGCTAACTATGATCCGACACGAGAAAAATACTCTATCTACTCCCACAAGTCCGTTACCAGTAAGTATATTGAGCCTTACTGATAATGACTCGGGCTTCAGTCCTACCCGTGTCGCGAATCGTGCAGACATAAATGAATACGAGGTACCAAAATCAAATAATACTGAAGCTGGAAAGGTGTTGACGAGCATAGTACCTGCCACCACCTCACCTGGTGCTACTCCTTCTTCTCCCATGGTCAAGGCCAGCACTTGACCATGTCCTCTGGGTGTGGGTCCCCTCTGCTGAAAATTCCTCTGCCTGCTCTGGATCAGGGCTTGGGCTTGGGCATACTTCTGTGGTCTCTGCTGCTGGAATGCCTGGGCCTGTGTCGACAATGGCCTCGGGAACGGGTACTGCAGCAGCTACTGCTGCTGGACTGGTGCTGGTCCTCTAATTGAAGGACTAGAGAAGGCCGATGAACTCCCCCTGTTCGGGCATTTCCCAACCCTGTGGTCCAGGGCACCAGAAACCAAGTACAAATCCTGTGTTCTGCGACACTCTGATATCACATGTCCTAGCTTCTCGCAGTGTGAACATCCTATTGCGGAAGACTGCTCTGTTTCTGCTGCTGAGGGTGCGTCGGGGTGGAATGCTGAACCGACGTCACTGAGGCCGCCCGCCTCGAAGCTCCAATGGTCAAAGCCCTGGCTGTCGGGGCTGGTGCTGATGACTGATTCATCTGGCTGTGAGATCGCTTTCGACCTCCGGTCCTATCCACGATCCTCTGGGAGGTATACTCATGCCTCCGGGCTGCTCTCAATACTACATCAAAAGTCTGATGCTCAAACTGCTCCACAGCCAATAAAATCTCTAGGTGGAGCCCCTGTTGGAACCGCTCGGCTCTATCGAACTCGGTCGCCACCAAGGTGGGAGCAAACCGACTAAGCCTGGAGAACTCGGCCGCATATCCATCGACCGTCCTGTCCATCTGCTTCAGATTGGTGAACCTCTTCTGTAGATCATACCGAGCTACGACATTAAAATACTTGGTCTGGAATCTCTTCCTGAATACTGCCCCTGAAATAGGGGCCACTAATCCATCGGCCTGCGCTGCCCATCAGCTGCGGGCAAGATCTAGTATCTGCAGGCGCACTACGGCCACCTTCTCATTCTCTGGAGTTCTGGCTGCTTCTAGAATCACCTCTGTGTCCTGAAGCCATGCATCTACAGTGATCGCATCTTCACTGCCGTCGAAGAAGGGAGGGTTCAAGCGCTTGAAGCTGTTGGCCGCGCTATTACCCTGATGACCTCCTCTGGTCAAAGCGTCTGCCACCGCCTGGTGCAAGGCATCTCCACGACGATCCTGGGAAGCTAATATGGACCTGATGAGACCCCACCAAAGTGCCATCATCAGGCTCTGCAGGCTGGACGGGCTGAATTGGTGGTTCTCCTCCGGTAGGCACGACTCTGGAGGCTACTCCTGAATGCTGGGCTTGATCTCCAGGTTGCGGCTGGTCCATGGGAGGTGACGCGCCTCCGGCCGTGCCGAGCCCCGCGCCTCCCAACTCCGACGCCGCGTCCGGCGCCGGCGCTGCCTCCTCTCTCTGCTAGGTGAGCCCTTCTCTCTCTCGACCCCGAGTCCTGCGCTCCCTCCGGCACAGCTTCTCGCCGCTCCGCCGCCGAACACCTCTGTGAGACTCCCTCCATTTCCCCCTTTTCTTCTCTCGTTGACTTAAGAATGAGTGATTCCAGAACCCCCCTCACCATTTTTTTGTTTTCATTTATAAATATGAGTTGGGATTGACAACAACTTTGCTGTCCAGTATTAATTAAGGTTTGTCAACATAATTATTAATATTAAATAGTTAATTACTTTTAGAGTTATTTTAGTCATAGTTTAAATCATTTATTTTTTATTAATAATTCATTTTCAGTATTGGGAGTTTTGTTAAAAATGGGTTATAGACTTTGGGTATTATTTTGTTAGATAATTATTGAATGTTGTAAATATATATATATATATATATATATATATATATATATATGTATATAGTGTGCATTTTGCTTTTATTATCATTATTGGTATTACTAATTAAGTTGTTATTTGAAAAATTATATAAAATATATTATAATATTTCCAAAATATTACTAGTAAGTTTGATCTAAAATTCTATTTGCCAAAATTGGAGTTTCTAGTCTAAAATGGTTTTTCTCAAGTAATTATATATAAGTATATATTATGAAATAGGGTTATCAGAATGAGTTTTAATGAATTTCCTATATATATATATATTTTTCTAAGATAAGTTCCAGTAAGAAGTAGCTTTATTTTAAATGAAGTTGTACACATATGTTTGGTTTTATTTATAACCATTAGGGTTATTTATATGAAAAAGTATATTTATTTGAATATAGTTTTGACCAAGAAATTATAGTTTGACAAAATTTGGTTTTTCCCTAAAATGATTTACTAGATTTTTCCATATATATATCTAAAGTATTTTGTTAATAATATTATAGCTTTTAAAACATTTTAAATAAATTCTAAAATAAAGTTATAAATAAGTATACACATTATATATATAAAGGATTAACCTCTCTTACATCGAATAGAGTAGAATTGACCTAGAAGTCCATGGACCAACATGTGTGCTACTCCTTGCAAAGATCATATATTAATATGGTAATTTTATAAAATAGGTTCTTTGGACTTGACTCAGTGCTAGACCGTACCTTCAGCTCGGGACCACAGGCAAGTGCACTTTCTGATTGCTTTCCGATTCATAGTAGTCTTTTCATTTCATGTCTATACATATATCTTGCTGCTTGTTGACACGCTCGTCACACGGAGTTGTCGGGAGGGGAAATATCTTAGTATACATGTGGACTACCCAGAAATATCCTATTATGTCTAATCTTGAATGCTAGCCGCTGCGCACGACACGTGCAGTGTGCCTTATTTACCCCCTAGCCGTCCACATGTTGAAACAGATATTTTACACCACCTAGATAGATGTCTTTTATTAGTTTTTCTTGTTTACTTCTCTATCGTGCTATGTCATCAGTTTTCTTACCAGCTTTCATATTCCATATGCTATTTTCATGTCTTGTTAATTCTATTGTGTTTTGCATTGTCGTCGGTTTGTGTACTTGTTCTAATCCTGACTGGATAACCAATATTTTTCAGGTTTAGCCGCGATCACTATTAGCACTGGGAAGACTTGGGCATGCTGAGGCCGACCTAGAAATAGAAAACAGTTGTACTCAATTTTATTAATTGTAAAACTTTATATTTTCCTTTAATTATAAATGTTGTAATAAATATAGAATTGTGAAAGAGCAGCAAATGTTGTATTTCTTGAGCATTATTCCTTGCGGGCTTGACAGCGTTCTACCGTCGACTCTGCGGCGTAGGCTGGCTTGGACACGTCTCGTATCCGAAAAGCGGGTGCGGGTCGTGACAGGAGGTGCTCTGCCTTGCTGATCGACAGGTCCAGGAACAATGCCACTGAAGAAGACGACATAAGGAACAATAAGGAAGGACCAGGACAGATCAACGATACAAGCATGTGATCAGGACAAGATTTTCAGGAATTTGAAGATACGAGCAGAGATCAAGGGCGAATACTGATTGAGACATCTTTTCGATAAACTCTTACATATCTTGATTTACAAGACCTGCATGGGCCACCACTAAAACCATGTCACGCCTTAGAACCAGAATACTGGAGAGCGGGGGCATACATAGCCAGCTACGCATATTGAAGTGCAACCCACCTCGCTATACGGTCACGGCTATTTAGATACATGAGGGTTTAACTACAAGCCAACAGTCTCATATGGTCATGAACAAGCCTATTGTCTCAATCTCAAGCAAGCAATAATAGTTACAATATGTCAGAGCACCAAATATATAATAGCAAGGCATCCCATATATTACATATTAGATGATCATGAAGCTAGTCGTTACAAAATGTCAGGACTAGCAAGAGTTTAGTCATTCATGATCTACCCTAGGATCTGTCAATCATGTTACAGCCCGTAGGCAGACAGTAAATAAGGTACAATACGAGCTAACACGTGCTCGCCGGCTAAACGCCTTAAAAGAATAATTTTACAATAAAGTGGAAGGACAAAAAGAAACCCATTCGTTGCCAGGGTTACGCCTGGTGGTCACCATCTGGCTGGAAGACAGGTGGATCCTCTGGTGCTGCTCTGATATCTGGCCACACAAAACCAGCTGGATCAGACCCCAGAAAGAGCAAGTGCCACAAACGAGGCTTCACTTAGGAACTAAAACCAGCATATCACAATAGAATGTTAAGGATAAATAATATTCAAAGAACTGATAAAAATAGAGATAACAACAGTAAACTGAGTACGAAGAAACCATTCAAGTAGCCAGGTCACAACCCTTAAACCAAACAAGGACCGGGGTTGCAGCCCTTCACCTGAATAGAAACCCGTCTCAAATACTATTGGTATAGTGAAGACAATAAACGAAAAGAGGACACAGAACTGCTTCGGGAGCCAGGTTACAACCCTTAAACCAAATAAGGACCGGGGTTGTAACCCTTCGCCTGAACAGAACTGGACCCCTAATCTTTATTGCTAAGGCCAGTATAAATAATCATGGTATTAAGGTAAGGAAAACATGACGAACATGGCATGGGGTTGCAATAAGACAATAAAAGAAGAGAGGACACAGAACTGCTCCGAAAGCCAGGTTACAACCCTTAAACCAAACAAGGACTGGGGTTGTAACCCTTCGCCTGAACAGAACTGGACCACCGATCGTTATTGTTAAGACAAGCCTCAATAATCATGTTATGTCACAATCTTGCACATAATCAGGATAAGGCTAAACTGGAATAAACTCCATCCAATCAATCATGGCCAATCAAGAGTACGGCTTGATACTTTTAACTAACTAGGGTTATCACATGCCTAGTTACTAGCAAGATGTAATAAGATTATCCCAACAGCTACAAGCCCTGCAGACCATCCATGTTATTTGGGTCGAATGTCTGTTTATAAAGAATGCAACACGTGACTGTGTGCTGGAAATGTGCCCTACTCGTCGGTAGGCTACAAGTCCACTTAAGGCACCCAGATAACGAGATTGTCTATAGCTGGAAATCTCTTCATGTCTAGAGAATTATTCTAGTTTATTAGCCTTAGTCAATTACTGTAGGTATCCCTGACCGTGGTACTCAGGGATCCCCATCCTAGACATGATGCAAGACAGTACCAGTTTATTGTACAAACACAATCGTCCACGGTATCCAGGTCATTCATACTTGTCACGTCGGGCTAGCTGTCGTAACAATATGTTGAGATAAATTATGTCAGTTTACTTGTTAAGAGTGCGCCACGGCGGGCCACTATCGTGTTCAGGAATTATGCCAGAATTTACATGTTATAAGCATAAAGGTGATACTTCAATTTAATAATAACAATAATAATAAAAGGGACGACTATTGAAGGGGTCATGCGGCTATTAGATTCATGCGGCATAAGACATGCGCGCCTATGCAGCTGGGACTGCGCGCTCATGCGGCTGGAAGCGAGCGGTGCATGCGGCAGCGGGAACTCGAGCTTATGCGGCTACGGAAAGGAGGGGCTCATGCGGCAGCGGGATGGCAAGGCCTTATGTGGCTGGAAGTTTAACAAGTATATGCAGCTGGAAGCGCAGGAGCCTCATGCGGCTGAGATCCAAGGCCATATGCGGCTGCGGGTATAATCAAGCTTATGCGGCTAAGGGCCAAAGCCATCTCATGCGGCCGAATCAAAGGCAAGCTATGCGGCAGTGGGATATTTAAGTTCATGCGGCTAGATTCAAAGGGAGTTATATGCGGCTGGATGCGCTTTATGCGGCTGGGGGCAGTAATTCATGCGGTTGTATTATCATGCGTCCAAAAAACTTGCCGCATGAAGGTCCATGCGGTCAAGTACTTCGTGCGGCTGAGAGACTGTGGTCCTTCTCCACTGATCCGAGAAGAATAGCCATGAAGTCCATGGCTTCAAAACTTCATAACTCCATCATCCAGAGTCCAAATCCGAACTTCCATGGGTCAAAATAGGGCAGAACGAAATGCTCTACAACATGGAACCATCAGAACTTGGAAAATAATGAAGTTTAATAGATCAAAATTCAAAAAAATCAAAAATAATATAAACTTAGATCTACAAGAAAATATCCATCAAAATGAAAAATGCCAAGTTCTAAAGTATCATAGAATCTTACAAGGAAGACAATAGAACAACAAAATTGGAGTTTCTCCATGAAGCAAGTTGCACTTGCCTAAGCTCTACTCCCTGGTAGGTGAAGAAGTAATGGTGGAGAAGAAGAAGAAGTAATGGAGGAAATTAATGAGAAGAGAGAGAAGGGAGGGGGTTAATAAATGGTGAGGAGGTGGTAGGTGGGGGTTCTCCTCTTGGTTCATGATGAACCAAGGCAACCCAAGCCTAGCCGAACCAACCCAAAATAGACCAAGCCATCTAATGCCAAGATAAGCCAAGCAAGGAATTAGGCAATACAAGAAAATTACGTACACGTATTTCAAAATACATCGTAAGAACTATAGGCATTACAACTTCAGTCTAGTCCTCGGACCCTACATTAATTAAGAGTCCGACTTAGATCCCAAAACAACCATTTCTAGGGTGTTCTAGTTACAATCTCTAAATAAAATCCTAATCAATTTTGCTGATTAATAGTTACTCTAACAATTTATTAACTCTAACGCTGCTATATTATATTTGTCAATTTGTATAAAAAGAAGTCCGATTGCATTTATTTTGGAAAAAGTAGGCATCCCGATTATTTGAAAAACTTGTGTTTTATACTGTATATATATAAAACTATGTTTTTTTTCCCTTTTAACGATAAAACGTGAAGTTATTGATATAAATATAAAACTTGTATTTTTTTAAGTGTTCTAATTTATGCAAGAAACCTTTATTTTTCTTTTAGAAAATAACACTTACGATTCCAATTATAGATAACTAGCGCGCGATACTATCGACCAAAACACAGAGAATAAGCTACGCTACTCCTAAGCTACACAATACAGGGCTCAGAGAAAGGAAAAAAAAGGCTTATGCCTTTACAAAACATAAATGAAAAATACAAAAAGAATAATAAAAAAAATCCTAAGCTACACTGCGGCGATCTTCTAAAAGCCGGAAAGTGGTCTAGTCAGATGGCACAAGTGCCCTACACCAAAAAATAAAAAATACAAGTAACAAGTTCTACAAAATCTTAAATAAATAAAAGACACAAAGTAGGAACATAAGAGTCTCAGACTTTGTCACGCAATCACATGTTGCAAAAGCTTACGCCTCAACGTGCGGGGATACCCAGTAACGTTTGCGTTTCGCTAAAGGCTCATTCGACCGTTTCGGTCGTCGCCAAAATGGATACAATTTAAATCTCAAATCAGCAATAAAATGCACAACCAAAAGAACCAAAGTAAAAGTAAAAGGTATACATAAGTATATTTTGTAACGACAAGGTTTTCCGAGAAATAGTAATAATATTCATACGAATATACATTTAAAAAGGGTCCCAAAATACTAAGAATATATTTTAAGTTAACAATACAATTTTTTTTCCTTTAACATCATTTAAATATGAATATATAATAAATGGTTCACAAAATTGAAAATACATTTTTGACAAAATAATCAAACCAAAATACAAACAACTATTTTCTTAACCAAAATCCATTTTTATAACTAACATAACATATTCTAAATTCTACAAAATAAACTAACAACATGAATAAAATATCGAAGTCCGAAATTGGACTAACGATCCAAGAATCATCCCGAGTATCTACACAAGCAACACAATCAATTGACCGAGTCCCGTAGAGGGATCGAGACCGTGTCATCTAAGACTATACTACGGAAAGGACGAACTACTCGGATAGAAATATACCGAACAAAATCTGATGACGGAATCCGATGGGTGGCCTCGGATTCGGATTGTGGCGGCGTCACCGACTCGGGGAGCCTCGGAGCGCGTCACGGTGTAAATCTCCTAAATTTTACTACAATTTTTTTTACAAATTGATATTGATTTTGTTTTTGTTTTTCGAAATTTTTCGTTGCATACAAGTACGCATACACGAGGGTATATATTTTTACACAAAGGTTATATTAAAAGATTATTTCAAAATAGTAAACAAAGTATTTATTTTGTTTATTGCATCGCATCGAGAAGTTGTAAAAAATTATTTATTTATTTAGTAAATTTAAAATGACATTTTATTTATTAGTAATATTATACATCAATTTCCTTACATACAAAATTTAAAATTATGCATATAAATGCATTTTCAAAATTATTTAATAATATTTTTACTATTCAAAAAAGTTACTTCAAAAACTTTGTTAAATTAAATGTTTAATTGATTAGAGTAATTTAAATTGAAAAGTTATATTGTTGATTTATTTTAAATAGATTTAAGCTAAATATAGGAATAATAGTTTTATATTTTGATAGAGTTTATTTAATTAAAATATTTAAGAAACTTAAATATAGATAAGGATTTATCCATGAGGATTTAAACTAACCCCAATTCTTATCTAACTAGGAGCACCACCTCCTATATAAGGAGGGGCTCATAATTCCCTTTTCCATTGATCTCTCCACAATTAAGTTCCACAACCCAAAATTTGTGCATCGTGTCTGTGTCCTCCTTCCATCCACTATATTGGTTTTTCTACAAATACAGTGTTCTCTCCGTGTCAGACAGTTCCCGACATGAAATCACTTAACCCAAATTCCTACCCTTCTGCCACAACCCGGCCCCATCTCTGCGACACATTGCTGCCACCATCAACACCATCACGTCCAACCCGCCATCGTTGCCACCTCCAACCATCTGCCTCTAACCACCCCCGGCATCGACCATGAGCCACTGCAAACCCCACACCACCACCAAGCAGACTACCACCGTCACCTCGACGAGCACAGAAACTCGACCATCACCTACGAGCCCCACCAAAGAACAGACAGCAACTCACCACCGCCATCAACTCACCACCGCCATCACCATGCATGCCTGTTGCCACCTCTCCGCCTCTTCACCAATCAGCACCTCCACACCCCTCGACCGCTGCCACAAACACCACCCTCACCCTCCGGCACCGCCTCGAACTCCTCATCCAACACCAACGCCATCACCCGAAGCTCCGGCACAACCATACCCCCTAACCACCAGTACATCCAGCCACCCTGCCTCCTTCACCCACACGACCACCGGCCCAAACCACAGGCGACCCAACCACCCAAATCTTGTTACCACTACCGCCCTATAACTCGATAACATCTTTCGCGCCAACAGCCCTGACCCACCAGCTTCGTCCTTCGGCCAACACAACCGGAGTGGCCGCCCCCCTTCACCATGCACCACCACCATCACCAAATGCCACCAATGGCGCCACCCTAGCCGAACTAAAACCCTAAATTAAATAATAAAACCTATACCCCAACCTGACCTCGCCGAGCTTGATCGCCGAGCTTGACCGTCGATTCTCTAGTCGTCGCTCCATCCTACCTCGATGGATCCCGATCCTCCCTGCCACCACTGTATCACCATCGTCGGCAAGATATGCTGCTCCACCTGGGCACAGCAGACCCGACCTCCCTCCGCTCCAACCCGCGAATGTCGAGCCATCGTGCTCGAGGCACCGAGCTTCTTTCCGATCAGGCCACCCGCTCCGATCAGCCGCGCCGTCGACTCCCCGAGCTCATACTGGTAAACCCTCTCCCTCACCCATTCATCTTCTCCCCCTTCTCTCTCCTTTCTTCTCCAGCCCTTTATTATTGAATCCCTTTATCTCCCTACTGGTTATCAGTATACAGTATACACTTGAGAGAGACAGTACGGTATTTTGTTGAATATCTCCTGCTCCCTGAGCTGTACGTCCCGCAACCATGGGACAATCCCTCAACTGATGCTCTGCTGCACCATAAAGTAGGCATTTGCCTAGCCTCTTCCTACACTCGTTCCACACATGTCCTAGCTTCTTGCAGAAAGTGCAACTGATGGCCTGCTGCTGTCTAGGTGCCTGCTGAAACTGCTTTTGCTGAAAAGGCTTCTGCTAATGCTGCTGCTGCTGATATGGGGCCTCTTGGCCGGGCCTCCACTGCCGCTGGCTCTATGTGAATCATGACCTCTCTTCGACTTCAGTTCAAGGTCGTCCTCCGCTGCCATAGCTCCCATCAAAATCTAATCAAAAGTAGCATTTTTGTTGCTCTTGGTCAAGGACTTAACTTCCTTAACCAAGCCCTTCCTGAACCTCCTAGGCTTCGCTGTCTCGTTAAGGCCCTCCATAAATCTGCCCAGGCGATAGAACTCTCCGGCGTACTCTTCTACTGTCTGATTCCCCTGAACCAGGTTCTCGAACTGCGTCTCAAAAGCGCCAAGTGCTGTATCGGGGAAGAACTTATCCTTGAAAAGCTTCTTGAAAGCTTCCCAAGTCTGCCCCTCTGTACCAACCCTGGGGTCGGTCTGGTACCATGTGCGGGTAAGGTCCTGCATCTGACTGCCCGCTGCTTTTATCTAAAGCCTAGCTGGTATCTTCATGAGACGAAAGATATCTTCTATATGCTCGATCCAGTCGTCGGCATATAGGATACCCTCGGTACCCTTGAAGTCTCGCGGCCGCATCTTCTGGAAGTCCTGAATGCTCGGAGTCCTCGGCCGGTACGGCTGTATCTGCCCTTCCTGTGGTTGGGCAGCCACCTTCTCTACTGCCACTATGGCTAGCTGATGGGCATTGTCAATGCCCTGCCTCATATCCTCCGCCTGGCGTCACTGAGTCTCCATTATCTGCTGCATGAAGGCAAAGAACTGCGCCATATCAACTGTCCCCTGAGGCGGTGGTGGTAGCATCCCCTGAACTCCTGGGATAGTCCTCAGAATCGGTGGAGGAGCACCCCCAAAAGCTGCAGACGGTCCCACCTGATCTGGAACAAGAGGTACTATGGTCCAAGGGTCCTGCTGAGTCAGACGAGAAGTGGCAGACCTCTCAGCGGTATCCCTTAGGCCAGAGCGTTGAGATCGTGTCTCCACCATCCTGAAGACAGATCAAACAAAGAATCAATTACTGAGAAAGAAGCAATATAATCAAAGGAGGACAGTTTATTTTCAAAAGAAGGCAATTAGCAGCAAGAATTAGATAAGAGTTTTCCTAATGTGATTGAGTACGTTAACTTATATCCTATATCCTACTGCAGGCTGTAGTGATACTCTAGTTCGAGTACCACTACGAAATCGTACTAGTTACGACTGAGAGGACCTGCATGGGCCACCACTAAAAATGTGTCCCGAACCGCACCCAGTGTAAGGGCACAAGAAGTGGGTACGTCCAGCCTACGCCGCAGTGTCGGCGGTAGAACGTTGTCCTAGGTTACAACATCTAACACAATCTAGAATATACTCCGAAATGGAGAACAATATAATAAGTAATCTCAATCACAATTAAGATGGAAAAGAAGATAAGATAATCTCAACAGAGAGTCACAATATGAATAATAAGTTTCGGTATAAACCACACCATAAAAATATCTCAATACAATCACAATGTCTCAATGACTAGATAATAATATAATTCTAATCTAAACTAATGGCAAGTCCTCAGCGACTACTGGATCCTGCTGAGGGTCCAGGTCACCTGTGTCAACTAGGCCAGCTCCATAGTAAGTGTCGCAGTAATCCTCATCATCTGTAATATTTTAACAGGTCCAATCAGGACATGAACGAATACATATCTCTCACACAGATCATAACATGAAAGAAAATATAAAACAAGCTATAGAATAATATACATGAACTGCTGATAAAGAAATGCAACTGTAAAAGAGAACATGATATATGAAAATAGATATACATGATAAAATAAGAGAACTGAACAAACTACGTGGTGTAGAGAACAATCTGGTTATGTAAACTGGCTTAGATTATATATGACTTAAATCTAGTTTGGAGTTGTACATGATTAGGGTGTAGATCACATAACCAAATAAATACTCCTCCTGCCCCAATCAGTACACAAGGATCTGTCCAGGTTATGTTATTGCACATGAAAGTAGTGTCACATGGATAGCTAGTCCACATGAACACTGGATTATGTTATTGCACATGAAAGTAGTATCACATGGATAGCTAGTCCACATGAACACTGGGTTATACATGAAGGCTCACATGATCATGAGTGTACATGAATGTCACATGAGTATACATGAATAAATACGAATACAAAGAGTAGACGATGCACATGATAGAGTACATGAGCACAATATACCCGATGTATTCGAGAGGATAACATCGCATGAAGAGATCCATATAGTACTAATCTGTGATAACATCGTGACAGCAACAAGTAAACTAGTCTATAACAAGTAAATATGTCCAAGCAAGAATGAAACGGTCAGAGAATGTACTCGTCTGGCAATCCAAGCTGCTGATGAGAAAGTGCAACTGAACTGGAGTGATGTAATCCTATTTAAAACAACCACAAGTCATAACAAGGTCTAAATTATCATAAGGAATGCCTACAATGCAAGTCTACATGATTTTAGGTCCTTTTAGGGCAAAGTCAACCCTTGGTCAACTCTGGTCAAACCTGGTCAACTCTGGTCAAACCTGGTCAACTATAAGTCAACTACTCCATTTACTAATTTTTAGGTCAAGCACAAGTTTTCAAGTCATTCTAAGTTCGTTTGAGTCGATTTGGATCAAGTTTGACCCAAAATTGACTTTTGTCAACTTGGTCAACATGTCGGTCGACTCGGCCATTCTAGGCTCCTTGGGTCAATCCTAATCTGACTCAATACTCCCTAGGTTACATTCACAAGCAAACAATTACATATATAATATATATAAATATATAAATATATATATATATATATATATATATATATATATATATATATATTTTTTTTTTATTATTATTATTATTTTTTTAAGAACGCAAGAATTTATTGAAACAAAACAGAACACAGCAAAACATCACACACAAAATTTCGAATTTCCCATAAAATTCGAAATTCAAACGAGTAAAAAAAGGGGGGGGGGGGAAGGACACAGGCGCGTGGCCCGAGGGAGAGCTCGGTCCGGTCGGGAGCGGGGCTCGAGGCGACCAAGCCAGCGTGCTTTCCGGGGTGACGCCTGGCCCAAAGTGCACGCTGGAGGGCGCACATCCCGAGGCCGGCCAGCGCGAGAGGGGGTTGGCGACTCCGGAGGGGGATCACGGCGAGGGGTCGCCGGAAGGGAGGGCACGGCCGGGAGGGACGGGCAGGGACTCGCTGGTGGGAGTGGAGGGCGGAGAGGG
>JANAVB010001800.1:25751278-25797605 GCA_029216955.1 Iris pallida
TGCTCGAAGGACGTCAAGATCGACGTCATTCAGGACTCCAGGCAAGCAATCTCTTGCTGGATCGAACACCCCTTTCTTCCCAAGCGTGCCATCATATCGGCGATTCACGGCAGTTGTGACGTGACAGAGCGCAAACAACTGTGGAACGACCTCCTCGAGTTTCACAACGACCACATCGACCTCCCTTGGCTCTGTATCGAGGACTTCAATATCATCACTTACAGAGAGGAGAAATCCGGTGGCAGACCGCCACCCCATACGGCCATGCAAGATTTCAACAACTTCATTCTCAACGCCAACCTAACCTCGCTCCAATTTACCGACAACGAGTTCACCTGGTGCAACATGCAGGAAGGTGAACGACGGCAATACTTCTGCCTTGATAGGGCCCTCATGAACAACCTTTGGCACGGTATGGAGATCACCTCGGTTCTATCTCATCTGAACGCTACCGAATTCGACCACGCGCCTCTCCTGGTTGAGATGAGGAGCAGTTCCAATCATATCAAAAAGAACTTCCGGTTCCTAGAATTCTGGTGAGGCCACCCGCAATTCAGACAAGTGGTGGAAGAAGCCTGGAACCAAGCCGACTCCTCCGACCCGCTCATCAGGGTGGCGGACATGCTCAAGGCTACTAGAAAAGCTCTTACGACTTGGAGTAAACAGGCGTACGGAGACATCTTATAGCAAGTGCGCGTCGCGGGAGATGCCGTCACTCGCGCTGAAACTTTGTTCGTCAGCGACATGTCGCCCAACGCTAGGACCGCCCTCAATCTCACTAAAGCCATTCTCAAATTCCGGCTGAAAGTCGAAATCGATTTCTGGAAACAAAAAGTGAGGCTCAGATGGGATAGTGAAGGCGACAGAAACTCGGCCTACTTTCATGCTCGCGTCAACGGCCGTAAATAGAAACTCACCATCCATAAGATAAAGGATGACTCGAGAAACATCATCAACAACCAACGGGGCATTCAAGAGGTGGCCGCCAATTTCTACTCTCAGCTGTTCACTAAAGAGCGAGTTATCAGAGACAACTCGTTTCTTGCCGAAATCCCCAACCTCGTCAGCGAGACTGATAACACCCAATAGGATCTCCCTCCGTCCGAACAAGAAGTGAAAGACGCTGTCTGGGCAATGGATGTCCACAGTGCCCCGGGACCTGATGGTTTCTCTGGGGTCATCTTCAGAGAGTGCTGGAACATTGTCAAAAAGGACATCCACGAAGCGGCTAAGGCCTTCTTTCAGGGAGCGACCTACCCTAAAGCCTTATCTTCAGCCAACCTTATTCTCATCCCGAAAAAGGACAACCCCGAAACCTTTCGTGACTTTCGACCCATTAGTTTGTGCACCTTCACCAACAAAATCATCTCTAAGATCATTGCTTCTCGCATGTCAGACTTGCTCCCCAAGATAATCTCCGAGAAACAAAGCGGCTTCGTCAAAGGCAGAAACATCCAGGATAACATCATGCTAGCCCAAGAGTTACTCACATGCATGAAACTCTCGGCTAGAGGCGGCAACATTACGATCAAACTTGACATGGAAAAAGCCTATGACAGAGTGGACTGGCAATTCATGATTTGGGTCCTCAGGGGATTCAGCTTCTCGAAAACCTGGATCAACATCATCTGGAGATCGATCAGTAATTCCTGGTTTTCTACGGTGATCAACGACCAAGCCGACAGATTCTTCAAATCTAGTCGCGGAATCAGGCAAGGAGACCCTCTATCATCTACAATATTCATCATCACGGCGGATGCCTTGAGTAGAAACCTGAACAATATGACTAGTACGTCGAACTTCCAGCATTTCTACACTACCAGTGGCTGCCCGATTATCACCTACCTCGCCTATGCAGATGACATCCTTATCTTCACCTCCGGGGATGTGGGATCGGTGGATGTGGTCCACAACACACTTCAAAGATACGCCTGTCACGACCCGTTACCCAAATTGTTGGGCCGGGCCGAGCCATGTCCAGCCTACGCTTGTTAAAGCGTAGTAAGCTGTTCTAAGAATAGACAATAAAGGATATAAGCTACTAACAGTTCTAAAATCACATTTAAAGTTCATCACAACACAACATCTATAAGCGAAGGTAACAAACACAGATTTAATAATACATAACCAAAGTATCTAACTGGAGACAAAGTCCAGTATCCAAATTTAAGAACAGACAAAGTCTAAGTCTACTAAACACATGAAAGATAACTAAGCAAGGTTCCCCGCTGGGGCCTCTTCTGGAGCTAAGGCCATGTCCATGGTAAGTAGGGCATGTATCCTCAGGACTATCATCTGTAATATTTTCAACAGGTCCAATTAGGACAGGAACGAGTACAACCCATCTAGAAAACCCAAGTAAATGACAGAGAACTCTAAAGCAGTTATAGACAGTTTTATTGATGAACATGGTAGTTTATACTCAGGTGATGGTATAGAGAAACAGTTAAGATACAAAAAAAGAAAGGTAACTAAACAAGAGAAGAATCATGGCAATGATGACAGTAATAAAAGCTAACTGAACTAGAATAACATGTATGAGTCCAGACAGTACAATATAAGTCTAATGTAATCCCAGTGTGAGTCCAGTCCATATAATCCGATACCAGATGATTTCCGGTACAAGATGAGTCCAACAGTGATCAATGAAACCAGGGTGAGTCCAACTATGATCTAACAGTGTATTTTAAAATACCGAGGTCGATATGCAAACGGCTGTAGGTATCAGGCATATCTCTTACGGATCAGGCAAGAGATGGCTATGCTTCCAGTAGATTCTAGTTAGAGATTCCAGATTTGGGGTATGTCTACATGTCTTACTCAATATTTTCCCGCCCAGCAAGTGAATCCAGTACAAGACACAAGAATCGAGATGAGTCCGGCCAAATGATGATTCCAGAAATGATTTCGAAATGATTCCAGTGATTCCAGTAATAGAGATCAGTAAGTAAGGTATGTGTCGCATACATGAATCCAGAAATATCCATACATGTTGATACAGAGAATCACATAGAACTAACTAGAACTGAAATACAGTAATTGACAAATAAATGAGAGAACTATCAGAGAATGTACTCGCCTCGAGCAAAGCAAGAATACTAGTACGAAGGTATAGATGTCCAGTATCCTGTCAATAATGATATAAAACTCAGTTCTAAGCTATGATCAACAATATACTAGTGGTGTGACACGACTCCTAACTGGATACTAGCCAAGTGGGGACCTAGCATAAAAGTCTAATATGAAGTGCCACTATACACAAACTAACTCCCTAGGGTCTTTACACTAGTGCGGGGTGAGGTCCAATACGCCTATAACTCAAATCAACACAAAATATTGAAAGTCGTAATTATTTAATAAATAAATCAGCTGTACACTATGTTCCAATAATTTTTGAGATAGACAAAAAGCTCAAATATATATAAAATAAAGTATCAAAATGATGCTTGTTATTTATAGAAATTTATACTAATTTTTCTGGGATTTATAAACCCTCATAAATAATTATTAAAAATCAGCAAACATAAATATATTGAAAATGAGTTTTGTTTTTCCATTTTTATAAAATACCAAAAGTACTCATTAAATACCGGAAAAATTATAATAAATTAGCTAAATTAACATAGTATTTAAATATAATTTTTCTAAGATTTTTACAGCAATTAATATATATATAAAAATTCAAAACCAGAAAGTAACAATATCAAGAAAAATAATTAATTATAAATTAAGGATAATACATAATCAAAATCTACAGATGTTGTCGGATGATAAAATAAATATCACCAACGTGTCCAGAATGGTCAAATCAGCTAGAATAGCCTATCCATAAGTCTAATTTGGATGCAGGGGCAAAACGGTAATTTGGGCCAAAATGATGTCCGCCGTTGGACACACTTTGCACCGAAAAATGTGTCAGAATAGAAGTCTACAAAACCTAGCAAATTATATGTCCACGAATCTAGAATGATGATACGAACCCAACGGTATGTCCGAAATAGGATTTCGATGTGCCGATCTCAAAATGATACGTTGACGCGACACTTGGTATCCAGTTTGCACGGAAATGCGTGCCGGAGCAAATGTCTTCAAAACTCAGCAAATTATATGTCAACGAGTCCAGAATGACGATACTAACTCAACGGTATATCCGAAAGTGAATTTCGATGAGCCGATCTCAAAGTGAACTGTTGACCCGAAAAGTGGGACCCGCTTTGCACCGAAATGCGTGCCAGGGCCCACGTTCTCCAAATCAAGCAAATTTTATATGAAAACATGCTAGAACGACGCCACGAGTCTACTGGTGGTGTCAAAAATTGAATCCGGAGTCCCGGGTTCAAAAATGGAATTTTACAAGTGCAAATTAAAGAATTCGGACGGCTAACTTTGGCGTCAAATTCGACCAACCAAACGTGCTTATAATGAAACAAAACCTAAAGGAGACAGGAAGAGGGTTATACCAGCTGTGCACCGGAACTGACGGTGTGCAAAACGGAGCTACGACGACGAAGATACGAACCCGCGAAGTTGGCGTCACAAAACTGTCCAAAAATAGTTCAATTTAAAACGTCAACTTGGTGGCCAGTTTTGAGGTATCAAACGACGAAATTAACGGACGAAAATTGACAGGAGGGAAGATGGATATACCAAGATTGCGATGGAGCAAGGAGTTCGCCGATCCAACGGTCGAATCTCCCAGAAAACACGCACGAAGTCGCTGTCCCGAAACACAATTTCTGAATTTTTTTCACGCGCGCGTCGACGGGATTTCGACGTAAACGCACGAATCGTGTGTTTAACACGTCGGGGAGGCTGGTGGTTGACAGGGAGAGGTCGTCGGGGGTGCGCGCGCCGGTGGGGGGGGGTCGCTGGCGGCGGCGGTCGGCCGCGGTGGCGCGCGCGGGGTGGCGCGGCTACTGCGCACTGCTGCTCGCTGCTGCTGTTTGCAGCGCTGCGCGTGGGGGCGGGGCTGGCCTGGCGCGACGCGGCAGTGGCCGGCGATGGCCGCGGCGTGGTGGGGCTGAGGGTGTTGGGGATGAGTTTGTTGTGGTGGTGGAGATGAGATGTGGTGAAGGTGATGGTGGTGGAGAATGGAGGAGGAGGAGGAGGCGAGGGAGGAGCTGGTGGTTGTGGGTGTTGGTGGTGTTGATGAATGGGAGGGTGTCGGCTAGGGGAGGGGGAGTCGGCCATGGAGGCTGGTGAGGGTGGAGTGGTGTGTGTGTGGTTATAATAAA
The DNA here is from genome assembly GCA_029216955.1 of Iris pallida. Taxonomy (NCBI): domain Eukaryota; kingdom Viridiplantae; phylum Streptophyta; class Magnoliopsida; order Asparagales; family Iridaceae; genus Iris; species Iris pallida. The sequence goes on from JANAVB010001800.1 coordinate 25,756,513, forward strand.
GAGAGAGAGAGTGTTATGAGTGTATATATATTATATGTAATATATATGGAGAGAGAGAGAGAGAGAGAGAGAGAGAGAGAGAGAGAGAGAGAGAGAGAGATATTTGAGAGAGGGGGAGAGAGAGTGGTCGGCTGAAGGGGGGGGGGTGTGCTCCTGCTGTGATGGGAGAGGGTGAGGGGGTGAGGTGAGTGTTTTGTTTGGAGAGAGAGTTATATATATATGTGTTTATATATATATATATATATATATATATATATATATATATATATATATATAGATATATATATATATATATATATATATATATATATATATATATATATATATATATATATATATATATATATATGTAGGTATGTATATATAAAGAGAGTTAGAGAGAGAAAAGTATAGAGAGGGGGGGATGTTCGGCCACCTGGGGGTGGCTGTGATGGGGTGAGTGTGTATGTGTTTGTATTAATAAAAAGAGAGTGAGAGAGTTATATATATATATATATATATATATATATATATATATATATATATATATATGTATATATATATATATAAAAAAAAATGTATATATATATATATATATATATATATATATATATATATATATATATATATATATATATATATAGAATATTAGTAAGGTGGAGAGAGAAAAATAAATATTTAAAATAGGGAAAAAATAAGGGAAATTATGTGGGGTATTTGGGCAGTCAGGAGAGAACAATATGGAGCTTGGGTTCGGGTTCGGTCGAGCCGGGTCGGGTCAAAATCGGACCGGGTGAAATAATCGAATTAAAATGGGATTTATAATCACGGGAAAATAAATAATATGCGGGGACTCCAATAAATGGGACACAAGCGTCATGCGGGTAGTAGGCTTCATGTGGGCCACGTCCATACTTTGGGTCAACTAGGTTGGCTCGATGTCGGGTCCCAAAATTAAATCGGAAATTAAATCGGGTTTCACGGTAGATAATTAATCGGCCTAAATTGACCCGAAAGTTGTGCGAAGAAAATGAAGCACAAAATGGAGTGTCTGAGTGGGACACGAAGGTCATGGGTGGAGAGCGTCTCGAGTAGATCATTCATAAGAAGTTGGTTCTGAGAAAACGACTGGTCTGGTGCTCCTAAATTAAAAGCCACGGCAACGTGTAAATGACGATCAAAAATAAAAGTGGGAATAATTATTCAACGATTAATCGGTCTAAGTTGACCCGAACTTGTGCGATACAAAAAGAGCACAAGGGAACGAGTTCAAGTGGGACACGATATATCAACAGGAAGATAATCTTGCCTACTTCAAAACTCGTGAAGAGAGTTTACAGAGATTGGTATCCCTGACGCTCTAGAGGTCAAAGTCACGGGAATGAACATTAATGATCAAAACAATTAAATAATAAAATATTTATCGAAAATAATTCATTAAGAAAAAATAAAAAAATAAACCCTGAAATTCAGGGGGCTTACATCCTACCCACCTTACAAAAATTTCGTCCTCGAAATTAAAAATCATCCAACCGGTCAAACTATAATATGTAGCTGCTCTGGCTACGATACTCAATCTGCTACCCTTGTAATCATCCCTTCTGTTTCTCCTACAATCTTTTTGGTTCAGGTTCAACTAAGTCATTCTATCATAAACTTCGTCATACATCCTTTAGAATCTTCCATACTAACATGAAATATTTATGTATACCCTAAACTATAGGTCGTTCTCTGGACATGTCTATAAGCCTAAAATGCTTAATCATCAACCATATTTCAACCTCAATTGTAAATACTGGATTTCCTTATCATATCCTAAGTATCCTTATTTCATCAATCCACAGTTCCTTGGCATCATTTATCGTCAATCCTTTCCTACAGTTTTTTCTTGAAATCATACGTTCAATTCTTATCATTGGCGTAGAGCCTTCTTCTTTTTACTCAACAAGTCCTCCGAATATAAATCCTCGATTTCAAAACTCCTGATTTATTAATTACCAATGTACATATGTCTCTGTCTTGTTCATTATCTTTTTAACTGATATCTTTCCGATCTCGTACGCAATACGATAACTCATTCTAACGTATTCTATATCAATCCACATATCGTTCTACCCTTTAATCACATGTAATTAGCTATAGATAACCAACCAAAATTCTACGAATGCTAAATCCTCAAACTCTAAGCACAAGATTCTAATCCTCAATCCATAGTCATAACAATATAATATCTCATTTCTCCATCTTTAGATACCCTATCTCGAGTCATACTATCAATGCAATCGTTCTTAAGGGTTTTCAAGTCTACTACAGTCAGTCACCCATACTTGTCCTATAAGCTTAATCTAACCAATCCCTAGGAAAAGTACTTATCACAAACACATAATACATTTATAGTTATACTACAGGATCAGTCAACAAGGTTTGGCTATTTCGGTCGCCTATGAAATAGAAGGTAACAAGGCCTAAGACTGGGTTAAGCAATCCATAACAGTGTCCAAACAAGTTAAAGGTCAAGCAAGACAGGAAAGTTTATTGGAATATCTCCAAGAATGGTATGAAGACAACGAGATTTATAACGAGAAGAATTATACAAGAGGTTAACGAAGAAAAGTTTAGTCAAGTCATAGGAAAGATGGAACACAAAAATAATTATGTCCAAAAGATAACATGAAAGCAATCATGTTGGAGAGTCCTAGAGAGCCTATAATCCTAGTTGCAGATGTAGATAGAATGGAGTTAATCAAGACGGAAAAGAATAATGATAAGAACTTATTCTTGCTCATTCGGTCATAAGAAAGTAAACCAAGTTGGGATATGATCTGATAACCATACACGTCTTCCTGAAATCATGTTGCCAGAATTTTTGCCACACCAGTAAGCTTAGATGCAATAAACGGTAGAGTCATAACTAAGGTACACACCCTATAATCATATTATCTAGAATCCTCGCCACGCCAACTGGTATGGCTGCGAGAAAATCTAAATTCTATGAATAGGATAGTATATCCAAAATCAGGCTCTACATTTTTGTCATACCAGCTAATATGGCTGCGATAAATTCTAAACTCCATAACTAAAGCAGACGTTTACCTTATCAGAATATATCACAATTCAATCCACAAAATTTATCACGATGCAAGATCAAAGTTAACAACAAAATCAGAAATTAATTTCAACAACGAATTTAAAGAAGAGCAAATGAAAATAAGTAGAAACTGATTTCGATGTAAGATTAGAGTAAGATCCTCAGGGGTCATCCCAAGGGTACAAACTTGGTCTAAATTGACCCACTGAAATACAAACAAGAAACTAATTATAGCTAACGGTCCTATGCTGTTATGAGTTCTCCTATGTTGCAATCCTAGAAATCCTCTAGGTGTTCTAAATGTCATCCCTAGTGTTATCAAGTTGTCCTAGATCCTAATTGCAGGCATGCTTGGTACAATAACGTAACCAAACAACTTAAGTCTGGACCTGCATGGGCCGCCACTAAAAATATGTTACGACCCGTTACCCAAATTGTTGGGCCGGGCCGAGCCATGTCCAGCCTACGCTTGTTAAAGCGTAGTAAGCTGTTCTAAGAATAGACAATAAAGGATATAAGCTACTAACAGTTCTAAAATCATATTTAAAGTTCATCACAACACAACATCTATAAGCGAAGGTAACAAACACAGATTTAATAATACATAACCAAAGTATCTAACTGGAGACAAAGTCCAGTATCCAAATTTAAGAACAGACAAAGTCTAAGTCTACTAAACACATGAAAGATAACTAAGCAAGGTTTTCCGCTGGGGCCTCTTCTGGAGCTAAGGCCATGTCCATGGTAAGTAGGGCATGTATCCTCAGGACTATCATCTGTAATATTTTCAACAGGTCTAATCAGGACATGAACGAGTACAACCCATCTAGAAAACCCAAGTAAATGACAGAGAACTCTAAAGCAGTTATAGACAGTTTTATTGATGAACATGGTAGTTTATATTCAGGTGATAGTATAGAGAAACAGTTAAGATACAAGAAAAGAAAGGTAACTAAACAAGAGAAGAATCATGGCAATGATGACAGTAATAAAAGCTAACTGAACTAGAATAACATGTATGAGTCCAGATAGTACAATATAAGTCTAATGTAATCCCAGTGTGAGTCCAGTCCATATAATCCGATACCAGATGATTTTCGGTACAAGATGAGTCCAACAGTGATCAATGAAACCAGGGTGAGTCCAACTATGATCTAACAGTGTATTTTAAAATACCGAGGTCGACATGCAAACAGCTGTAGGTATTAGGCACATCTCTTACGGATCAGGCAAGAGATGGCTATGCTTCCAGTAGATTCTAGTTGGAGATTCCAGATTTGGGGTATGTCTACATGTCTTACTCAATATTTCCCCGCCCAGCAAGTGAATCCAGTACAAGACACAAGAATCGAGATGAGTCCGGCCAAATGATGATTCCAGAAATGATTCTGGAATAATTCCAGTGATTCCAGTAATAGAGATCAGTAAGTAAGGTATGTGTCGCATACATGAATCCAGAAATATCCATACGTGTTGATACAGAAAATCACATAGAACTAACTAGAACTGAAATACAGTAATTGACAAATAAATGGGAGAACTATCAGAGAATGTACTCGCCTCGAGCAAAGCAAGAATACTAGTACGAAGGTATAGATGTCCAGTATCCTGTCAATAATGATATAAAACTCAGTTCTAAGCTATGATCAACAATATACTAGTGGTGTGACACGACTCCTAACTGGATACTAGCCAAGTGGGGACCTAGCATAAAAGTCTAATGTGAAGTGCCACTATACACAAACTAACTCTCTAGGGTCTTTACACTAGTGCGGGGTGAGGTCCAATACGCCTATAACTCAAATCAACACAAAATATTGAAAGTCGTAATTATTTAATAAATAAATCAGCTGTACACTATGTTCCAACAATTTTTGAGATAGACAAAAAGCTCAAATATATATAAAATAAAGTATCAAAATGATGCTTATTATTTATAGAAATTTATACTAATTTTTTTGGGATTTATAAACCCTCATAAATAATTATTAAAAATCAGCAAACATAAATATATTGAAAATGAGTTCTGTTTTCCCATTTTTATAAAATACCAAAAGTACTCATTAAATGCCAAAAAAATTATAATAATATAGCTAAATTAACATAGTATTTAAATATAATTTTTCCAAGATTTTTACAGCAATTAAAATATATATAAAAATTCAAAACCAGAAAGTAACAATATCTAGAAAAATAATTAATTATAAATTAAGGATAATACATAATCAAAATCTACAGATGTTGTCGGATGATAAAATAAATATCACCAACGTGTCCAGAATGGTCAAATCAGTTAGGATAGCCTACCCATAAGTCCAATTTGGACACAGGGGCAAAACGGTAATTTGGGCTAAAATGATGTCCGCCGTTGGACACACTTTGCACCGAAAAATGTGTCGGAATAGAATTCTACAAAATCTAGCAAATTATATGTCCACGAATCCAGAATGATGATACGAACCCAACGGTATGTCCGAAATATGATTCCGATGTGCCGATCTCAAAATGATACGTTGACACGACACTTGGTATCCGGTTTGCACGGAAATGCGTGCCAGAGCAAATGTCTTCAAAACTCAGCAAATTATATGTCAACGAGTCCAGAATGACGATACGAACTCAACGGTATATCCGGAAGTGGATTCCGATGAGCCGATCTCAAAGTGACCCGTTGACCCGAAAAGTGGGACCCGCTTTGCACCGAAATGCGTGCCAGGGCCCATGTTCTCCAAATCAAGCAAACTTTATATGAAAACATGTCAGAACGACACCACGAGTCTACTGGTGGTGTCAGAAATTGAATCCGAAGTCCCGGGTTCAAAAATAGAATTTTACAAGTGCAAATTAAAGAATTCCGACGGCCAACTTTGGCGTCGAATTCGACCAACCAAACGTGCTTATAATGAAACAAAACCTAAAAGTGACAGGAAGAGGGTTATACCAGCTATGCACTGGAACTGACGGTGCGTAAAACGGAGCTGCGACGACGAAGATACGAACCCGCGAAGTTGGCATCACAAAACTGTCCAAAAATAGTTCAATTTAAAACGTCAACTTGGTGGCCAGTTTTGAGGTATCAAACGACGAAATTAACGGACGAAAATTGACAGAAGTGAAGATGGATATACCAAGATTGTGACGAAGCAAGGAGTTCGCTGATCCAACGGTCGGATCTCCCAGAAAACACGCGCAAAGTCGCTGTCCTGAAACACAATTTCTGAATTTTTCCCACGCGCGCGTCGACGGGATTCGACGTAAACGCACGAATCGTGTGTTTAACACGTCGGGGAGGCCGATGGTTGACAGGGAGAGGTCGTCGGGGGTGCGCACTCCGGTGGGGGGGTCGCTGGCGGCGGCGGTCGGCCGCGGTGGCACGCGCGGCGCGCGGCAGCGCGCGGGGTGGCGCGGCTACTGCGCACTGCTGCTCGCTGCTGCTGTTTGCAGCGCTGCGCGTGGGGGTGGGGCTGGCCTGGCTCGGCGCTGCAGTGGCCGACGGCGGCCGCGACGTAGTGGGGCTGAGGGTGTTGGGGATGAGTTTGTTGTGGTGGTGGAGATGAGATGTGGTGAAGGTGATGGTGGTGGAGAATGGAGGAGGAGAGGGAGGAGCTGGTGGTTGTGGGTGTTGGTGGTGTTGATGAATGGGAGGGCGTCGGCTAGGGGAGGGGGAGTCGGCCATGGAGGCTGGTGAGGGTGGAGTGGTGTGTGTGTGGTTATAATAAAGAGAGAGAGAGTGTGTTATGAGTGTATATATATTATATGTAATATATATGAAGAGAGAGAGAGAGAGAGAGAGAGAGATATTTGAGAGAGGGGGAGAGAGAGAGGTCGGCTGAAGGGGGGGTGTGCTCCTGCTGTGATGGGAGAGGGTGAGGGGGTGAGGTGAGTGTTTGTTTGGAGAGAGAGTTATATATATATATATATATATATATATATATATATATATGTATGTATATATAAAGAGAGTTAGAGAGAGAAAAGTATAGAGAGGGGTGGGGGGGATGTTCGGCCACCTGGGGGTGGCTGTGATGGGGTGAGTGTGTATGTGTTTGTATTAATAAAAAAGAGTGAGAGAGTTAGATATACATATATATATATATATATATATATATATATATATATATATATATATATATATATATATATATATATATATATATATATATATATATATATATAGAATATTAGTAAGGTGGAGAGAGAAAAATAAATATTTAAAATGGGGAAAAAATAAGGGAAATTATGTGGGGTATTTGGGCAGTCAGGAGAGAACAATATGGAGCTTGGGTTCGGGTTCGGTCGAGCCGGGTCGGGTCAAAATCGGACCGGGTGAAATAATCGAATTAAAATAGGATTTATAATCACGGGAAAATAAATAATATGCGGGGACTCCAATAAATGGGACACAAACGTCATGCGGGTAGTAGGCTTCATGTGGACCACGTCCATACTTTGGGTCAACTAGGTTGGCTCGATGTCGGGTCCCGAAATTAAATCAGAAATTAAATCGGGTTTCACGGTAGATAATTAATCGGCCTAAATTGACCCGAAAGTTGTGCGAAGAAAATGAAGCACAAAATGGAGTGTCTGAGTGGGACATGAAGGTCATGGGTGGAGAGCGTCTCGAGTAGATCATTCATGAGAAGTTGGTTCTGAGGAAAACGACTGGTCTGGTGCTCCTAAATTAAAAGCCACGGCAACGTGTAAATGACGATCAAAAATAAAAGTGGGAATAATTATTCAACGATTAATCGGTCTAAGTTGACCCGAACTTGCGCGATACAAAAAGAGCACAAGGGAACGAGTTCAAGTGGGACACGATATATCAACAGGAAGATAATCTTGCCTACTTCAAAACTCGTGAAGGGAGTTTACAGAGATTGGTATCCCATGACCTACTTTGAGTGAATGGAAGGGGGAATTGGACATGGGTTTGTGTATCATTTGGACATTGGTTTGTATCATATATATATATATATATATATATATATATATATATATATATATATATATATATATATATATATATATATATATATATATATATATATATATAAATTTTTTTTAATCAAACAACATTTCATTGAATGGAAAAAGTGGCTCTTAACGACCAGTACAGGTACCAGGGTCCCAAACACACAAAAAAAACCTGGTAGGCAAAGTAGAAAATACATGAAGGATAATTTTGAAATTTCGAAAAATATCGAAATTGGTGTGGACGCTCGGCCCTACGGGGTGGCACACTGCCAGATTGATTTTTTTTTTTTTGGAATTCAAAATTTGAAAGAAATTCAAATTTGAAATCCGCTGGGGGGTTTGGGGGATAAGGCCATGCGCACATCCTGAGACTGGATGGCGCGTGGCTCTAGGGGGTAGGCACGGGGCCCAATGGGGTAGGCGCGGGGCCCTAGGGGCTGGTGTGGAGCCCGGAGCATAGCGCAGCGGGCGGCACGAGGGGCCTCGGGTGGAGGGGGGCCAGCTGCCGACGGGGGTGGCTGGGGAGATGGGGAGGGGGGACGGGTTATCGTCGACCGCCGGCTACGGCGGGGACACAAACCCGGAGAAGCAGCGGTTGGAGAGTCGGAGGGCCGGGAGCTGCAGCGAGCCTGACGGTGGGGTCGAGGAGGGTAGGGGGCGGAGAGACAGAGGGGAGGAGGGGGCTCCGGCAAGGGCGGAGGAAGACAGCCGGGAGGGGACTCCGGCGGAGGAGACCGGAGGAGGAAGAAGGAGTACGGGAGCTGGGGCTCGACCGCTGGCCCGCTAGAAGAGGCTCCGGAGCGCGTAACGGTGGGCGGACGGCGGGGACGACGCCGCCGAAGCCGGCAACGAGGACGCCGGGGCGGGGGAGACACTCGGCGCTGACGACGAGGAGGGCACCAAGGCCGGGGAAGAAGGCCAACGCGCGAGTACGGCGGAGAAGAGTACCGCGGGTCCGTCGGTCGACGCCGAGGAGGACGGTTGGACGGAGGAGAAGGTAGACGAGGGCCACAGCGCGGACGGTTGTGACGCGGCCACCGCCGAAGGGGGGGCGACGCGCATCCCCGAGGAGACACGAGACCCGAGGGGGGAAGGGAGAGGCCGCCGACGTCAGAACGGACGTCGGCGGGGGGACGGGGGAGGGGGAGGGACCCCCGGGGGGAAGGGGGCGGGGAGGAGGAGGAAAGCCGCTCTGGCGACGCAGGGGGCAGGGGGCCTCGGCGGCGGAGGGGGGGGCTGCGGATGGGGGTGCTGCACTCCGGGAGGCGCGGAGGAGGACGGGGGAGCCTGCCAGCGCCGATCACGGGGACGACGGTGGCGGCGCCTGGACCGGTGCCGAGGGCGGCGGGGGGAGGAGAAGAGTGGAGGGGACCCCCACGGCGAGAAGAATCCGACGAGCGGGGGGCCTCCCCACAGGGGTGTCCAGACGACCGGCCAGCCGAAAAGCTGAAGGCGGTGGCGGGCAAGGAGGCCACAGCCAGGGGCCGGACCGAGGAGGTCGTCCGCCCGAGACGGCCAGCCGAGCGCCGCGAACTCCGGAGAAAAGCGGAGAGAGCAGAGCCCAGGCCTCCCCATATATATATATATATATATATATATATATATATATATATATATATATATATATATATATATATATATATTGTATGTATTTGTGGTTGTGTGGGCGTGTCTTGGCTTGGCATGTTTGATCTTGCAAAGTAATGCAAACACAACCACAACAATTGCAACTGCAGGCAGCATTGCAAGGCAAGCAGGTGGCAGCAGCGGCATAGCTGTTGCAGCGGTACGAGCAGCAGGAAATGGCTCTGCAACATACAGCATGCAGCCTGCAGCAGCAAGTACTGCTGTGTGCAGTAGATTTGAGGGGTCGGACAAGGATTTGAGAGAGAGGTGAGGAGTGTAATAGATGTATCAGAGGTTTGGGGTTCATGTGTGTATCAGTTGGGATTGAGGGTTAGGATGTTAGCGTATGGGTTTGAGTTAGTATCCTAACTGTATCATAGATTAGGGGTTATACAGTGATATGTTAGATTAGGATATTATGTGATAATGTTAGTTAGTATCCTAGTGTCTAGGATGTTAGAGTATTACTGTTAGCATGTTAGAATTAGTTAGTATTAGGATATGCTAGTACACTGGTAGGATATTGAATGTATTAGTGAGTTAGGATTTGTTAGAAGTATCAAATATGTTAGTGTGTTAGTATAAGGAGATGTTTCCAGAATTGGGGGTAAGTCTAAAGATATGGCCTATCCATATAGGCATGAGGTTTCCTAAGTTAGTCTAAGTTAGTTACCTATCTAATCTAAGACAATGTAATGTATATGTAGGATGCTACGTATATGGCTTAAGTTATGTATACCCTACCCTAGAAATATTGAATCCTAAATTAAGTAAGGTAAAGGGTTACCTATCAAACCTAGGATGTGGTGCCCTAGCTTAGCTAAGGTAATGAGAAGTTAGCCTATAGCCTAAGGTGCAAATGTTTACCTATAGCCTAAGGTAGTGGGATATTACCTAAGTATCTAGGTAATGGTTACCTACTAGACTAAGGTTATCTTTGGCCTAAGGATATTGGCTGTCTTTTAGTCTAGGTAATAGAGTATTACCTAAGGACTAGAATAGTATATTACCTAGGATAGATTGGTATATCCTATATACATATGTATATACTTGTATAGGGTAATATTAGGCATATAAATATCTAGGTTAGGGTATTTTAGGTAGGTATGACTTGATATAGGATATTTGACTTAGATATGACCATAGTTGACCAAGGTTGACTATTTTGACTAGAAGTCAACTTTGAGTCAACACTTGACATAGTTTGACCTAGATGGGACTAGGAGTTGACCAGAGTTGACCAGTTGACCAAAAGTCAACTGTAAGTCAACCCTTGACCTAGTGTGACTTTGTTTGACTTAGTTTGACTCAACTTGACCTAAAGTGGCCTAGATTGCATGTCATACACTAGATAGTCATGTTTAACACTCATTTATACACCAATTAACACATGTAACTCACATCTAGGTTCTTGTGACTCAACTTTAAGGTTCGGTTCACATTCATTGCTCTGAACGACAGGCGAGTACATTCTCTGATAGTTTCATTATATTGATATATCCTGTGATGCATGTTATACCAGTTTTCTATCTTGATTCTGACACGATGGACTCACGGATTGGTATTTTGTGGATTCCTTGACTGGAGATACGTGGTTTCATGACTATCACTGTCACGACCCGTACCCAGTGTAGGGCACGAGAAGTGGATACGTTCAGCCTGCGCCATAGTGTCGGTGGTAAATGCTGTTCTAGTTTACTGTCTAACCAACAACTCACGCAATTATATAATGTACTTGTCAAATTTCAACTCCGAATGAAGGACAAGTATAGATATAATAAAATTCAATCACAGTCTAAGCACAATAGGATAACACAGAAGTATATACTAAACTCAAAGCAACAACTTAAATAAACTTCTAAAATAATAATATCTCAAACAATCTCAAATACAACTCAAATCTCTACTTATTATAATACAAGTTCCAACAGAGAAAACTAAACTATAAACTAGCAATCAACTCCAAGCTTTACTGGTCCTCTAAGCTAGCTGTGAATCTCTATGTTACCTGTAATATTTTCAACAGGTCCAGTCAGGACAGGAACGAGCACAATACATCTCACGTAGTTCATATCATGTCAGAAGATAATAAACATGCAATAGGGTACGATATATGAATAACTGAAAGAATGTACATGAAGTAAAAGAGATAACTGTAATAGAAATATCTACTATAAGTAGAGAACTATCAGTGACTAGTGAATCAGAGTACAAGATAGACATATGAACAGCTGGAGGTGATTCATGAGAGGTTGAACATGGCTACACTACTTTGGAATTATTCGCATGACTATTTCTACTCTCCCATCCCCAATCAATACACAAGGATCCAGACATGTTATGTTAAGATTCATGATCTCACTGCCTTATAGACGAGCACACGTGAAATTGATTCATGGGGGCTCTGTGAACATGAGAGTACATGAATCACAAGAGTATACATGAATAGTGAAGCATGAAGATACATGATGTAAGTGAAACACACATGACATGAAGTACCTGATGCTCCCGAGGGAGATAACATCTCATGAAAAGATCCATATAGTACCAATCCATGTTACCAATGTGACAGCATCAAGTAAAGTAATCTAGAGCAGGAATATAAGTTCTAGCAAGTATGAAACGTTCAGAGAATGTACTTGCCTGATACCCTGAACAGCTTATATGAAAAGATGGCCAACTGGAGTCACAGAGTTCTAGTTATAGCAACACAGATTATAAAGAGTTCAATTTATATGGTAGTTGAAATGATAATTCAATCTACATGAGTCTAAGTCAATCTAGGTCAAAGTCAACTCTTGGTCAACTCTGGTCAACTATAAAGTCAAACTAGGTCAACTCTAGTCAACTGTGGTCAAACTAGCTAGGGTTGGGTCAACAATGGTCAACTAGTCTAGGTTAGTCAATTCTAGGTCTAAACAAACTAAGTATATGCAAATCAAGTATCCAAGATAGCTACTAACTCATAGCCTAAGTCACTTGCTAAACCAACCACAAAACTAAACCATAAGCTAACAAAGCACACAAACTTAGTCATATAATGTATATATATTATTCACATTCACATATTCATATACATAGATATATATAGAAAAGTTATATATATATAGGCAGGCACACGCGCACACACACACACACACACACACACACACACACACACACATATATATATATATATATATATATATATATATATATATAGAGAGAGAGAGAGAGAGAGAAAGAAAGAGAGGTAAAAGAGTAAGTGAGTATGTATGTGTTTGGCATGTGTGTAAAAAGATATGTGTTAATGTTATCAGATTTAATGATAGGTAGGTGTATGTGACATGGGATACATGGTGTCAAAGGGTGTATGAATGCATGTGTGTAAAAGGTTATAGGTTAACTCAGTTTATAGAAATATATACATACATACTTACATTGAATACATGCATATCATATATGCATAATTGCATTCATTCATGTACCTATACATACATACATACATAGATGCATAAATACTTATTTGAATACATTATATACTTGTATACATTATATTCATATATGCATACTCTACATTATATTACATTCATTCCTGCATACATGCATACATATAATATATGCATACAAACTCATATATTTAACTCAAAATATATGTGAATACATACATTACCTTAACACATATATATATCATTCATTCATATCCCATATACATGCATACTTCAGTTCATGCATTATATCCATTCACATATCATTAAGTTGCATACTTTTACTTATTTTCATTACATACATGTCATTCATGCATATTACATACTTACATGCATCTATACATTATATACATTGTATACAACATGTAAAATAGAATAGAGAAAAAGGGGGGAAAAATGAAATGGAAAGGAAAGGAAGGAAAAATGTAAGAAAAAGGAAAAACAGTGGACATATACATGCTTGCATCATATATTCTACATTACCATACATGCTATCATTATATATTGCATTACATTATATATACATTATGCATTCATATCTATCATTACATATATACCTTGCATTCATATCTAGCATTCATTATATATTTTCATGCATACATTGCATATCATTCTTTCATTCATGCATTTATGCATTGCTTATATACATTACATTGATTGCATTCCTACATGCTTGCATTCAACCATATATATACATATTTGTAAAGAGGATATATATCATATATATATTATTTTATTTATCTGACATATCATATATTACATACTCTATATTCATTTAATATCCATACTACATAGGCTCATAGGTTACACAAAATGCCTATATCGTATAGTCACTCTTCTACTTAAAAGCAATACTGTACCAATTGGGCCTTCACTAAATTCTAGTATTAAAGTATGTTGTAGCCCTTCGTGTTAGCTTTTCGAACTTCAAACGGATCGCATTTTCGTGTCCGGAAGCTCCCAAAATCACAAAAATACCGAAACATGTTCGTTTTTCGTACAGCTGACACTCAAATAGTTTTACAGAAAGTTCCAGAAAGAATTTGGCTTATTAAAATATATATTTGGAAAGCTAACTTCGATACGGTTCTTTTAAAAATGGAAGATTAATCGGAGTTCTAAGCTAGAAGTTATGACATTTCTAAGTTGCTTTGGTTAATAAAAACGTGGATGAATATTATGACGAATTTGAGTTGTTTTGGACAAAAAAAACACATGTAGGCCAAGATACTTGGATACCAACATAGGTATCCAAATGAAACTCATTCTAACCATCCTAACTAAGATCAATCCACTCTCTAACCATTCTAGAACTGAATTTAAATATCTATTTAAACTATTATCATACATACATATACATGGGGTGTCCTAATTTGGGATCTATCAAGTAGGACACAAGACACATATCTAAAATCCTCAAAAGAGCTCCAAATGGCCTCAAATTTGAATCTAAATGGGGTACATGCATGGGGTAGATCCTGTAATGCCCCGCTCCGCATCGGTGCATTATGATGAGTCGTTGACTCGAAGAGTTGCGTTGACCCGATGAGGTATCGATGCAAATCGATGCAAGTGTTGCGTTGGCCAAAGGTAAGCTTTGAGTCGGTTGGAATCTATGAATCGAATCGATGCAAAGGATAAGTCCCGTTGAGCAAGTGCTGATTTTAGTTGATCTGGTGTGCAGGCTATGCTTTTATGCTGGACGATAAGAGGTCGACATTTTGCCTTATGCAATGAAGTGTCCGCGAAACCAAATCGGGGCCTTGCAACAGATTGTGGCATGGGCGCGATAGGCCAAATCAACCGAGTAGAGCAAAGGAATGGCTAAGTCTGGGAGTTAGCTATGCGATCGAGTTACGGAAGCGAGACGCTTCAATCGACGAGGCGACAAGGCGTATCGGCTTAAGGTGGGCGGATTCTTGACTCTCTCTCCCTATTCCTTCACGTCTAATAAATATGTTATGGTATGCGTAATATGCTATCGAGTTAGCGAGCGTGGCTCGGCGGGTAAGTGTCTGAATATGTGTCGAACACTAAGATAGAACATTAAAACAATCAAACAATTGAAGCGACGTGCATTAAGTGCACGAGTCGCGATAGGACATGATGGTAGAACATTGAAAGACAACATCGAGATGTGCATCATGTGCACGGCTCCGAGAACATTGAACTCTAGGCGTAGAACATTGATTATGATGCTGAGCGTGCCTTTGTGCACTTATGCTACGAAAAGTCTAAGTAAATACGGAGGTAGGCTATGCGAGTAACATTATGATCGAGACGCGTTGAATAAAAGTACGAGACGACTAAGTCGTTGGGCGTCGTGCATCAATATGGATGTGTTGGGGCATAATGCCGACGGAGCTCCCCATGCGAATGGTGGATTATGTTTATGGCACGGGAAATCGTTTATGGCACGGGGAACCGTTTATGTGTGAGACTATGTTTATGGAATACGAGATCGGTTGGTATGCTATGGATTGTATGATATGGTACGTATTGCATGGTCAATAGACTCGGATAGCCCGTGTACGGGTACGGCTTCCCTCGAACGGTTACGCCGGGGCGCCGGGACCGTTCGGCCTAGAAGGGAATTATGTGTGGTATTTATGGTGCACAACATTCGGACGGATTGCGACCGTCCAGTGCTGTGATAAGCTATGATATCCGTAAGTTTGGGATCCTTCGGATACTGGGCTAGCAACCCGTATCGAAGCGATTGTAGGCTTACACATATGAGATGCCAAGTCCATTACGGTGCGAAACACCGTGACCTTCATATAGATAGGGCCGGTGGACTGAGATGAGAGCTGGGTGCAGGCGCAGGGCCTGCCACCCATTATGCATATGTTTATGTTTATGTTTACGATTGGTCGGTTTCATGATTCGTATGTTTGCTTATGTTAAGTTCTAACCACTGCAGGCTAAGGAAATGGGACGGGATGAGCACAAAACACTATGTTTACGTTCATATTATGGCTAACTGTATCTGCTGCAGGAACACGACATAGGACACATTTATGATAACGTGCTATGTTTAAGTATTGCCATGAAATCGATCCTAAGGCTAAATAGAAAGATCACTAAATCAAGATGTATGCTCATTAAATGATTAAGTGTTTGGTTTGGGTGCGAACGGGTCTTGATCAGTGCGAAGCGAGGACGAAAGCACTAAACCCCCACTAGTTTATGTGCAGGTTCAGGTTATGATCGGCTAGGGGCGGGGCTTGGCTTGGACGTGCCGAGGCATGGAGTCCTTGGCGTTCAAGAGGAGCTTCCGCATATGCGTTCGGACTTGCGACATGGAGATGTTCGGCCGAAGACTACTTGGTGGCTATAAAGAGGCATAATGCATGGAACAATGTAATCCTTTGTGAGCTGGAGAGATCATGAGCATTGTAGCCAATTGGCATTTTATGTTGGGCTATTCAGAGCCTTTGTAACCTTCAGTTCAATATGAATAAAAGTGATTCTTATGTTTTACCTTGTTTTATTCCGCTGCTTATGTTATCGATTTGAGATAGTTCTATGTGAACCTGTTATCTTGCCTTGCACGAGCGCAACTCTAGGCTCGTGCGGCATCACGCCCCAGCGAGGACGATGATTCGGGTAAAATCTAGCGAGGACGAGCGATTTCCCGGATCGGGGCGTGACAGATCCTATGGATTCAAAACTAACTAATATGTATAGGAAATCAATTTAGAGGGTTGGTTTTACCTATTGGGAGTGAAATCCCAATGATACTCCCAAGGACACGACTCCGACACGAAGACCTTCAAAAAAGGACACTCCTTCTTGCACTTTGCTTCAAATCTTTGCTAGCACCCTTCCTTGGTAGTATGAGAAGGTTGGATGGAAGTTTTGGTGAAGGGATGTAAGGATTTGGAGTTCAAATCAAGGTGGAAAGCTCTCTAATTTGGGGAAGAACACTTTGTGAAGGAAAAGAGGCAAGATGGAATGAAATGAAAGGAAGGGAGGCTAACCTACCTATAGTGGCTGCCCTTAGATGAATTAGGGTTAGGTTTATAAAACCCCTAAATTTCTACTATTTTTTATATATATTAAATTTGTACGAATTTAAAATTTTGTATTGTACGTCGCGTAGTCGTATTGTACGTCGCGCACAAAATTTTATTTTTCGTAATTGCTCGACGAGTGCGAATATGTGCGAGCGTACATAATTTAGAAAAACATTTTGTTCTATTTTTTTTATATAGTTTCAAATAATAGATATAATAATTAGTTTTGCTATCATTTCTAAGCTTGTTATTTTTACGTCATTTCTAAATTTTATTAATAATAAATAATATTTTGTATACTAGAAAAGCATAATTATATAAAGAATATTTATGCTTTGATATATATTTCATAAATATTTTATTAAAGTTTATTTCTAAATAATAATGTATTTTTGAAATTATTATTATAGTATTTTTAGAAAACATATTTTGAAATTATTGTAGCAATTTAAATCTTGACTTGATTTATGGATATGTATTAAATAGTAAATATCTATATTAGGAATTTGATTCATCTTAATTGATTTTAAAATAAAAGATAGGATTTAATTAGATTTAAATTGGATTTTGATTTGGATTGGATTTATTTAATTAATTTAAATTAAATAGATTGAATTATCTAATTGGGTTTTAAATCTATTCCTAATCCTATCCAATTGGGTATTCCCACATCCTATAAATAGGCAGGTACTCCTCCAATATTTTCTCCACAATATTTCTCCAAATTTCACAACCAAACATGCGTGCATCGTGTCCGTGTTCTCCGTCCATAATCTTATTCCAATTTTATATTCACATTTATTATTTTTTCGTGTCGACAATTTCGACACAATATTCAAATCTGACCTATCCCAGCGCCGTCCCGTTGTCATCACCCGCTCAACCCCAACCCAGTGACAACCACCGTCCCACCATCCCCAATAAGACCCAAAAACCCCCGACCAACCCCGACGATCCCTGTCCCCACGGCTCCATCACCCTCCGCCTCGACCACATCTTCCCGGAATCCACCACAGCCACCTCCCTCAAAAACCATCATCACCACCTTTGCCAGACCTGCCGCACTACGGCCACAACCACCACGAACCCCGCCACTGCCACCACCGCTACCAAACCCACCGTAGAACAACCAGCCCACCTCGACCCCATTCCGGCGGTCGTCCACACCCAACGCCGCCCGCACACCACCATCACCACCGCACAGAGAAAAAAAGGAAAAAACCCCTTACCTGTATGAACACCACCTCGTGCAGCCAGCACTCCGGCGACCCATCGCCGTTCCGACCTGCGACTGCGCCGCCGTGGGCTTCCGTCGCAGAGGACCAGCTCGGTGCCCCTTCCTCCGCGCCCCGTGCGCGATCGTCGGGAGACAGCGTGGTCGACGACCCCTTTCGCTCACCCCGACTTCCTCTCTCCGCCGTGCCTGGCCATGTCCCCGCGCCCATCCTCCTCCTCCTAAGCCCTAGTCGGCCGGAGCCACACCACCTCGCCGCCAATGTGCGGATCTCTCCTCGCCGAGCCATCCTCCTTCCCGTTCTCTTTCCTCTCCGTCGGACCACCATCACTCGCTCCGCCTTCCGCTCTTCCCCACCTCGGCAACGCCGCCGCGCAAGGAAACCCCCGTCGGCGAGCGCGCCACTCCGCCGCAGCCTCACCGCGCCCATCGGAACCCCCGCTCCTTCCCCCGCCGCGCCCGTCCACCAAACCCGCCTGAGCCGCACTCGACCGATCAGCCACCGCGCCGCCGAACCCGATCGCCGGTCTTCTCTCCCTCTTCCCTCTCGCTCCCCAGCCTCTCTCTCGAAAATTTTTCCTTCTCTTGTCACTCTTCTCTCCCTTCCCAAATTGGAAGAGAACAACAGCAGTCAGTGGACTGCTGCGCTATTTTTTTTTTTTTTTGTTTGTTTTTGTTTTAGTAATTATTATTAATATCATTATTATTATTATTATTATTATTATTATTATTATTATTATTATTATTATTATTATTATTATTATTATCATTTTTATTCTGTTGTTATATTTTTGTGTTTCCTTAGTTGAGTTATTTTAATATTATTATTATTATTATTAATGTTATTTTTTATGAAATTTTTATTGTTTATTTTTTATTATAGTGTTGTTTTTCGAAAAATAGTTATATATAGGATTCACATGGTATATAATAATAATGATGATTATTATCATTTTTGGTGATATTATTATTAGTAAAATTAACACTAGTTTCAAAGTATTATTATATATGCGAAATCCTTTACAAGGTTATTTTATATGCCTTGACCTAAACGAGTTATAAATATTTATGATATTTATTTAAGATATTTTTGTATATAAGTGTAGCTATTATCTATAAGCATATTTTTGGGATTCAATCTAGATGGATTTATTTCACTATTTTTAAATATTGTCTACATTATTGTCCTAATAAAAAGACTATAAAACTTTTGAATATTATAAATAGTTTTCGAAACTCGTATATATATATATATATATATATATATATATATATATATATATATATATATATATATATATATATATATATAAAATATATATATATATATATATTATTATCAAGTTTTCTTTGATTATCCTCCTATCTATGACAAATTCTCTTTATCTTATTCCCTCATAAGTTCTGCACAACCCCTGTCAACCCTAACAAATTCGACTGTTCTGGACCCAATGGAACTTTCCGTACCACCATCAGAGGTCACCTTGTGTAGTGGTTACATCAAAGTCGCCGTTCATGCCACCTTGATCATCGCAGCACACCAGGCGTCCTACCAGGCAAGACACCTTGTCATTTGCTGTTTATTTATTTTAGCTCATATTTCATGCATTGTTCATTATTTTCTTTATGCAAAATAAACTGTGATACATGGCTTAACCTGTTAGAACTTACTGTTCATCTATATTTCCTGCTATGTATTATTTTTCTTACACATTAAACCTAGATTTAAGGGACCACCTTTGTGTGTTGTATTCATGGCCTTGACACGTTATACCACGAAGTTGTGTGTCACATGTAGAACACGGAAGTGCGTGATTGGCTGGCCACCAGTACGTACAAGCCGTGCGATAGGAATAATCGCTAATGGAGGTTGCATGCTAGTTTGACTTAGCGGTTATAGAGGTTATTGTTGTGGATACAACATAGTAGGCATTGGGCGGGGAGGACAATTCCTTAGCATATGGGCTTCGATGCACTTTTCCTTGTGACCCTCCGCTGGAGATATGGGGTTGATGACCCATGATTACTGACGGCCACTGACGATTCTGCGGAACATCATGCTCTTACTGATGGGGCCTCTGGTGCCCAATGGGGGACTATGCCGATCCTATTTAGCCAGGGCCCATGCGTAGGAAGGATTGTTCTTAACTACATTTCACTTAGAACGGTAGGCTACCTTTATCCGTTAGGTACGGGTACTTTTGGTTTGGGTACTTGTATCTGACCGTGGCTTGGAACAATAACTTGTCGCGGATTAGTTCGTCACATCTTGTCCTTGTTTGGTTGTAGGTGTGACTTACTACTTCGATGAGAAAGTATTGAACCTTGTTGGGGTCCAGATACCATATTGGATTCATAGCATGGAAAGATACGTCACCGTGAATTAGTTTACCATCTCCTGTCCTTGTTTGGTTGGGGGGATGGTACGCTCGTTCAATAGGTGTGTATTGGACCATGTTATAAATTCAATTGACTTATTTATTTGAGCAATATTTATTCAGTTTATATGGCATGATATTATGTGTCTTGTTATGTCCTTCTGAGGACCTGGTTATCTCGTCAGGTGTGTGCTATTGTCTTTCGCAGGTATTCTAGCTCTAGTCGTGATCATCTCCATTTTTTCGAGGATGATTGCACTTGGATCGTCTTTGCTTCACTTGCCAAATTCATTTCTTTTCTCATGTATTTTTCTTTACTTGTTGGTAGTAGATTTGTCTCCGCCCAACGTATTGTATCAAGACAATTCATTACCATTATATAATATCTCTTATTCTTTTATTTTGTGTGGATGAGATTAGTTATGGTTCTACTGCATTCTACAGCTTATGTATTCATATGAGGTTTTCATATATTGGAGTATACTTCGTATGAGTACAGCTGGCATGTCTACGTTCCTAGTCCTACGTATTTTGGGACTGGAGCGTTACAAGGTTTTAGATGTAGATGAGTGGCTATGGCTTGTCCACCCAATTTCAAGTCCTCCTATTGGTTCAATTAGTCCTAAGGCTTTCTTTTTTACAAATATCCTAAGAAGAAAATATCCTACTTATAAATATCTAGATATTACTAACCTTGGCACTTAGTAGGAATGTTCTAACCATGATTCTAACCTCAAGACTAATCTAGATTAGGTTAAACTTCTAGGTTAAGGCTTAACTAAAGGATTAGCACAATATTTAATTAATATAAATTATAATTTTACAAAATTATCAAAATGACCAAAATACCCCTAGGCTAAAAGTTGTAATTAGTCATCCTAATCACATGACTAGGCTCCCTTGGTCATGGTTAGTCTCTAGGCTTAGCAAAACTAGGGTTTAACTAGTTAACCATCAAAATCATAATTCAACATTTTAAATAGTTTTAAGTTGATTAAAAATCACCAAAAATCATAACATGAGTTAAATCTTATTATTGATTAATCAAAATTATAAAAGTTTCAAATTACCCTTATTTTAGAAAAGTGGGTGTTACAAGTCTAACCCTCCTTAGAAGAATTTCGTCCTCGAAATTAAGATGGTCGTACTTCTTCTAGAGTCTCGTCCCCTACAATCATGGTCTCAGAACTTATCTAAATCATACAATTTAAAAGAATGGCATACATGATCATGGCATACGGTGGCAGTTGAAAGTCTCATATAGGTATACTACTCATGCTAAACCAAAACGGTCATAGGGTATCAAAACATACAAGCAATCTGGGGTGCTAAACTAAAAAAGTTACAGAAACAACAAATCATCAAGACTGTAAAGCAATCTACCATTCTATATGAAAACTGGTAATTATCAAAAATAAATAAAGATAACTAGTAATTATCTATAAAGGGGTACTATTCAAAGAAAAATCAAAATCAAAAGTTTAAAGAACGAAAGTCAATAGCATTGAAATCCAATCACAATATATATTAAGAAAATTTAGTCTCGATACGATCTAAGTTGATCAATTCTGGAAAATCAAGATTTGGGCAATATGGAGGACAAGGTCATCGAAGTCTGAGCATGAGCATACAAGGATGGAGATTCAGGTTACAATTAAATTTAATTCAATTGAGTACGACCCAAGATATTAATATGATAAGAAAAGATGATCAAAGTCGATTGGACGTGATTAAGGGAGCTAGGATTCAATGATATTAAAAACTTTTAAAGGGTGATTCAAAGATATGGAATAAGTCAAATTTCTCATTTTAAAAGGAAAAAAAAGAGAAAAGATTTCATAGAAAAGTCAAGTTAATCATCTCTCTCTGATACTATCAAGTTTATCATTTGCCAA
Organism: Iris pallida; assembly: GCA_029216955.1. NCBI lineage: Eukaryota > Viridiplantae > Streptophyta > Magnoliopsida > Asparagales > Iridaceae > Iris > Iris pallida. The sequence goes on from JANAVB010001800.1 coordinate 25,779,173, forward strand.
TCATATTTTTTTCTCACAAGTCCCAATATAAAAATCAACCTTTGTATGACTACCATCAAAATTATATCCTTCCGTCATAAAGATTTGACCTTGCCATGATCACCATAGACTAAATTTCTAAGTTCCGAAACATTATTCATGAAGCATACCCTTCTTACTAGGAATCAAAACTGACCACTTAATCATCATAAATCTAAATTCTTTCACCTTGTCCTGAATTGGATCCGAAGCCTCTAAATCAAGTTTTATGTAATCCTTGAACTTATTCAATTTACTCTCCTTGTATTATTTAAATCTAAACCTACTAGGCCTTACAAAACTTATTCTTCATTATAAATTCAACCATCATATTTCCTTCAACGCACACCTTCAATATTATTCTCCTGAAATTTGAAATTTTCACAAAATCTCTATATTTTATATAACTCAAAATCCTTGTGTTCTTTCTGTTTCTAGCCATTTCTTACAATATCTTATTCAATTTTGTATCATCATTGCATATAGTTAAAATCTCTTCTCTATTACTAAATTCCTAAATTTAACATCATAGCCTTAAAGTGTAATATCTCAAGAATCAATAACCAAAATTTATCTAAGTTCTCAAAACTAAGTTGACCTCGAATATCCTCATCAGTTATGAAATACATCTATGAATTATTCATACCCAAAAGATTTCTCTAAGTATGATTGTTCCTAACTTGATAATATAACTCTCTTGATTTCATCATCAAATTCAGTCGCATCTCTATCCCAAACCTATATCAAGGTCCATCATATTATACCCCTAGCAAGATTATCACAAGATAACAAATCAAGTCTTTTCCGAGTTAGATGATTTACGTTACTTTCTCGACCTTTCGAAGGTGAAAAGATATGGAGAATCAAGAGTTTCAAAGTATAGCTGACAGAATTAGATACGAGACAGGTGATTGATGTAATCAGGGAAGTTTTATTTTATTTTTTTAAAAATGGTAATACAAAAAATAATGGCAAGAAAGAAATAATGATAAAATCTGTTCTTCATCAACTATTAAAAAGAAATGAACCCATTTAAGATAAAATCTGATACCATACACGTCTTCCTGAAATTATGTTGTCAGAAATTCGCCATGCCAGTAAACATAGCTACAATAAATAATATAGTCCATAAGGAAGGTATACACCCTATAGTCATGTTATCTAGAATTCTTACCACGCCATCCGGTATGGCTGTAAGAAAATCTAGATGTCATAACTAGGATAAGTATATCTAAATCAGGCTCTACGTCCTTGTCATGCTAGCAAATATGACTGCGATAAATTCTAAACTCCATAAATAAAGTAGGCTTTTACCTTTCTCACTGTCCTTATCAAGTATGTTATGATGTTATACCTTAATTCCAAAAAAATGTATGTATATATATATATATATATATATATATATATATATATATATATATAAACTCAAATTCAACAACTAACATCAAGATTCAAAATTCAACAATAATCCATCAAAAATTAAATTCAATAACAGGAAGTAAGGGTGAATCAAATCAAGGAAAAAAGAGATTTCAAATCGAAGTTAAAATAAGATTTTCAAGGGTCGTCCCAGGAATCTCTCAAGAAATTCTAACAGTGATTGAGTATCCTCTCATTCTAACACCTATTCCTTATCTCTAATCGCAGGTGCACAGCAGTACAACTAATCGTCGTACTACCACGACTTCACACAAATGCGAATCTCGACATGTATGGGCCACCACTAAAAATGTGTCATGACCCGTACCCAGTGTAGGGACACGAAAAGCGGGTACGTCCAGCCTACGTCACAGTGTCGGCGGTAGAACACTATTCTAGGTTACTATCTAATCAACAACTCACGCAATTATATAATGTACTTGTCAAATCTTAACTCCGAACGGAGGACAAGTATAGATATAATGAAATTCAATCACAGTCTAAGCACGATAGGATAACACAGAAGTCTATACTAAACTCAAAGCAACAACTTAAATAAACTTCTAAAATAATAATATCTCAAAAATCTCAAATACAACTCAAATCTCCACTTATTATAATACAAGTTCCAACAGAGAAAACTAAACCATAAACTAGCAATCTACTCCAAGCTCTACAGGTCCTCTAGACTAGCTGTGAATCTCTATGTTACCTGTAATATTTTCAACAGGTCCAGTCAGGACAAGAACGAGCACAATATATCTTACGCAGTTCATATCATGTCAGAAGATAATAAACATGCAATAGAGTACGATATATGAACAATTGAAGGAATGTACATGAAGTAAAAAAGATAACTGTAATAGAAATATCTACTATAAGTAGAGAACTATCAGTGACTAGTGAATCAGAGTACAAGATAGACATGTGAATAGCTGGAGGTGATTTATGAGAGGTTGAACATGGCTACACTACTTTGGAATTATTTACATGACTATTTCTACACCCCCATCCCCAATCAATACACAAGGATTCAGACATATTATGTTAAGATTCATGATCTCACTGCCTCATAAACGAGCACACGTAAAATTGATTCATGGGGGCTCTGTGAACATGAGAGTACATGAATCACAAGAGTATACATGAATAGTGAAGCATGAAGATACATGATGTAAGTGAAACACACATGACATAAAGTACCTGATGCTCCCAAGGGGGATAACATCTCATGAAAAGATCCATATAGTACCAATCCGTATTACCAACGTGACAGCATCAAGTAAAGTAATCTATAGCAGGAATATAAGTTCTGGCAAGTATGAAACGGTCAAAGAATGTACTCGCCTGATACCCTGAACAGCTGATATGAAAAGATGGCCAGCTGAAATCACAGAGTCCTAGTTATAGCAACACAGGTTATAAAGAGTTCAATTTATATGGTAATTGAAATGATAATTCAATCTACATGAGTCTAAGTCAATCTAGGTCAAAGTCAACTCTTGGTCAACTCTGGTCAACTATAAAGTCAAACTAGGTCAACTCTAGTCAACTGTGGTCAAACTAGATAGGGTTGGGTCAACAATGGTCAACTAGTCTAGGTTAGTCAATTCTAGGTCTAAACAAACTAAGTATATGCAAATTAAGTATCCAAGATAGCTACTAACTCATAGCTTGCTAAACCAAGCACAAAACTAAACCATAAGCTAACAAAGCACACAAACTTAGTCATATAATGTATATATATTATTCACATTCACATATTCATATACATAGATATATATAAGAAAGCTATATATATAGGCACATACATACATACATAAATACATATATATATATATATATATATATATATATATATATATATATATATATATATATATATATATAGAGAGAGAGAGAGAGAGAGAGGTAAAAGAGTAAGTGAGTATGTGTGTGTTTGGCATGTGTGTGAAAGGATATGTGTTAATGTTCTCAGATTTAGTGATAGGTAGGTGTATGTGACATGGAATACATGGTGTCAAAGGGTGTATGAATGCATGTGTGTAAAAGGTTATAGGTTAACTCAGTTTATAAAAATGCATACATACATACTTACATTGCATACATGCATACATACATATCATATATGCATACTTGCATTCATTCATGCACCTATACATACATACATAGATGCATACATACATATTTGAATACATTATATACTTGCATACGTTATATTTATATATGCATACTCTACATTATATTACATTCATTCCTGCATACATGCATACATATAATATATGCATACAAACTCATATGTTTAACTCAAAATATATGTGAATACATACATTACATTACCTTAACACACACATATATATATATCATTCATTCATATCCCATATACATGCATACTTCAGTTCATGCATTATATCCATTCACATATCATTAAGTTGCATGCATATACTTATTTTTATTACATACATGTCATTCATGCATATTACATACTTACATGCATCTATACATTATATACATTGTATACAACATGTAAAAATAGAAGAGGAAAAAGGGGGAGGAACTGAAATGGAAAGGAAAGAAAGGAAAAATGTAAGGAAAAGGAAAACAGTGGATATATACATGCTTGCATCATATATTCTGCATTATCATACATGATATCATTATATATTGTATTACATTATTTATACATTATACATTCATATCTATCATTACATGTATACCTTGCATTCATATCTAGCATTCATTATATACTTTCATACATACATTGTATATCATTCTTTCATTCATCCATTTATGTTTTGCTTATATACATTACATTGATTGCATTCCTACATGCTTGCATTCAACCATATATATACATATTTATAAAAAAGGATATATATCATATATATATCATTTCATTCATCTGACATATCATGCATTACTTACTCTACATTCATTTAATATCCATACTACATAGGTTCATAGGTTACACAAAATGCCTATGTCGTATAGTCATTTTTCTACTTAAAATCAATATTGTACCAATTGGGCCTTCACTAAATTCTAGGATTAAATTATGTTGTAGTCCTTCATGTTAGCTTTCCGAAACTTGAAACGGATCGCATTTTCGTGTCTGAAAGCTCCCAGAATCGCAAAAATACCGAAACGTGTTCATTTTTCGTACAGCTGACACTCAAATAGTTTTACAGAAAGTTCTAGAAAGAATTGGCTTATTACAATATATATTTGGAAAGCTAACTTCGATACGGTTCTTCCAAAAGAAACAAAAGATTAATCGGAGTTCTAAGGTAGAAGTTAGGACATTTCTAAGTTGCTTTGGTTAATAAAAATGTGGATGAATATTATGACGAATTTGAGTTGTTTTGGACAAAAGAAACACATGTAGGCCAAGATACTTGGATACCAACATAGTTATCCAAATGAAACTCATTCTAACCATCATAACTAAGATCAATCCACTCTCTAACCGTTTTAAAACTGAATTTAAATATCTATTTAAACTATTATCATACATACATACACATAGGATATCCTAATTTGGGATCTATCAAGTAGGACACAAGACACATATCTAAAATCCTCAAGAGAGCTCCAAATGGCCTCAAATTTGAATCTAAATAGGGTACATGCATGGGGGTGGATCCTATTGATTCAAAACTAACTAATATGCATAGAAAATTAATTTAGAGGGTTGGTTTTACCTATTGGGAGTGGAATCCCAATGATACTTCCAAGGACACGACTCCGACACGAAGACCTTCCAAAAAGGACACTCCTTCTTGCACTTTGCTCCAAATCTTTGCTAGCACCCTCCCTAGGTAGTATGAAAAGGTTGGATGGAAGTTTTTGTGGAGGGATGTAAGGATTTAGAGATCAAATCAAGGAGGGAAGCTCTCTAATTTGGGAAAGAACACTTTGTGAAGGAAAAATGGCAAGATAGAATGAAATGAAAGGAAGGGAGGCTAACCTACCTATAGTGGCTGCCCTTAGATGAATTAGGGTTATGTTTTAGATGTAGATGAGTGGCTATGGCTTGTCCACCCAATTTCAAGTCCTCCTATTGGTTCAATTAGTCCTAAGACTTTCTTTTTCACAAATATCCTAAGAAGAAAGTATCCTACTTATAAATATCTAGATATTACTAACCTTGGCACTTAGTAGGAATGTTCTAACCATGTTTCTAACCTCAAGACTAATCTAGATTAGGTTAAACTTCTAGGTTAAGGCTTAACTAAAGGATTAGCAAAATATTTAATTAATATAAATTATAATTTCACAAAATTGTCAAAATGACCAAAACACCCCTAGGCTAAAAGTTGTAATTAGTCATCCTAATCACATGACTAGGCTCCATTGGTCATGGTTAGTCTCTAAGCTTAGCAAAACTAGGGTTTAACTAGTTAACCATCAAAATCACAATTCAACATTTTAAATAGTTTAAATTGATTAAAAATTACAACATGAGTTAAATCTTATTATTGATTAATCAAAATTATAAAAGTTCAAAATTATCCTTATTTTAGAAAAGTGAGTATTACAATCACGAATAATGTAAATCATGACTAATCATCTATCACGAATAATGAAATGCGTGTCGAAGAACCTGGATTCCATGTGTAATAGTCAGGCGGGAAAATACCTAGGAGACATGTGAACATACCCTTTCTATCCCGTTGATCTTGCATGAATAATAGCAGCCACACACGTAGGTGTATGGTTTGCTGGATATCTCCCTCTAACCGTTCACATGACAAATTGGTATTTTAAATCACTGGTCAAACACAAATCCTCTAAGTTGTCTATTATATACCTTGCATGACAGGTTTACCATTATTACATATCTGTCTGTTCTTATATGTTCTTTATACACTTGTCTTTTCATTATATATTACCTCTATAACTTGATTATCAATAATTTTATTATTATTTCATACTCATAGCGCTTGTCAATTATTTTGAACTGTTAGAGGTGATGTGCTCGTTCCATCCTGACTGGATATGTTGACAAAATTTTACAGATGATATAGATGACTGTCCTACCTGAGCATACGAGGGTGGCACTCAGGAGTTTGAGGAGGATCATACTTAGTAGATATTGTCCTAGATATAGTTTAGAACTATTAGTTTTCATGTTGTATCAGATTGTTCCGATTGTTAGTAGAGACTTATTTATATTCAGGATTTGTATTTATTTGTGTTGGACATCTACTGTGTGTTGTGATAACTCTTCTATTTATTTTTAGTTTCTTCCTTTTATCTGATTCCATATCGTGCTCTATCTTTCTTAGACTTGTGATTGAGAGATATAGTTGAGATATTATATTATACCTCCGTACGGAGATGACAGGTTTATATTTCTTTGTTGATTAGATGTTAGAAGTTATAGACGATCTATACAGCGTTCTACCATCGACATTGTGACGTAGGCTGGACGTACCCACGTTCTCGTGCCCCTAATCAGGATACGGGTCGTGACACATTTTGTGGTGGCCCATGTAAGTCAGAATCGCAACTAGTATGATTTTGTAGCGGTGCTCGACTTAGAGTGCTGCTACGAGCCTGCTGTTACGATATATGTTATAGGCTATATTGAGAGTTACTCAATCACATATTATGAAAATTTTCGATCTTTCGGTTATCATGACAACTCTTCTTGCATTTCAAATTTGATTATCCTTCTTTGATAATATCTTATCTTGTGCCATATTGATCTCTTTGCTTTAATTTATCCTCAGGATGACGATGACTCGAGCTTAGGCAGCTGGATCTAGTACTGCCTCGGAGAGGTCCGGTCCATCGAGGCCTACTGCTCCGAAGGAGGGAGAGGTCCAGACGGCTGTCTCTGTTGCCCCTACTGCTCCTGCCATCCAGGTGGGAGTAGCAGCAGCAGTACCAGGAGGCCTTCCACCTCAAGTTTAGAGGCCTAGTATCATCGTACCAGAGACTCTTACACCTCCACATGTACTGTCGACAGATGCTTTCAGATGTTTGCTCTTCTCCAGCAGATGATGGAGTCGCAGCGAGCACAGGCAGAGGCATCGCAGCGTCAGGCAGAGGTCTTGAGGCAGAGCATGAAGAATGCTCATTAGTTAGCACTAGCAGCAGTCGAGAAGGTGGCTACTGTTCCGCTACAGGGTGCTCCTGCCCAGGAGCAACAGCAGACGAGGCCTGGCTCTGTGTTAGATTTCAAGAATATGGTCTCCCAGGAGTTCAAAAGGATTGAGGGCATCCTTTATGCTGATGATTGGCTAGAGGACGTTGAGTGAAGCTTAGAGCTAGCAGAGCTTCCGAGGAGGCTGTGGGTGTCAGCTGCGGCGAGTCAGTTCTTTGATATCGCCTTGACATGGTACCGTACGGATCCTTGTGCATCAGTCAGAGGGTTGACCTGGAAGAACTTCCGGAGGCTATTCAAGGAGAAGTTCTATTCTGATGTAGCTCTTAGCGCGCTGGAGGGCCAGTTTGCAGGACTGGTACAGGGGAACTCGTCTGTGGATGAGTATGCGACGGAGTTCTTTCGCCTGAGCCAATTCTCTCCAGGGATGGTTCAGGATGAGGGAGAGAAGGCCCGCAAGTTCAGGAGGGGTCTAATCCATGCAGTTTGCTCTAGCACATCTGGGCATCGTGATGCAACTTTCGAGCAGATTCTGATGGATGCTCAGATAGCAGAGGAGGACTACGATCTTAGGCCCAAGAGGGCCGGTAACGTCATGGGTGGTACTAGCAGTAGTACGGGACCGGCTAAGCGTTCCCACGTTCAGAAGGAGTACCATCAGCGAGCTGAAGCTCAGGTTCAGCAGCAGAGGCAGGGAGATCGGGCTTCTTCTTACAACTATTATAAGAAGCCTGGTCATTCATAGGATAGCTGCAGGAAGAGACTAAAGATATGTCTATTTTGTGGGTCAGATGCGCACCAGATAAGGGATTGACTAAAGTACCTCCATCTGGCAGAGCGCAAGGTCAGAGAGGTGGAGATAGGCCACCTGTGGCACCGTATCATGTCCAACACCAGAAGGGCAGGGCTTTTGCGTTGACAGTCGAGGAGACCGATGCTGCAGGTGATGGGATAGCAGGTTTGTCTTCCTGTTCATGTTTCGTCCTTCCATCTTGTTGTATGTTTCAATAGTACCTTTTGACTTGTGCTTGTGCTATGATAGATAGTATAGTGACCCTGATCAAGACTGTGATATCACAACCAGTAGGACCATAATTTGCATGTATTAGATATAATTTTCTTGACCATGATTGTTGGGGGTTTAACCTAGAAGAAGTACGACCATCTTAATTTCGAGGACAAAATTTTCTAAGGGGGGATTTGTCACTACCACTTTTCTAGGACAAGGGTATTTCTGTCATTTCACAAATTGAGAATATATTTTTCTTTTAATATGATGATTGTATTTATTAGTGCTCAAGTTATTCATTAGTCATGGTAGAGACCATTTAGGTTGACTTGACCAACTATATGATAGAATAGACTCTACACATTGTTAGGTTGAATACAAGACTTGATTATGGCCAAACCACTTAGCCCACTTAGGGACCTACTTAATACTAAGTGTAATGAAGAGATTAGGAAGAGCTCAAGAAGGATTGGTTGAGGCTCTAGCAAGGATTGAAGAGCTCATTTCTGACCCATATTCTCCAAATTCGTGGAACTTGGTGTAGGCTCCATTCTACATAGGTATAACCCTCTCCATTTCCATGGTTAAAATTCATGCATTCATGTAGGAGATCCTTCCCATGACCAATATGAAGTAGATTGAGTTCCTAATGGGTGCTATAGTGATGGTTATTTAGAGTTTTGTGTCCACATGAGAAGGGCTACGAATTTTGACCCCTAGGTGTTTGTTAAAATGTCTAAATGGCCATTTAGGTTCTGTTTTTTTTTTTTTAATTTTATTGCTTGGATATAGCTTGGTTATTCAATTGATAGGTGTATATTGATCTCTAGGGTATTAGGAGTATATATATATATATATATATATATATATATATATATATATATATATATATATATATATATATATATATATATATATATATATATATTTTGTGTGTGTGTGTGTGTATATATATATATATTATATAAAAAATATATATATATATATATATATATAAATATATATATATATATATATATATATATATATATATATATATATATATTATATTATATATATATATATATATATATATATATATATATATGTTAATCCCCATATGTATATGTCATTTGATGTGTGATAGGCATTTGTTCACTATCTTTTTGGAGTTCATCAAATACTAACTGTTAAGTGGATAAGTGGAAATGGTATTTGAATATGTTGTGAGGGTGAGAGTGTCATAAGGAGTGTGTGCATGTATGTTAGTGTATGTGTTGTGATAGAGGAGGGGTGCAGCAGCTTTTAGTCTCAGTTTTGAGTACAGCTTGGCAATGGAATGTGGGGTCAGTTTCAGACGAGATAGCACCTGGCCTATGCATTGTGTGAGTACAATGAGGAGAGCAGTGAGTGAGTGTTTAATATTCAGTGAGGGCTTGGCCTGTGGGGGTGTGAATATTGAGTTGGGGCAGTAGCTCGAGTAGTATCTTGGCTATTTGAATTTGGCCATGGGTTTTAGAAAGGGGTCGGGTTTAGCTTTGCAAGCCTTGCAGAGCATGGCAACAGTGGCCATGTTGCAGCAGGGGTTGGCTACATTGGCTCATTTCTTTGGGCCATAGGACAATTTAGTTCAGGAGTTAGGTTTTGGTCTTAGGGGTCGAGCAGTGGCAGGTTGGCCTGGCCTTAGCAGGCCAGGACAGCAGGATGTTGCACTGTACATATGGGGATTGGCTCCCGGTGCAGGGGATCCTGTTAGATAGGTTAGGGGCTATTTTGCCTATGTGTGGGTATACATGTTGATGAGTTGATAGTGTGTGTAGGTGTCCAGTATAGTACAGGGTGTTTAGATAAGCTAGGTTGCACCAGCAGTAGGCTGCTCTGGTGAGCAGCAATCAGGACAGCAGTGGTAGTAGCTAGTGTAAGGGATATGTGAGTGTAAGAGTGAATATGAGGTTAGAGCAAATGTTAGATTGTTAGTGAAATTAGAAGAGTGTTAGAGTATTTCTGTAATAGGGTTTTAGCTATGGCAGAGCATGTAGCAGCAAGAACTGCAGGAGAGGCAGCATTGGCCATTGGCCATGGCATGTATAGGTTAGGATGTTGCCAAGTGTGTTAGTGTATCAGAGTTTATGAGATGACAGTTTGGTATATTAGAATATGGTTTGAGTGAATGAAAGGGGGGAATTGGACATGGGTTTGTGTATCATTTGGACATTGGTTTGTATCTGAGATTTGAGGGATATATATATATATATATATATATATATATATATATATATATATATATATATATATATATATATATATATATATATATATATATATATATATATATATATTATATGTATTTGTGGGTGTGTGGGTGTGTCTTGGCTTGGCTTGCTTGATCTTGCAAAGCAATGCAAACACAGCCACAACAATTGCAACTGTAGGCAGCATTGCAAGGCAAGTAGGTGGCAGCAGCAGCTGCATAGCTGTTGCAGCGGTAGGAGCAGTAGGGAATGGCTCTGCAACATGTAGCCTGCAGCAGCAAGTACTGCTATATGCAGTGGATTTGAGGGGTCGGGCAAGGATTTGAGAGAGAGGTGAGGAGTGTAATAGATGTATCAGAGGTTTGGGGGTTCATGTGTGTATCAGTTGGAATTGAGGGTTAGGATGTTAGTTTATGGGTTAGAGTTAGTATCCTAACTGTATCAGAGATTAGGGGTTATACAGTGATATGTTAGATTAGGATATTATGTGATATTGTTAGTTAGTATCCTAGTGTCTAGGATGTTAGAGTATTACTGTTAGCATGTTAGAATTAGTTAGTATTAGGATATGCTAGTACACTGGTAGGATATTGAATGTATTAGTGAGTTAGGATTTGTTAGAAGTATCATATATGTTAGTGTTAGTATAAGGAGATGTTTCCAGAATTAGGGGTTAGTCTAAGGATATGGCCTATCCATATAGGCATGAGGTTTCCTAAGTTAGTCTAAGTTAGTTACCTATCTAATCTAAGGCAAGGTAATGTATATGTAGGATACTACGTATATCGCTTAAGTTATGTATACCCTACCCTAGAATATTGAATCCTAAATTAAACAAGGTAAAGGGTTACCTGTCAACTAGGATGTGGTGACCTAGCTTAGCTAAGGTAATGAGAAGTTAGCCTATAGCCTAAGTTATTAGCACCCAGTTTCTAAAATGAGGATAATTTAAACTTTTGTATTTTTAATTATTATAATGTTATTTAAATCATGATATAATTTATGGTAATTTTTAATTAATTTAAAAACTATTTAAAAACCATGGATTGTGATTTTGATGTTTGGCTAGTGTAACCCTAGAGACTGCATGACCTAGAGACTAAACTTGACCACGGAAATCTAACCATGTGATTAGGATGACTAACTGTAACTTTTTAGCCTAGGGGTATTTGGTCATTTTGACAATTTTACGAAATTATAAATTATATTAATTAAATATGTGCTAGTTAATTATTTGAGACTTGATCTAAAGTTTAGCCTAATCTAGATTAGTCATGAGGATTAGATGATGATTAGAACTTTCCTACTAGATGCCAAGATTACAAATATCTAGATATTATGATTGGTAAGATATTTTGTATAGATATTAGTAGAAAACCTAGTTTACATGTAAGCTTTGATTTAGACTTTAATTGCATGGAAGAAACATTAGCCACACATCTAGACATTGCCAAACCCTAATTCCTATTGAGATGACCAGCTACAACCTAGAAATCCCCTATAAGTATCATCATGTAGTGTTCTTGCCTCTTTTTAAATACCTACAAAGAGCCCTAGTTCTTCCCCAAACCTTCACCAATTCTTCATTTCTCCTCCAAATTGGACCAAACGAATTGTGTTGGACTACCCTACAGTATAGAGGCTAGAGGAGGCTTGCTAGCAAGGATTTGAAAAGCTTTGGGCAATAGGAGTTCAAAGGAGGATTCTCATTTTAACCCTTTGCATTGAGGATTTACCCTCAATAGGTAAACCTATCAAACCCAATGAATTCCTGATTTTTTCTTCAAAGTTGCATTCATTTAGGTATACCCTAGCTGTCTCTCAAGTTTGGTAGGAATTCGTGTCCATTTTGTGTCCGTATCGAAAACGTATCGTGTTTTTTGATATGTGTTCGATGAAATGCCACTTAGAAATAAAGTTAATAATTTTCAAAATTAATTACATAGGTTTGTAGCTAATTAGGTGTATATTGCGTTTCAAGTGACTGAGTTGAATTTGTGTCGATTTGGTGTCCAAATTAGACTGGACACGCTGTAACGACACAGCCGCACGGGTGCCCTGCTACCCGTGTCCTAATTCTCTCTAGACACCGGTGTAACTCCTCTTCCCAAAATTTTGTGATATATTTTTATTTTTTATTTGATTAGTTTACATTTAATTTTTCTATGATCATAGGAGTTGTGACCAAGCCCACAGGTGATTTATGACCATCTTGTGGTCACATGATCTCTAGATAGGGTTTATAAGCATGCTATGTCTTTATTATATTTTCCTATAATTTTTAGACATTTTTTAGATATTTATTTAAATAAGATATATTTATTTTTTTACTTTCATTAATTACTATAAGGTTATTTGGGACTATTTTGAGACAAGTTATTTTTATTTAGGTCTAGGAGGTTAGAAATATTTCTAGAATATTTTAGAATTTTTATGGATTTTTTGAATTTTTTGGAAATTTTTAGATAAGTAAACCTATAGAAATTATATTTTAGGCTTTGGAAATTTACTGTGAGGTCACACGATGATATTTTGTTAAAATATTTTATTTAGATTCTAGACATTTAGAAATATTTTCTAGAATTTTCTAGGGTTTTTTTCTGGATTTTTCTGCAATTTGTTTTGATTTATTGGACTTAAAATAATTTTTAAATGATTTTCTAATTAAAATATTAATTACCCAGAAATTCATCCAGGGGGCCCACCTGTCGGCGCCAGGCTGAACCGCCTCTCTCTCTCCTATATCTATATATATATATATATATATATATATTATATATATATATATATATATATGTATATATATATATATTATATATCTATATATATATATATATATATATATATAATATATTATATATATATCTATATATATATATATCATATATATATATATATATATATATATATTTATTATTATTATTATTATTATTATATTCGAAACCCTAATTAAATTTTAGCCGCCTTTTGAGAGAGAGTTCTAGTAGAGATCTCGACTTTCCGAGACGATCGCCGTCAACTCCGACGTGATTTAGTGTGTCGTTTTTTTTATTGGATTCATATCGAGGTAAATTTTCTGAATATAATTTATTTTCATATATATTATTCCTAAATTTTTGGAAAATTCGTAGAGTGTCGGTTGTCCGAAACTGACACGTTTCGGTGTTTTTGAGATTCCGGAGAACCAGAAATCAAAATCACGAACCGTTTGAAGTTTCGGAAATCTAACATAGAGCTGTACGACATATATTTTTCCAGAAATTAATTCGTTCATCTAGTATTTTAGTTATTCTGTTGCACTCAAAATTGATCGGTTGATCACCGTTTTGGTCACGATTAGCTATAACGGCGATATCTTTTGACCAAAGCATGATTTGTGGCATGGTTGATTCCAGCACACTCGTGGCGCTGAAATATCAAGGTGCACTTTTAAAATCTAGAGTTCACAGCGTTGACTAGATAGTCAACGGTACATCTCGATTTGCGTGCCATAGTTTCTAAAATTGGGAAACACGACTTTGGTGGCCAAACTTGTATGTTTAGTTTATATTCAATTATTATTAGGTTAAATTAGATTTTTAAGTGAATTATTGCAAAATTAATTATTATTAGATTAGTACCCAACTAGCCACTATTCCATAATTTTAGAACTAGAACATTAGAATTGATTTATAGTTTCGTGCACGGTTCATGGTGTGATATGTGTTATAGGTTGACAGCTCCCGATCGACATCCTCTCATCCTCTACTTGTGACTATGGTTTTTGCAATGTCACGACCCGCACCCACTGTGAGGGTACGAGAACGTAACAACGCCCAGCCTACGCCGCAGTGTTGGCGGTAGAGCGGTGTCCTAGGTCAACATACATCTAACAATATACATCTAAACAGTTTATACTCCCCGAATGGGGGTGACAAAGCAATAGTAAACTCAATCACAACTAAGGAAGATATAGCACGATATGAAATAGAACTCAAGGAATAAAATAGATAAAAGCAGTAGTCTAAGATAATCCCAGCAATATCCAACAGTACAAGGTCTCAGAAGAAAGAATATATACAACTCATAACTCCAATAAAGTCTAACTAAGACATGTCTCAAGACTGCATAAAGTAAGATAAGCCTAACTAGTCTAGTCTAGGCAATCGGGGTGATCTCCTCAGCTAGAGCTGGGTCCTCCTGAGGGTCCAGCTCGCAGGTGTCATCTAAGGCTGCCCCGTAGTAGGTGTCCAGGCAAGCCTCCTCCTCGTCCTCTGTAATATTTTAACAGGTCCAGTCAGGACAGGAGCGAGTACAGTACATCTCAACAGATCATAGCAGGTTAGAAAATATAATCATGCAGTAAAGTAAGATACAGGTACTGAAAGAAGTGCAGTATAAAAACAGAGAGAGAACTGTAATAGAAATATCTACTATACATAGAGAGCTAGCAGTGACTAGTGAGTCAGAGTACAACATGAACATGTAAATGGCATAGAGATTCTGATAAGACACTATGGAAGAGATTCTGATAAGATACTACTTGGGTATTATTCACATGTCCATTTCTACTCCCCCGTACCCCCAATCAATACACAAGGATCCAGCCAGGTTATGTTATGATGCTATGTAACAGACCCCAAAGGTGATAGACCCCGAAGGTGATAGACCCCGAAGGTGATACATAGTAGTCCCATAAATAGGGATAAGGATTCTAGGAAGACTCTACGATCATAAGAGTATATGTCGTAAGTGATCAAAGAACCAATGAAGCATATGATACGCCATGTAAGTGAAATGCACAGAACATGTAGTACCTGATGCTCCCTAAGGATAACATCTCAAGAAAAGGATCCATATAGTACCAATCTGTGTGACCATCGTGACAGTACAAGTAAAGTAGTCTACTGCAGGAAAATAATTCTAAACAGGATATAAATGATCAGAGAATAGTACTCGCCTGTATCTGAGTAGTCTGATATGAATCGTACTGTCCAAGGAGGGGTGTCTGGCTCCTAATCAGAACAGCATAAGTCACAACAAGTCCAGAATAGTAAAATGGAGTCCTACTATGCATTCTACATGATTCTAGGTCAATCTAGGCCAAAGTCAACTCTTGGTCAACTCTGGTCAACCCTAGAAGTCAAACTAGGTCAACCAAGTCTAATTAAGTCTAAACTAGTCTACCCTAGACTACACTAGTCTATATTAGTCTAAACAAGTAAATTCCTGTATTTAAACCTATCACTATATATATATATATATATATATATATATATATATATATATATATATATATATATATATATATATATATATATATATATATATATATATATATATATATATATTTAAGTCTAAGCATACCACAATATATTCATCACACTACACAAAATATGCACATTCATTACTCTACACATTATACACTTCCTAAATGACCCTAGGCTAAGTATTAAACTAGCATAGAAATATATATATATATATACACTCATACATATAGGAACATATATGTCTCAAAGCCTATACTAGCTTACATATATATAAATACATATATTAGACTGTACATGAGGCAGGAATATAGGAAAGATAGGAATAAATGTGTGTGTGTGATAGGGCAGTACAAGAGAGGGCTATGTGCAACAGTACTTGTGTGTGTGTGTGTAGCTGTACCAACAGTGTGCAGGAAATGACAGTGAATGAGGAGAAGGTTTGTGTACAGGGTGATGTGGTGTGTATGTGTATACAATACAGGGAAGAAAAACAGTAGAGTGACAGTGTACAACTTCTGTGGGTGTGTGTGTGTGTGTGCTATGTTTGTAGGCAGTAAAAATCAGTGAAAGAAGAGGGAAGCATGTGTGTGTATCCCAGTGTTCACAGGAAGACATTGGCAGGAAATCAAATCAATGAAGAAGAGGACAGTGGGTGTGAGTGTACCCAGGAAAAATAGTAAGGGGAAAAAAGGAAGGGGGCAATCAATCTTCATTTGATACCTGCTACTAACCACTCTAGTATTCTCAGATTTAAAAACAGGAAGCTCAGTTAAAAGAAACAGTGTATCATATATCAAAACCAACTCATGTATATCTACTGAACCCCAAAACAGTCTACAACTGGGTTAAACAAACTCAATCTCAGGTTTAGAATAAGGAAAACATACTCAAAATCAGTTAAAGGAACTATTCTCAGTTTTATTTTAACTATCAACAAATCAATTTGTTCTAACTGAACAGGAAATAAATCAAACAATCTAAAACAGCTCACTCTTAACAATTATTGAATCATGGGAAAAACACCCAACCAAGTTCAAGAGAAGGCCAAGGAACATTTGAAATCAGTGATAGCAGTTCACTAATGACTAGTAATAGCAGTTAACAGTGCCAAGGAAGATTTGGGATATGAGTTATCAGTTTTCTCTTTTTCGAAGTCATCCAAATATCCAACATTCCAAATTCACAACCAAAACCCCATAATCAAAAGTAAAAACTGAGCTAACTAGATTATAAGTAGAAGAATAGGTTTGAGTCTTAAACATGCATTAAGCAGTGATAATATGTTAGTTTAAACAGGCAAGGTTCAAAGTTAGAAAACTGGAAGTAACAGAAATCATGTATCAGTGTGTTGGTGAACCCAAACTCCTGCTAGAGACCAAACACATTCCAAATCACTAACTACTATGCAAAACCTAATCTACCACATATCATTAAACATATTAGGATCCATATTAACAAGTTAAAATATGAATTAAACCAAAAGAAATCGAATCGAAAATAGAAATCAAACACCAGTGCACAGAACACACAGGCCTGTCCCATGCACACGAGATTTCGTGTCCGACACTGACACCAACTGACACGAGGCTTGGGGAGTGTCATGACAGACACTGCCCCTTGCTCAGTGTCAAAAATCAGGCACTCTAGTGCCCTGTGGTGCCCGTACGAGCACGCTGGTAGCAGGGGAGCTACTGTACTCGTGCACGCGCGCCTGAACCCGTGTGTGCGTGTCCAATATCGACACGACACGACACAAAAACCACTCCAGTGTCCCAAAAACATGTAAGCGACAACAAAACAATGATTCCTATTCAAACACAAAATCAAAATCAATACAAAATGCTCATTGAGGCATTTTGTCGAACACCTATGACTAGTAATTGATACGTGTCCAGAATGGACACGAATCCTCCGACACTTGACACGAATCCTATCCAGACCTTAGGGGGACCCTTATGGCTTCCTATTGGTGAAGACAAAATGAAAATCCATGAAGAAAAGAGAAAGTTACCTATTGGTGAACAATGGGTGAAAAAATCTCCAAATGGAAAGATTTCCACAACCACCCAAATCTCACAAATTGTTGTTTCCCTGCAAATAACCATTACCAATAGCAAGAGCATTGATTTTAGGTCCTAATGGAATTGGTTTGGGAAAGAAAGGATTTAAATTGGATTTTTAATAATTTTGAAGATGGAACCTCACCTCTTTCTTAGAACTTTGATGAACCCTAAAAGAGGCTAGCCCTAAAATCTAGAGACTTTAAGTGGGGGAATCCTAGGTTAAACCTAGGGGCCGGCCATGTTGGGTTGGGTGGGGTTTGAGCTGGGTTAGCTAGTCCTATCAAGTTAGTCACAAAATGACTTGTGAAACCACAAGCCATTTATCAAAACAC
>JANAVB010001800.1:25820969-25889800 GCA_029216955.1 Iris pallida
CAATGCATATTAAACCAACCAAACCAAGTCAAACCAAATCAAACCAATTCTCCTCCACAAAATAACCAAGCCAGGTAAAACCCAATTACGAGAACCAAAATCTGCAAGTCAAGCCAATTACAAGTACATGCCAAAATCTGCGAAAATAAATACAGGTCTGAAATACATGCAAGCTTGACAAAATACATATTCAGAATATGGGTGTTACAACGATAAATAATCAAATGGTCTAAATTGACCCAAAGTTGTGTGAAGTCAAAAGATTGCTAGGGGACAAGTTTGGATGGGATATGATATATCAAATTGAAGTTCATCTTGTCTACTACAAAAATCATGAAGGACATTGTTTCACTTAACAAAATTGCCAAACAAAAGTTGGATTTTGAAAATAACGAGAAAAGTACAAGAAGTACAAATTTGATTCTGGAAAAGTATTGCTATGGAAGTCTGATCTGTAAATGATCACTTTGTTCTTTGGACCATATGATGACGATGAAGAACACTGCTTGAAGTAGAACAACTTGGAAGAACTAAGTCACCAGAAAGGTATCGACGCACTTGGGCACTGATGGCGAGGCCAAATGCTTTCCTGCTTTGCTTCACTCTGTTCTTGAAGAAAAAGTTGAAGAAGAATGCTCCGAAGAATCAAAATCTCGAAGTTCTAATCTCTTTACTCTCTTATTGTCTCTCTGTCTATCTTTTATGAGAAAATGAGTCTATTTATAGACTGGGACTTCTGTGCGTAAAAAGCATCAAAATCTGTCTTTACGCTAACAACTGCCACCCATGATCAGAATCATCCTTTGCATACGTTGACACGCGTCCCATCATTTCAGTGAGAATAGGATACATGTACACACGTTCTTCGAAATATGTGGCATGAAGGCCATGTAGCAAACCACGTTCCAAACTGGCCAGAAAGATAGGGCGTAAAAATAGCCCCAACATCCTTTGGGCGTAAAGCAGTAAGATGAGCGTAAAATAGCTCTGTCATAGGTTTTCCGCGTAAAGTGGTTATTGAATACCTTGAGCGTAAAAATGGCTCAAATAGACTTTACGCACACATTGTTTTATGAGCGTAAGAACTCGTGTAAAACTCCGTACTAAAAGAAACCATATAGTGAGCGTAAAGTAGCTCCATCCACATAAACGACAACAATGGTCTTTGTATAAGACAAATTCCATTAGATTCTGTGGTAAATGCCATCATTATATCTTCATGTCAGAGTTTGCAAAAATGCAGATTTGACAGCTTTGTCCAGCGTAAAAGAGACTGCTCTGTCCTTGGCGTAAAATCATAGGTGTAGACCCAAGCGTAAAATGATCAGCCTGCTTAGGCGTAAATTGATTAGCCTAGTCTTGGGCGTAAAGAGATTACCCGCTCTGCTAGGAGTAAAAACCAATCACTTATGGATGAGATGACTCTTTCTTTGAAGCACTTTTTACGCTCCTACAAGACCCCCTTCAAAGTTTTCAAATACTCCAAAATTTGAAACACTTTGAACAGAAGCGTAAAATTGAGATTTGATCTGCCAGCGTAAAATTTGGGATACGCAACATCCATCCGCGTAAAAGCGGGGATGTCCAACAGTCGCGTAATTTTTAATAGTGTCGGTCAACACTTAATTGTCACAATAATTTCTTTTTTCGAAACTTTCGAATGCCTTTTCGCTTCCCCGAGTTTTTATTTATAATGAACAGTTTCCAATGAGAAATATGGAAAGTTGATTTAACCGTATAAATGAGGAGAAATTTTTCACTCTTGTCATTCATCTCCATAGTGACATGGCGCCCAAGAAGAGATTAACAATGAAGAGGCTTCGGGCTCAAGGATTGACTTTGAGCGAGCACGCAACTTTGTAGCGTGCTTCGAATTAACTCCAGCAGTCTTCAGTCGCATCGATGGTGGTCCCCCGACTGCATATGAGGGCTCAGGAGATGCAGAAGTGTTTTTAAATCTGATGCTCGCTCCGGGATCCACAACATGCATGAATTAGTGCCTCCCTTCCTCAGTCCAACGAAGGAGAGGGAAAATGAAATTCTATGTATTGCGACTCTCTTATATAGGGTCCACTCTCCCCTTTTTATAAATAAAGTCTGATGTTACTCAACTGTTCAACACTTATTTTGACTGCTTCCATGGTTTTCATTCCCAAGAAACAAACCTGACACGTGGCGTCTGTCTTGTGGTTACGAGAGCCTTTAAATAGGATCTTTCCCCGAAATAGACTCATCCCAACAGTTCCTCAGCCTTTATAAATAGCCAGAATGTTTCAATATTCTCGTACTCATTCCTCTGAAGATAACTTTCTGTGATGTTGTTCTCCAACAAATGAGGATGGCGAAGCTTTCCCACGGTGTTCTTTTGTATGCCCAGTCATTAGACGCAGATTCAACCACCATTAGAGCTAAACCATTCGACTCAAATGGTAATTCGATTATAAGCAAATATCTGTCTTCGAATTTTTTTTTTGTTGAAAATATCTATTCATGAGCGTAAATTCTTGACGAGCGTAAAAAAAAAAAACTTGTTGAAGCATTGGCGTAAAGTCCTTGCTGAAGTATCGGCGTAAAAACCTATCTGAATCACTGGCGTAAAAGCTTTATTTTAATCACTGGCGTAAAAGCCTTACTGAATCACCGGCGTAAAAGCCTTGCTGAAGCACTGGCGTAAAAAGCCTTGCTGAATCACCGACGTAAAAGCCTTGCTGAAGCACTGGCGTAAAAAGTCTTGCTGAATTACTGGCGTAAAAAGCCTTGTGATCTGTTTTTAGTTAGCGTTTAATATGCATCTGATAATACTTATGTTTTAAAACAGTTCTTCTTTGTTGTTTTCTGCAGAAGTTTGACTGAGCAGCTTTTCCGAACCGGCATTGGCGATTTTGATGTTGTGAGGAGCGTTCTTCTGACATCAACATCAGGGAGCTCATGCGCTTTTGACGCGCGAATCAGACAACTCAGAACTCTTCGTGAGATAGAAGGGTCTTCCTCTGTTGGTAGAAGAGCCTTTATACACGGAGAGTTGGATGGTGGAGTCAACTCTACCCCGAGAAATCGGGTAGTATTTCTTTCACGGCAGAACTAGGAATCGTATCCCAATGCTGGATACATTCCTATCTCCTTTGAGGTGCCGCCACTAATCCACCAATTATATTGGCAGCAACACGCCTTCGGGCTGCCATACTCTGGGGTTCTCCTCTCGTCTGAGAGAAACCAGAGTTTGATTCCTGCTGGTCAGAAATTGCCACCAACAACGAACCCGTCAAAGAAGATCAAAGAAGAAATAGATCTCTATTAGGTTATCGTTTGGTGTATAAATGAAAATCCAAGAATGTAAGAGATTTCCATTATAACTTGTAAGAAAGTCTAAGAAATATAATAGACTTTTTTTTTGATGATATGGGAAATGAAATGATGATTCTTCTATGATCAATGATTTGTATCTATCTGGATGTAATAGGACATGATAGATAAATAAATCTTATTTTCTGTTTTAGAGTATATGATACTATCAGAGGTAATATGGACATAATAGCATATATGAACTCAAAAGAAAATTAGATTAATATCTATGCAGAGGTCAATAGAAGTGATAGATAGAAAAAGAAAGCAGATTTAATATTTATTCAGAGGTCATGGAAACATGATAAATAGCGAATCCCACTTTCTAATCAAAAAAGAAGATATAAATCCCTTTCCCAGGAAACAAGAAGTCAGCTTAACCAAACCTTGGTAGCTGGGGAATAAGAAGACATATATTGTGAGCATATACGTCAAAACGGTGGACGAATCAACGTATTTCTTGGGAACAGAAAGGATGATTCAATTCCATAATTAAATGGATGAACCTGGTAACATGAACGGACGAGTCTTTTCGAAAATGAAAAGTCGTTTTCAATTTCAGAGACTAGTTCATTAGTAATCCTCCTCTATAAATAGGTGAGAATTATCTGTAATCATTTCATTCTTATTTCTGCTCCTCTATTGGAAAGTCTTCCGAGGATGTACAGCAAAAGAATGAAGTCCTCCGGAAAATCGAGGGCATCATTGATACGTTCCCTGTTGAGCCCCCTGTATCAGGCTCATCAGGCTCAACCGAAATAGGTGGAAGCTCTTCTGCGTCCAAGCCACCCGAAGACATCCTTGCTTTTTTAGTAGAGCCAGGGAAAACTCCTGAAGAAGAAGCGTCGAGGATGGCTGTCTGCAAATTTTTTATGAGTTCAGGAAATGACGCCTTCTATGCATTGGCCGACTATGTATTCAATAACGAAGGGAGTGGCCCTCGTCCTTAGTCTTTATCTTGAACAAATAATAATAAAAGAAGTTTTATTTTTGTTCTGTCTTCTCTTTTTATACATAGTATTCTTAAGAAATTTGCCATTGATCGGCAGCATGAGTAGATCCATTGGGTTTTGACAACCGATAGGCCCATTGGAGAACACGGACTCAATTACATACGGGCCTTCCACTTCGCTAGGAATTTCCCTTTGCTTTTGTGAGTCATCACCATTGGTCTCCGAACAGCTAATACAAGCTCGCCAACTTTGAATACCCTCTCCTTGACTTTACGATTAAAAGTTCGAGATATACGGGCTTGATATAGTTCAATGTGCTGTTGTGCTTGAAGACGTTTCTCATCTAATCCTTCAAGTTCCTGGAGTCGTAAGCGATCATTATTCTCTGTAGTTAGCTCTTAGCAATGGCTATTCGTAGAGAAGGGATTGGATTTCCAATGGAAGAACAGCTTCGCATCCATAAACCAATGAGAATGGTGTAAAACTAGTAGGAGTCCGGACTGTTGTTCGATAAGCCCATAAATATTCTCCAAGTTTTCATTCCAATCACGTTTATTAGAAGAGACAAACTTTTTGAGAAGTTTAATGATTGTCTTATTGAAAGCTTCAGCTAAACCATTAGCAGCTGGATTATAAGCCGTAGAAGCCAAATTCTGAATTTGATTCTTGTCACAGAATCGATAAAATGCTTGACTGACAAATTGTGGACCATTGTCATGAATTATTCGTCGAGGAATCCCGAAGCGATAAATGACATGGTGCTTGATGAAACTGATCACATTAGATGTTTTCACTTCTGTAAGGGGGACTGCTTCTGCCCACTTCGAAAAGTAATCGGTTATAGCTAGTATAAACCGATGTCCTTTGACAGAAGGAGGGTTAATAGGACCAATGACATCCATACCCCAAGCTTCGAAGGACCAAGAGGCTGCTGTAGGATGTAGAAATTCAGATGGTTGATGAATAAAATCAGTATGAATCTGACATGTTTTACATCTTCTGGCATAGTCTACAGCATCTGCTATCATAGAAGGCCAATAATACCCCATTCTTCGAATGCGATCTTATAATTTAGGACCTGGTTGATGAGCGCCACAAATACCATCATGAGCTTCTCGCAGTGTTTGTTTAGCTTCACTTTCTGAGAGACAACGCAGCAAGAGTCCATCATAGGAATGTCAGTATAACATATGTAAAGACGAATCATAATAAAACCGAAATGACCGTCTTTTAATTGATGCAACTTCTTTAGGATCTTCAGGCAAAATCCCATGAACTGCATAATCAATGAATGGAGTTCTCCAATCTTTCTGCTGGGAACTTGACTCTGTAGTATAACTTTGTTCAATATGCAGATTACTCTTCACAGAACAAGTCTCGGTCCAACAAAGTAATTATATTTTGCCTTCGGATTAGGACAGCCAAGTCTGCAGCTAAACTGGCAAGAGCATCAGCCTCCACATTCTGAGAACGTGGTACAAATTCAATAAAGAATCCTTTGAATGATAGGACCAACTCGACTACCACCTGATGATAGGGGATGAGATCAGGATTTCTGACTTCATAAGTCCCTCTAACTTGATTAACGATCAATTGAGAATCTCCATAAGCCTCTAAGAATTCAATATTCAATTGTTTTGCTACTTGGAGACCAATCAATAGAGCATTATATTCTGCTACATTGTTAGAGCATGGCTGATTAAAAGAATAGGCACGGTATATGACCATTTTGTCAGGAGAAACCAAGACAATTCCTACCCCAGAGACAATATTGCCTTTAGGTCCCACTCGTGATGCTCCATCAAAATATATTGCCATATATCATTCTTCAAAGTCATGTTACAATCTACACTTCGTCTGGAATGTCTTCATATAACTTCGAAGTTTCAGGTATAGGATGAGCAGCTAAGAAATCAGCTAACGCTTGGCCCTTCACTGATTTTTGAGGCACATAAATCATGTCATCAGGAGTGAGCAACATCGTCCAGGTAGCTAACCTGGAATTAAGGATGCTCAGTTTTCTCATCAATACCCGAATGGGATTTATTCTGGAGATGACATGAATAGTCTGTCCAGTGACATAATGCCTTGTCTTTTGGACGGCAAAAACCAAAGCTAGACATTCATTTTTCACAGGAGTATATCTGTGTTCAGTTCCGACCATCAATCTGCTCAGATAATATATTGCTTGTTCATGATCCATATCACTTTTTTGTGCCAGAAGAGCGCCAAGTGAATGATCCAAGGCTCGAACATATAGCAAAAATGGTCTTCCTATCACCGGAGGTACCAGAACAGGCAGGTTTGTGAGATATTGCTTAATGTCATTGAAGGCTTTTTGATACGCTTCATCCCAGACGAAAGATACCTCTTTCTTTAATAAACGGGAGAAAGGTTGACATCTTCCAGAAAGATTAGATATAAATCTTCTGATATAAGCAATACGGCCCTGAAAGCCACGGAGTTCTTTCAGATTACGAGGAGGACGCATTTCAAGAATTGCTTTAACCTTATCAGGATCAACATGGATACCTTGAGAGGTAATGACAAATCCTAGAAACTTGCCACTGGAAACCCCTAAGAAAGACTTAGTAGGGTTCATTTTCAATTGATGCTAGCACATTAATTCAAATATTGTTCTCAAGTCCTGAATGTGATCATCCTTTGATCGACTTTTAACAGCAATGTCATCTACATAGCATTCAACTATCTTCCGTAGATGTTCTTGAAAGATATTGCTCATAGCCGTTGATACGTGGCGCCGGCATTTTTAAGACCAAACGGCATAACTGTATAGCAGTAGACCCCAAGAGGTGTACGAAAAGCGGTGTGCTTCTCATCTTCTGGATGCATCTTGATCTGATTGTATCCTGAGAATCCGTCCATGAAAGACATGCGTTCAAAACTGTCACTCCACGTTCCCAGAATACGTATTTTAATACATGTACTGCTTTAATGTATTTATTTAATATTTATCATGTATTATCCTGTATTTAAATTCCTTTAAATTCATGCTAATTAATTATCTGCATTTTACTTTCTGCTTTTATTTCTCTGCTTTAGCTAGACTTGGGTTCGGCTTGGTTTGGTTTAGTTGGTTGGTTCATCATGAACCAAACCTAACACCTCCACCTACCACCACCTTTTCATTTAAAGCCAACCCCTCCCCCTTTCTCTCTCTTCATTATCTCTCCTTCACCATTACTCTTTTTCCTCATTACTCTCTCCACCTACCAAACCCATAGGCAAGTACATCTTGCTTCTTCATGAGGACCCATTTTTATGGTTCCATTCTCTTTTCCTTGTGATTCTAAGAGAGTTTAGAACTTGGCATTTTTCGTTTTGAAGTTTTATTTTTTAGTAGATCTAAAAATTAGTTATTTTCGGATTTTGGTGGTTTTGATCTATCAAACTTCTTTGTTTTTAAGTTTTGATGGTTCCATGTTGTAGAGAATTTTATTCTACCCAATTTTGACCTTTGCAAAGTTGGATTTGGACTTATTTTGACCAAGTTATGGACTTTTGAAGCTTTGGGTTCAACTATGGAGTTCTTGCTGATTTTGGAGAAGACAGTGAGCAGTGGGCGTGAGCTTTTTAGCTTGAGCCACTGAGCTGCGCGCGCTCTTTAGCGCAGCGCAGTCTGCCTCATACGCTGCCTTTTGGCAGCGTATGGTCTTGTATACGCTACCTTGATGGGGAGTCGTATGGAGTACATACGCTACCTTAGTAAGGAGTCGTATGGAGTTCATACGCTGCCTTTTGGAAGCGTATGACTTGCGTACGCTGGCTTGGATAGTAAGGAGTCGTATGGAGTTCATACGCTGCCTTTTGGAAGCGTATGACTTGCGTACGCTGGCTTGGATAGTAAGGAGTCGTATGGAGTTCATACGCTGCCTTTTGGAAGCGTATAACTTGCGCACGCTGGCTTGGATAGTAAGGAGTCGTATGGAGTTCATACGCTGCCTTTTGGAAGCGTATGACTTGCGTACGCTGGCTTGGAGGGTAAGCAGTCGTATGGAGTCCATACGCTAGCTTGACCTGAGCGTACGTTGACCTGAGCGTATGCCGACCTGAGCGTATGCCGACTTGAGCGTAGCTTGACCTGAGCGTATGCCGACCTGAGCGTATGCCGACTTGAGCGTAGCTTGACTTGAGCGTAGCTTGACCTGAGCGTACGCTGACTTGAGCGTAGCCTGCTTACCCTGGATCCTCTATAGCCCTGTATATTGATATCTTATTAGATATTTAACGTCCATTTTATATCCTTACGCCTTTTGGCATAAACTTGATATAGTCATGATATGCTAATATTTTTGTTAAATATAGATTGTTATGTGGGATATACCATGTGTCGTGAATGGAGTTATAGATACCCCGATTGACTGGAATTAAACCCTGAGAGTTGTAGACTCGACCCCACTGAATATTAGTTGACTTTCATGCCTTGTCACCATTGATAATGATCGTGACCTTGACTAATAATTGATCATGTGTTCCTAGTTGGAACTAAGAGACTGGCTAGTCGTCTTATTAAATTGAATAAATAAGACACATTCATATTAATTATGAACTATTGAAATCGACTAGCTAATTCCGAATATTGGCATACAGGCACATGCAGGCTTCAATTCATTTATTATTTATTTATCTTACCAAAGAAGCATGTGTACTTTATGGTCAAGGCATGATTACTCCGTGGTTAGTTTTGATTGTTGTATTACGCTATGTAAGACCTACAATCCGACCGCACTGGTATCATTGTAGAGTTGCGCATATCGTACCCCGTACAAAAGTACTCATTCTGAATGACCATGATCCACGGCATGGTACTTCACTCAACGTAGAGACTATTAAGTTAAATAAAATAATGATTGCATGGAGAGAATGGATTTTCGAGTTCTTATATGGCAGCCCTCTTGGGACTAGTAGTGCCCGACAGGCCGGTTGGTCCCCACAGATACTGTAAACCTGCCATACGGGCACGGAGCGGTATCTGGTTATATTATTTATTGTATATTATATATTGATGACGGGCGTCCCGCTGGGACTCGTCTAATTCATGATTGGCGCAATTGATTGACTGGGTAAACTAGCCTTGCTTGCACATAGTAAGAACTGAGAAATCCTCATTGCATAAAACCAAGATAACTTGGGACTCACATTAGCAAGCCGTAGTAGTTGCCTGGCCGTTTAAATTGATTTGATTGTGCACTGTACCTACTCTGTTACTTAACTGAGATGATCAGAATGTCAGGACATGACGGGCCAACTTCTGTCCTTGTTTGGTTGGGAGGTTGGTTCGAAGTGTCGTGATGTTGTGTGAGTCCTAGTAGATAGCAGAGATCTATTATCATATTCTCTTATTACTGGTTTTAGTTCTCATGTCGTGCTTCTATGTGGTACTTGCTATTAGAGGTCTAACCTCTCTGGTTTTGCATGGCCAGATTTAGAGCCAGTCCCCGAGGATCCAGCTTACTTCTACCTCCAAGATGGTCAACACTAGAGGGATGATCGCAGGAGGACTCGAGTGGGTTTCTTACTTCCCCGCCCATTTTGTTATCTACTTTACACTTTGCCGTTTGGCACCGACATGTTAGTCGGATTGTCTTGTACCTACTTTTGCATAATTGTAACTAAGTCAGGCTGCAGCTGCTAACAATTGTGTATACTTACTACATCATCTGGCTGTATTTTGTAAAGCCAAATATCAAGAATATTTGACTGAGCGTTTGGGACGCCTTACTGCTTTATCTCACATGTTCTCTATTTCTGTTTCTTGTTTGAATGATTGAGACAATAGATGTAAAGTGACCATAGTGAGACTTTCATGTAGTATGCACCCCCTCGTCTTGTAGACAGCATTGATCGTATTATACGGTATTCATCTACCCGTAATACGTAGCTGGCTGAGTCATTCCCCCGCTCTCCAGTATTCTGGTTCTGGAGCGTGACAAAAACCACATGTATTGTCTATCATGACATCAGTAATTAGAAGTGGAAATTCGTCCTTTGGATAAGTCGTATTAAGATCTCGGTAATCTATACAAACTCGGACTTTTCCATTCTTCTTCATAACAGGAACAATATTGGCCACCCAATCTGGGTGTTGTTCTTCACGAACAAAGCCATACGTAATCAGTTTCTTGACTTCTGCTTCAATTGCATCCATCATATCTGGTCTAAAGCACCGTTGCTGTTGTTTTACAGGCTTGACATTAGGCAAAATGTTGAGTTTATGAGTAACAACTTTAGGATCTAGCCCTGGCATATTCTCATAACTCCATACAAAGATGTCAATATATTCTTTGATAAGTTTTATCAACTCTTCCTTTTCATCTTCAGAAAGATTCTTACTGATGAATATTGGTTTGGACGTAACTCCATCTCCAACATCAATCTGGATAACCTCATCTTCTGTAGGTGGCTGTCGTTGTTCAAAACGAAGTTTCCATTGAGTATCCATCTGTTGAGCCCAAGGATCATTCTCAAATGGCTCTGATTCATCATCGGCTTGAACCATATTGACTGAGAATATTTGCCCAGATTCACGATATGAGGAACGAGACATATCGGATTCGATGAATAGAATTTCTTCCGAATCTGATGATTGCGAAGAGCTAGAAGATAATTCTTCTTGTATATCGTCATTAAACATGTGGGACGGATCATATCCCAACCCATGACGAGTCTTTTGGTAAAACGGATCACCACATAATGGTAGTCGTCTACCCTTGCCCTGATTGAGATCTTGCATAGTCTTCAAATCATACCCCATGTTCTGGATGATCTTAATAGATTGCTGACTGTATTTGTCAATTTGGATTCTTTCTTTGTCTTTATCCTTCAGCTCATCTGTCTGAGCAACGGGGATATTTCTAGCCAGGCCAAACACAATTTGGCGCTAGTTTTTATTATCAGACGGAACCACGAAATAAGATTCTTCATGACGTCTAAAAGTTACGCAAGCTTGTGATGAAGCGGCCACAGGTAGAAGATAAGGAGAAGATGTTAGGAACATTTGAGCATACGGTCCAACATCTGTATAAGGAGGGAGAGAATTCTCCTTATGATCAATGTATAAAGTTTCTTCCGGTTCTATGTTGTCTTTATATTGATGACTTTGATTATCAGAAGATAAAGTCATTCTCTCAATAAACTTAACAGCCATATACTCGAACAGGAAATCTTCATTGATATCAAAAAGTACAGAATGATCAATATTTACATTATTTACAATCTGATTGCTACGCTTCGGATTAATCAACAGTGGACCATCATCCATATTCTGCGTAGATTTGCCAAGATTGACAATCAATGGTAGTTCTGGATCATTCGTACAAGAAGTACGTCCTTTGACCTTGATCATAAAAGGTTGAACTTGGCTTTTAGCAGGAATGTTTATTGATTTCTCAGATAAAGTTTGAGTTCTTCCTTTAACCTTGATTATCAAAGGTTGATCATTGACAGGTTGGGATTGGATTCGTCCCTTGACTATGATCTTCAAAGGTTGCTCCTCTGGCGGATCTTCATTAATAGACTGATCCTCAGATGATGATTGATCTTCAGCCATGTCTGATATATCTTTCACATGCTCTTGTTTATAAAACCTTGAATCAGAGAAGTAGGCTTCGACACCCTTGAACGGATTAATATCAGCAAACTCGGTTTTCACAACTCCTTGGGAGTCCACATATTTGAAACATTGGTGAAGAGTTAAAGGCACAATATTGTGCTCATGAATCCACAGTCTTCCAAGAAGAATATTATAGGATACGTTCGAGTTGATAACATAGAATGTTACCATAGTTCGAAGATTACCAATCTGAATCTGCAGACGAATCTTCCCCAGTGGTTTGCTCTTGCCAGAGTTAAAACCGACTATCGTAGTACTAGTGTAAGTCAGCTCACTAGTAGGAATCCTCAGGGGTCTTAGCATGCTCTGAAGAATTATACTAATTGAAGACCCATGATCAATGTAAATCCTGTCAATTTCAATGGATTCGATATATCCAGTGTAGCACAGAGGCCTATCATGCTTGTTGTGTTTCAATAGCATATCCTCTTGTGTAAAGGTGATATTGGGAATTGCTTCCATCACACTATGACATTGCGGACATGATACTGGTATATTATCAGGAGTCTTGAGTTGAGCCAAGCATGAATCTGCTTGAAGTAAAGCTTCGCTCAAAGTCTCTCTGCTTTCTCTGGAAAGACGAAGCAGTTCAAATATAGAAAGTCTAGCCGGAGTATTGGCTAACTGAGCTAGAATGTCAAACTTGTAAGGCTTCATCACCACCCCCTGATTGGAAGCAGACTTCAATGGGATATCAAAGCGTACTGCCTTCTGTTTCCCCTTTTCAACCACAGACGGTTTAATAGGAACAGGAGAAGGTTGAACTGGTAGAGTTTCCACTACATCTTCTGCTTCTTTGGAGGATCCCTCATAGTCTTTGTGGTACTCTTTTCCAGATCTTGTACCAGCAAAAGTTTCTTCTTCAGACTCAGGAGAAGGAAGTACCATATTACAGGATTTAGTCTTTCTTCCCTTAGCCTTCTTCTTGTGAGGGTTGTTACGAGGAACTTCAGAACCCAATCCAGCAGTAGAATTCTGATTTTGAATTTGTAAAGGAAGACGTATTCCTTTATCATAATTCAAACCTTCTGCTTTTTGAAAGTCGTAACCCATCTTTCTCATGAGAAGGACAGATTGTTGACTATACAAGTGGATAGGCAGTGAACTTTGGACATGTGTTTCAGCACAGGAAGAGGAAGAAACCTCTGCAACTACAGGAGAATGAAGCATAGACGTCTCTGTAGTTAAGGGGGGAGAAGGATTCAGGATACGAGGAGAAATCCCTGTTGGAGCTTTTTCATAAGCAGCAAAAACTTGTTGTGCCCGGTATAAAGGAACACTATTCATGGCTAGCCACTGCTGATGAGTAAGTTTGAGCTTGGTAGGAGGAGCTAGACTTGGAGGACAGATGTTTAGTCCTTTCAGTCTATCTTCTAGAGGAAGGCCATCCCATAGATGATCCAAGTCATCAGGATTTATAATAACATGAGAAATCATGTTGCAGGTTTTGACTTTCTTACCTTTCTTGGATTTTAAAGTTTTACCTTCATTTTCCAACTCAGATACTAAGTCGGGATGTACCCACATGATTTCACCATTCTTCAATGTGAGCGGCAGCAATCCTGTATTTTCTTCCCTGGCAGGCGGGATATTCACGATCTTCATATTTGTCTTCAGAATTGGGATAATTTCATCTGGGACTTGCTGTGGAGAAAAATCCCCAAACTGAAGAGAAACCATATTGGTTGTAACCGTATGGTCATCATTGGTTATAGTGATAGCGCCACCATTTATCAGCTCTTGGATATTCTTTTTCAAGACATAGCAAGCACTGGTAGGATGATTAATGTATCTATGATAGATATAATATTTGAGATTGTCAGTCAGATTCACCTCATTAGGCCTTTTTGGCTCTGGAATCTGAAGTTTACCACTTTTCACCAGACATTGAAATATCCCTAGGATATCACTTTCGTCAAAAGAGTATTCTTCCTTTGGCCTGGAAGATTCCTGATTATTTGGCGTCGTTTTGTTCTTGGAGAGATTGACCATAAGAGTATCTTTTTCTTTCACATTACGATTGCCAGGATTATTACCAGGATTACTTTTCTTTACTTTATCTTCTGAAGCGAAAATCATCCCGTGTTCACGAGCCAACCTACCATTGGTCTCAGCAGAAACTGCTGCTATGATAAACGAAGCCCAATCTGTGAATTGGGAACCTGTAAAGACAGCAATGGATGGTCGCAGATTCATCTTGCATGTATCGATCAACGCTGAATCTGGCATACCAGGAGGCATCTTTAGAGTAGCCTGTCGGAAACGTTCAATGAACGTCCGAATATCTTCTTTCTCCTTTTGTTTGATTTCTATCAAGGAGGACATGTTCATGTCCATACCTCCTTCATAGAAGCGGGAGAGAAACATTGCCTTGAATTCGTCAAAAGACGAAATAGAGTTATCGGGTAAGCTACAATACCAGTCGTAAGCTGAACCCGTCAGGCACCCGATGAACACTCGAGTGAGAAGAGCATCATTTTTCTGTAAGTGTACAGTCATAATATCAAAGTAATTGATATATTGACTGGGAGATGCTTTTCCATCGAATAAAACCATGGATTGTGGCTTGAACTTCGGTAGGAAGGGTACATCATTCCAATGAGGAGGATAAGGTTGCTTAATCCCTAACCTCTGGAGCTGATCTTTGTGCCTCAAAACATCAAACTGTGCTTTGAGTTCACGCACTACTTGAATGGCTTCACTGGTTTGAGGAAGCACATTTGATTGAATGGTTGTTGGATGTACCGTAACCCCCACTGGAGGTGGTACATCTTCTGGAATGATGGGATCTGGAGATGCAGAATTTTGATTAACAGCCGGCTCTTGAGTATTCAAAGGTATTTCAGTCCCTTGACTATCTTGAGTTTGTGCTGCTACTGGTATCGGAGTTATTACTGTGGGTTGAGCAGTTTGCTGATTCAAAATTATCTGATGCATGCTTTACACCATGTTAAGCATGTCTTTCAATGATTGCTCCACGGCAGTGAGACGTTGTTCCGTATTAGCAGATGACGTCTCTGGTTCATCTCCAACATCGTAGGATTCAACCTCTCTTGAAGATATAGAGGGATTAGTATAGAAGTATGAATCCACACTATCGGTATCAGACTCAAAAGATTGAGTACCCCCAGCTTCTGAATCAGAAGTCTGCAATTGTCTTTGTCTTCTTGATCGAGTATTCTGATATACTCCTTCAAAGGAATCAAGAAGCCTGTTGAACTGTTGTTGACCTGGGGTTTGGGACATATTCCGTCTTGGATGTCGTCCTCTGTTAGTATGAGATGCCATGTTGACTGACACATATGACAGCTCATGTTCTTGATCTTCAGCTTGATGTTGAGGCGAGTTAAAACTTAAACGATCAAAACTGACTGTTTTGAAGCCGAACAACAACAGTTGATCACAACCTGGTGATAATCATAATAATGTTTTTCTTGGGAGAATGTTACCGGAGATTGTCTGTTCTTACGTTTTTGCATTAGCAATTCACGTAAATCAGAAGGAACATATGGAGTATTCTTCTTTATTACATTTGGGGTAGAAAAACGTTTAGTCCCTTGTGTATAAAGAAGATTACTTGCTGCATTCGCAGAACCAAACTGTACATTTTTACGCGTTTGGAGTTGTGTGCGTAAATCTTGAGATTTAGCACGAAGGACTCTATTTTCATGGCGTGTAATTTGTAAGTTTGGTACTTTGCGTAAAGCAGTATAAGAAGGTTGTTGGTGTAGGACAGAAGCTTTACCAACGACATTTTTACGCTACACACGTTTAGGTACATTCACATTAGATGTGCAAACATCGTTATGAATTTTATCTACACTGTCAAAGACAGGAGACTTACCTTTACGCGTGGAGCGTGAAAATTGATTATCTACCACATCACAGACGGGAGATTTTGCTTTACACGAGGAGTGTAATTTATTTGGGCCTACCACGTTACCGACGGAGACTGATTCTTACACTCAGAAGCATAAACTTTAGAGTCTGTCCCATTACAAATGGGAGATTCATTCTTATGTACTGAGCGTAAAATTTGGTTCTTACCCACTGAGCGTAAAACTTGATTCTTACGCAGTGGGCGTGAAACCTGATTATCTTCACCATTACAAACGGAAGATAAATCTTTACACATTGAGTGCAACTCTGAAGTAAGGACTGCCTCGTTACGAACGGGAGCCCCTACGACAGGAGTGGGAAGAATTCCCTTGTCATCAGAAGCAACAGAGAGATCAGAAACCGCTTTGGATTTGGGAATCCAAACTTTTCGTGCTTTGCGAGACTTTTGAACATTGGAGTGGCGAGAACCACCCCCAGTTCGGAGCATTTCTTCATAGGCAGTCTGGTCGAAGTGCACAACCAGAGTCTTCTTGGTCGAACCGACCGAAACATCATCATATTGAGCAATCGCCTCCTCGTCAGAGGAGAAGGTCGTCCCCAGCAGAGTCGCCATTTTGTTTCACTTAACAAAATTGCCAAACAAAAGTTGGATTTTGAAAATAAAATGAGAAAAAGTACAAGAAGTACAAATTTGATTCTGGAAAAGTATTGCTATAGAAGTCTGATCTGTAAATGATCACTTTGTTCCTTGGACCATATGATGATGATGAAGAACACTGCTTGAAGTAGAACAACTTGGAAGAACTAAGTCACCAGAAAGGTATCGACGCACTTGGGCACTGATGGCGAGGCCGAATGCTTTCCTGCTTTGCTTCACTCTGTTCTTGAAAGAAAAGTTGAAGAAGAATGCTCCGGAGAATCAAAATCTCGAAGTTCTGATCTCTCTATTCTCTCCTTGTCTCTCTGTCTGTCTTTTATGAGAAAAATGAGTCTATTTATAGACTGGGGCTTCTGTGCGTAAAAAAGCATCAAAATCTGTCTTTACGCTAACAACTGCCACCCATGATCAGAATCATCATTTGCATACGTTGACACGCGTCCAAACTGGCCAGAAAGAATAGGGCGTAAAAATAGCCCCAACATCCTCTGGGTGTAAAGCAGTAAGATGAGCGTAAAATAGCTCTGTCATAGGTTTTCCGCGTAAAGTGGTTATTGAATAACCTTGAGCGTAAAAATGGCTCAAATAGACTTTACGCACACATTGTTTTATGAGCATAAGAACTCGTGTAAAACTCCGTGCGTAAAAGAAACCATATAGTGAGCGTAAAGTAGCTCGATCCACATAAACGACAACAATGGTCTTTGTATAAGACAAATTCCATTGGATTCTATGGTAAATGCCATCATTAATATCTTCATGTCAGAGTTTGCATTAAATGCGAGATTTGACAGCTTTTTCCAGCGTAAAAGAGGCTGCTCTGTCCTTGGCGTAAAATTATAGGTGTAGACCCAAGCGTAAAATGATCAGCCTGCTTAGGCGTAAATTGATTAGCCTAGTCTTGGGCGTAAAGAGATTACCCGCTCTGCTAGGCGTAAAAACCAATCACTTATGAATGAGATGACTCTTTCTTTGAAGCACTTTTTACGCTCCTACAGACATTTTGAGAGATGGGCATGTCTTGTGCTCCAAAAATCAAATACACGAAAAAGTACATATATAATCCTAATTAAATATACAATATAACCTAATAAATAGAAATACTATAAAATAAATAAAAAATAATTTCCAAAAATTAGGGTCCTCACATCTAAATTGTAAAAAAAATAAAAAGTTTAGGGAATTTATATATGGGGTAACGAAACGACACTGAAGATGGCGCGCTGGAGCATCTGGACGGAAGGTGTAGTGCCCCGCTCCGCAAAGGCACTTGATAAACAAAGAGATCGGATTGCTGGCTCTGCAACAAAAGACGATTGATCTAGGTGAGTGGACAAAGACTCATTTTATGATTCGCTTACGCCTAATAAGAATCTGAGTTTTTGAATAAATGCTATTGCTAACAACAAGATGGTAATCATTGAGTATGCTTGTAAGAGATTTCACATACTGCTATGCTAAGAACAAGAAAAGAGAACTTGTATGCTAAGAAGAATTGTTGCCTGCTAATAAAAATGATAGGATGCCTGTATGCTAAAAGAAAGATTGTTGCCTGATAAAAAGAAAGAACTTTTGCGATGTTAAATCAAACGAGATGCCTGCCATGTTAAAAGTTAGAGATATTGTCTCAAAAGAGAGAACTATTGCCATGTTTAATAAAAAGAGAAAAGAGATCGCTCACATGTCCTGAATTCGTATACTTGCAAAGAAAGAATTTTTATGCTTAATCTGAACAGAACTGCTATCATGTTTCAAAGAAATGAATGATTGTTTGTCCCTCAAATATGCTCTGAATGCTAGACATGTACAGATAGACTTGTATATGTTGCAAAGGAAAAGAGTTATGTAGGAGCTTCGGCTCTGAGATCACAGATTTTCAATTAAATCGTCACTATTTTCATTGTCCTCATCATTATCATCATCATCATCATCTAGCAAGGGAGCAATTGTTTGAGAAGAAGAACTAGCACCTGTCTTAACATGTTGGTAATTATAAACAAATTCATCATTAGTTTTATTAGCAAATGATGATACTTGAATAACATATAAACTAATATACGGTGATTGCGAATTAATCTCAAGAATAAAATTCCATGCTTCTTCACCATCTATCAATAAACATGTGGAACCAAAAACAGACTTTAAAATAAATTGATAACTAATAGAAAAATGCGTAGAAATTAAATTGCATAAATTTTCTAAAGTAATATGACGATAAGTTGTAAAAAATTGGGTGTCACCTCCTTCGTAAGATAACCCACTTACTCTACCTCCATGTGAACATACTATTTTAATATTATGATCCATGAGAAAGAAGAAGTAGTTTGAGAACATTTAGCTAATAGAGAGTCGTGTTCACATTGCAAGGAGCGAGAGCTTGTAAGAGGGAGAGACTAGCTTCCATCAAGAGATAGAGCTTCCAAGCTTCAGAGAATTGCTTATGCGGGAGATGGAGAAAGTATTGTGTTTGTGTGGAGAGAGAGAGAGAGTTAAACTTAGCAATAAATAGAAAAAGAAAAGAGACGTTGAAATGTAGCCATTGGAATATAGACGTTAAAAAATTATCCGTTGGAAGGGGTCTTCCTGACTCATCTCCCATGAACCCATCCAGCATGCCATGGGAGATGGCGCGTCACCTGCCGCGCGCCATGGGCGCTAGCACATCATCCCCGCGCGCCATGGGCGCTAGCACGTCCCCCAAGTGTGCCATTATCGTTGGCGCGTACCCCCCCTTCCGTCCAGATGCTCCAGCACGCCATCTTCAGTGTCGTTTCGTTACCCCATATACAAATTCCCTAAACTTCTCATTTTTTTTACAATTTAGATATAATTCTTTACCCTATATAAAAATTTGTAAATTGTATTTACATTCAATTGGTGCACCAAATCTGAGAACATTCATTCCAACTACTATGAGTCTCATGCAACCAAAATAACCACGATACCACTAGCAACATCCTTTGTTGTAAAAGGATAGAGTAAACAATAAAGCATTGCAAAGACAATATTCTTTGAGGAATCCAAACCTCATTACTAATTTTTTGTATTAGTAAGGGATCATTATAGGTGGATAAAACTCACATGTAATAATAGTATTTTCGAGGAATAAAAGAACAACAAATAAATCTTCCCTATTTCTAGACCCCTGACGATGTTTGTCTAACATTCTTTCATAAAAGCGTAATAGCTCATTGACCTAGTTTCATGACAACGATTATGCTTCAAGGTTTGGATAATTTATTGATGCGACAAGACCAGAAGTTCTTACATTTACTCTCCATCCTAGTGGTGTTAGAGCGGACATTCAGAGGGACCGGCAAGTAGGGGTGGGCATTATGTTAATTCGGTTTAAACTGAACCAAATAATCCAAAACCGAATAAGCAAAACCGAAACCGAACCGAATTAAATCGGTTTGATTTTCGGTTTATTCTTCTTCTTTTTTGCGTTTTTTAATATATATAGTAACGAAATATATATATATATATGTGTGTGTGTGTGTGTGTGTGTGTGTGTGTGTGTGTGTGTGTGTGTGTGTGTGTGTGTGTCCAGCGCCCGTAGCGCAAGTGGCACGAGAGGGGGGGCTCCCGGCGGGGAGACCCGGGGTCGAGCCCCCCCTCCCGTACTAACCCGGCTGGGTGGTGTCGACGGGATTAGTGGTGATGTCCGGACATATAAAAAAATAAATTTTATATATATATATATATATATATATATATATATATATATATATATATATATATATATATATATATATATATATATATATATATATATATATATATATATATATAAGGAGGGATCCACATCCTTTCACTTTTCCATCCCTTCTTTCACATCCATTGGATCTTGCTCAAGTCATCTAATCTTAATCGTCTATTTTTCAACGATTAAGATTAAATGACTTAAACAAAGATCAAACGAGTGTTAACATGGGGATACATGGGGGATGCAAAAGTGAGGGGATGCAGATCCTCTCTCTCTCTCTCTCTCTCTCTCTCTCTCTTTTTCTATATATATATATATATATATATATATATATATATATATATATATATATATATATATATATATATATATATATATATATATATATATATATTATACACACACACACATATAGTAATTAAATTTTTAAATTTTCTTATTCGGTTTTGGACCGAAATCGAAACCCAAAATCGAAACCGAATAAATTTTTTTAGTATTTTTAAAACCGAAACCGAGCCGAATTTTTTAAAATCGAACCGAACCTCTTACTCGGTTCGGTTCGATTCGATTCGATTTTCGGTCCAAAACCGAATAATGCTCACCCCTATCGGCCCAAAACCGAATAATTCTCACCCCTACCGGCAATGTTCGACTCTCCTAAAACCCTAAAACCCAAAACATCGAATAGGTTTGTTCTCCCCAAAATGGGTCCACCTAACATAAATAATAAAAGGTTTTTCCTATGGGTACCACCAAAAATGCTTGGGGGCAGCCCTTACTTGGGGGAAGCCCATGAATGTGGAAAAATTTCTAGGGGGCACCCAAAACTTGCTAGGGGGCAGCCCAACCCCCAAACCAAAAATTTCACTCTCATTTCTATTCTTCACTCTCTCTCCTCAAGAAGAAAAGAAAAAACTCTCTCCCTCTCCCTCTCCCTCTCCTAAACCCTAATTTCTTCCTCTCCTAAACCCTAATTTCTCAATCCCTCTACGAAGATTCTCGAAGAGATGACACGCAAGTCAAAGCAACCGGAATCCAGGTACGTTCTTCCCTAATTTCTTTGAGATTTTTTTACATTATATTCGAAACCCTAGAATTTGTTTAATTCTTGAAAAAGTTTTGGTAAAATAGGTTTATAATCTCTTGCATGTTCTCTTCCCTAATTTTCGAACACAAGAAACCCCAAATTTATGTTGAAACCCTAACCCTAGAACACGACAAAGTAGGATGTCGTTGTGGCAGTTCGGGTTCACGACAGTAGTATTGCCAGGCATGTGGCAGTCCTAATGAAAATTAGGACTGCCACAGTCCTGGCAGTCCTCTTGTGAAAGAGGACTGCCAGAACTGTGGCAGTCCTAATTTTCATTAGGACTGCCACATGCCTGGCAGTCCTAATGTTATGACATATGGGAGTTGGGTAAGTGCATGCTGTTTCTATTACTTAATAAGTGTATGTTGTCATGCAGTCCACCGGCCGCTAACAAAAGAATACGGCCCACCGCGTCAAAGCGGAAGGAACGTGCGGAACGTCCTCTCGAGCGTCCGATAACAATTATCGAACCGGCGCCCGAAGCTCGGTCTCGGACATCGCCACCGGCACGTCAAGCTCGGTCGAAGCAACGAGATCCTACTCCTACGCCTCCTTCCGACGACGACGACGACGATGTGCCAATTGCCCGACTCCTATCACGTCAAGATGGTTCTGCTCCATTTGAGGAGGTCGGTCCTTCTGAGGAGGTCGGTCCTTCTGAGGAGGCCGATCCTTCTGAGCCGCCTGTCCGTCCGCCCGGTTGCTCAATGTTGGTTTCTTTTGAGAACCATATTGCGTATAAAATATGGAAGAACCCGATATGTACATGACGTTTGTAAGCTACCAGTTTAGTATACTATATATATATGTATTTCATAATTGATATGTTTTTTGTTGTTTGATATACAGAGGACACACCGTATCCTTAGGGCTGTGAGTCACGGGAAGAAAACCGTGTCCTGACAATTTGCAAGCTTATCGGAGGCCGTCCGAAGCAAAATTATACCGAGCGGCTTGCACAATTTGGCACAAAACGCCTACCGGATAATGGATAGTGCCCTCATATCCGCCTTTGTGGAGAGATGGCACCCGAAGACCAACACATTTCATCTCCCAGCAGGGGAGATGACCATTACACTTGACGACGTCTACCAGATATTGGAGTTGCCAGTGACCGGGCGCGTAATGACCAAAGAACATTACACGAATGAGAAATCTGTGAAATGGTACGAGAAGATCGTCAAGTTCGTCTCAACTCACCTTGGAGTTCCGGCTACGAGTTTTACAACTCTACCAGGCTTCAAGAAGTCGTACGGAATTCCTCTATCATTTCTGGTGGAACAGTTCATGGATATGGAGGTGGATGACGATGACGATAATACGGTCGACGCGGTGGCCCGTGCGTATATGTTGTTCGTGCTAGGAACGGTCGGCATTCCGGACAAGTCCGGAACGTCGATACATGCTCGGTACATGCTCAACTTATCTGAAGTGGATGACTTCATTGATATATCCTGGGGAAGCGGTATCCTAGCCAATCTTTACCGCGAGCTCGGCATCGCATCCTGTGTCGGAACTAAGACAATGGCCGGATGTCAGACTCTGCTACATGTAAGAAAACTTCTAACAATTTAATCTTGTATACTTCAATTTGTTGTTTTAATTTTTACTATTCATTTATAAATTGAATAGGCATGGATATACGAGCACTTTTCGATGCTTAGACGGGCTGACGAAAACCCAGAGTATCTTGAACACCTACCTAGAGTGTGTCGATGGAGGCCATCCCAGCTGGAAACCAATAATTGGCAAACACTGGCTTCCATTCGTGAAGTATTAGACAGTTTGGTGCCAGAAGAGGTACTAATTTTTAACTAACTTTTTCATGTTGATTTTGTTTTGTTGTTAACTGTTTTCCTACAGATTTTTTGGAATCCATACCGGGATGTACGTGAGCTGAATCGTGAGGTTCAACCAGTTTCTTTATTTCATGGCATGATAACATGCTATAAAATCACGGAGCCGTACATGCCCGATAGAGTACTTCGTCAGTTTGGCTTCGTGTAAACTGTGCCGAAGCGCACACTACGGCTGTTGGAGCTTCCGTGCGAAACCCAACCTTTAAGTTACAAACCAGCAGAATTCGACTGGGTGACCGACTTTTACTCGGAGTGGCAACGACATGTACTTCGGGAATCTGAAAGACGACCGGTCACCCAGATGGCCGACTGCAGCGAGGACTAAATGCAGTACTTCCTAGGGGTCGGACATCCTAAGTTGTCGAACCCTACCAACCCGGGTCCCGTGGCTGTCGGAGCAATTAGAGCTCTTCCTTCCAAAAATGCCTTGTATGCTGGGTTGGTGAGAATGGTGAGTTCCGTATTTGTAATAAGACTGAGATTTCCATGTTTGTAGACTTAATTCATTTATACTTTCATTTTCAGTCTCAAAGGGTGAAGGAATTGGCACAGACACTCCGGAGAGGTTGCCAAAGTGACACTTGTGTCGCGGTCGCCAACGAGCTTGATCGCATCGACGACGTGGTCGACTTCCCCTTCATGAACAATAGGGAGTCTCGTTCAAAGGCCCGACATGATATGTAGATGGATTTCGATATTTTTATGTTTCAAACTTAAGTTGGATGTGGAATAGTTACGTACATTTGATGAATTATTGTGGATATTTTGCTTGTTTGAAACTTAATTTGGATGTGGAATGTTCGGGACTAAGTAGTTGTGATGAATTATTGTAGTTGTGATGAATTTATTGTAGTTGGATTATTGAGTTTTTGTGATGAATCTTAAGTTGTGAAGAGTTATTGTTGTTTATGTACTTGTGATAAATTGTTCTTTTTAATGTACAGAGTATCTATATCAGGACTTGTGATAAATTGTTTTTTTTATGAATCTTAACTCTGTGGTAATTTGATTCACACAATCAAATCATCACACAGAGATTCATAGTTAGGACTGCCACACCCATGACAATCCTACACTGAAGTAGGACTGCCAGGGTGCTGGCAGTCCTAACTAAAATTTACTGTTACAGCAAGTTTTAGTTAGGACTGTCATGGGTGTGGCAGTCCTAACTTCTTAACTCTGTGTTGATTTGATTCACACATAAATTCATCACAGAGATTCATAGTTAGGACTGCCACACCCATGGCAGTCCTACACTAAAGTAGGACTGCCAGGTTGCTGGCAGTCCTAACTAAAACTTGCTGTTACAACAAGTTTTAGTTAGGACTGTCATCACCCTGGCAGTCCTACTTCAGTGTAGGACTGCCATGGGTATGGCAGTCCTAACTTCTTAACTCTGTGTTGATTTGATTCACACATAAATTCATCACAGAGATTCATAGTTAGGACTGCCACACCCATGACAGTCCTACACTGAAGTAGGACTGCCAGGGTGCTGGCAGTCCTAACTAAAACTTGTTGTAACAGGAAGTTTTAGTTAGGACTGCCAGCACCCTGGCAGTCCTACTTCAGTATAGGACTGCCATGGGTGTGGCAGTCCTAACTTCTTAACTCTGTGTTGATTTGATTCACACATAAATTTATCACAGAGATTCATAGTTAGGACTGCCACACCCATGGCAGTCCTACACTGAAGTAGGACTGCCAGGGTGCTGGCAGTCCCAACTAACAACAAGTTTTAGTTAGGACTGCCATCACCCTGGCAGTCCTACTTCAGTGTAGGACTGTCGTGGATGTGTCAATCCTGGTACTGATACTCTGTGACAGAGTTTCCCAAACTGAAACGATGTGACAGTGAACACTCATACAACACAGATAACACACAGGTAAGCACATATAACACAGGTAGGCACATATAGTACACAGGTAGGCACATATAACACAGGTAGGCACAGGTAAACACATATAA
This sequence comes from Iris pallida, assembly GCA_029216955.1. Taxonomy (NCBI): domain Eukaryota; kingdom Viridiplantae; phylum Streptophyta; class Magnoliopsida; order Asparagales; family Iridaceae; genus Iris; species Iris pallida. The sequence continues at coordinate 25,846,020 of JANAVB010001800.1, forward strand.
CACAGGTAGGCACATATAGTACACAGGTAGGCACATATAACACAGGTAGGCACCGGTAAACACATATAACTCAAAATTTACTCCATATATATTACTGGACTTCATATTTTACTGTATACAAAAGTGGTCCTCCATATACAAAATGTCAAACTGTAAATATATCTATACTTAGTCGATTTTGACGTCGTAGTAGTCAGCAGGTAAGTCTCTTGGCTCCTCAATCTTCAACAACTTCTTACAATGGTTGATCTGGTCAACGAAAGGTGTGGTTCAAGCGATGGCTTCGAACGGTGCTCTTTTGTACCAAACTGTTGAAGGTGGAGGAATCGAAGAATGAGCGATCATCTTTAGTATAATGAAGTGATCCCCGATCAGACCTATAGTACATAGGTTAGACACTCCGTGGTCCGTTGGAGGAGCGCACATCGAAAAGAATGTATTGTTAATATCCGGCGAGATAAGTACAACAGGTAACATGTACCTATTAGCAAATAAATAGCCGGCAGACGGAACTGACATGTAGTGGTCTGTCCCGGTAACACTATCGGTGCAAGGGATACTTTACAACAAACTTGCAACCGTTTCTTCGCTTAGGATGCGGGAGTAGAATGGAAGACGAGTCTCTAACTCCTCGTACAGCTCCTGTCTCACCCGTCTCCATCCGTCTTTGTCATCATAACCAAGATGCCTTGCAAGGACATGAAATCCGTAATGGCCATCACCGGGGACATCGACAATAGACCAAATGTAACTTCGAAGTGCAGGTTGAAATTTGTCAATATACAAACTCGTTGTTTGGCTTGCAACTGTATCTTTTCTTGGGAGGTCCATTTTCTCTATTTTTCGGCGAACGACAAGCTTGTCCTTCCGTGCAGGCGAAGGTTGCTGTAAGCTTTGTTCAACATGCTCAAAGGACGATAGATCTCTCTTAGTCGACTCCAGCCTTCTCTTCTGTGAACTAATCAATCTTGTTTGAGGCCTGCCTTTAGGATTGGAACAACGGACGGCTCATGCATTCTAGTAGTCACCGGACATGCAATTTTTTGGATTTTAAGCTCAATGGACGTCTGTTCCGCTCCTACTAAGGCACACCACCTTGCGTGGAAAAGTTTCACTTGTGGCAAAGAGAAGAAATCATCGTCCGTCTTCACCAGGGGCATCATAGACAACTGCCTCCAACGTTGATCGACAACATCTACTGGAATAGGAATGGATTCACGGCGATATTCATTAATCTGATGTGTGCAAGGGAGGCCCAGTGTATGTCGATATACACACCCGTAAACCTCGGGACCAAGTCCGACAAACTTTGACCTTTCAATCTCATCAGCTATTAAGGCCAACGCCTTGTGAGATACCACGCCATTAAAGCATCTAAGAGTACTTCCTTTCTATGCTCATGCTTGACTATATTCAAACTCATCTCAAATGATGCCTTAATTTCATTCACCGTCCGATCTACTGATAAATGTATAGCTTGCCAAACAGAGACGAAGTTGCCAAGAGATGATTTTAGGTGCCTCTTCAATAAAGAGTGTGCTCCTTCGACACGGTTGGTAGTTGTCGTGCCGTAATGCTTCACCACATTCGACCATGCTAAGACGAATTATTCTTTGTGCGGTTCAAGCCATGTATCTTTGATGTAAGAAATGCATGCCGGCTCCCTCGCCTCCCACTTTTGCTTGAACAAGTACCATGCGGCGTCGTAACTGGCAATCGTAGATGCTCGCCACACACAATTTCAATCATTGTAGAATTCGTCAAAAATCTGCATGTCGATTTTACCATCCTCCTTCCGAAACTTTAACTTACATTGGGCTTGAATATTACGATTGACATGCCAAGTGCATAACAATGTTTTCGCTTAAGGAAAAACAATACGAATAACATTAATTAGGGCATACTCTCTGTCGGTAACAAATACTGACGGCTCTGTATGATCAGTGTAAAGTGTTTTCAGTTTCTCCAACGCCCATGTGTAGTCTTCAAGTTTCTCACTCTTCATGAAGCAAAATGCCACTGGAAATGTTTTCCAAGTAGAGGTGAACCCGACAACATGAAAGAGAGACATCTTGAACTTATTTGTCTTGTACGTGCAATCAAGGACTAACACGTCGGCAAAAGACCTGGCCAAATTTGTGCAATCAGGATGAGCCCAAAAGATTGATAATACTTCATTACTCTGGGGTTGTCTTCTATGGAACTCAACATAATGATTATCGGCAAGCAACTTGAGCACTTCTTGCATCGCCATTCTTGATTTCGTCCGGACAGCGTTTGAAGAAGCTAGGGCGTTGTATATTGACTTCATTGTAGACATGTTCTTCTCATCTTCATGTCGTATGACGGAATATATTTGTCTCAGTGCAACTCCGGAGGTGGACAAGTCTTCGACTATCTTCTTCTCCGTATTGTTCAACCGTCCGACATACGGATGACTCAATAGTGTCTCGGCAATCTCATGGTTGTGGGTTCCATTCTTCACTTCTACTGTCCATTTACCTTCTTTTTTGTTTCTAATATGTATCGTGAATGAACAACCACATTTTCTCGTTCCAACATTTCTTCTTGAAACTTTACTTTTGCTAATTGTTTTTTTCTTGTGCATTCTGAACACACCACCTCTTTCACAGCCAACCACCATAGTTTGTCGTCCCGGTCGATTTCGGGCCGATCTGGATATCACTAGAACAATGTTGTTTTTCCGTCCGACTTCTCGACACCAATGTACCGCACCCTCGCTTGATTCAAAACATAGATCGATCCAGAATAAATGGGCTACATTGACTACAATTGGAGCCGGTACCGCAAAATCGGAAGATCTCAAGTCCTACAATAAAACTTAAAGGTTAGTACAATTAGACAACATCCTAAAGCAAATAGGTTTCATAGATTAGGACCGTGCATAAGATTGGTGTCCATAAATAGCAAATTGTGTTAATAGCTAGACCGTCTTTTGTACAACAATTGGTGTTCATAAATTTCAAACACCTTTACTGACTAAAATTCTGCATTCAGGTATCATAAACTAGGACTGCCAGAGTGGTGGCAGTCCTTCACAGAAGAAGGACTGCCAGGACCCTGACAGTCCTACACATATGTAGGACTGCCAGGGTTCTGGCAGTCCTTCTGTGAAGGACTGCCACCACTCTGGCAGTTCTAGTCTATGATCTGGACTGCCAGAGTGTTGGCAGTCCTCTGTGTCACACACAAATTTTAACCCGATGACAAGTTCAAATGTAGTTACCAAGAGGGCTTCCGATGCATCAAAGTTGTCTTCGGACGTTGCGGGAACGTGTTCTTCGGACGTCGCGGGAACATTTGATGATCCCGGTTGATCCATATTCAATATTTTTCTACATTTAACACATAATTCAACTTTTATATGTGAAATTCTTGTTTAAAACATGAAACATATTTTAGTTCGATGACTTACCAATAAATTGGAGAAGTCAATGACCTAGAGTTGAGGGAGAGAACAATTTGCCAAAAATGTAGGGAGAAAAGAAAAGATTTAGGGTTTAAATTCTTTGACCTAAGAGAAGGAGAGAAGAAAATAGTTGAGGGAGAAAACAAAAGAGAAGAAGGAGAGAGAAAATGAAATGAAAAATTGGTATTTATAGGTTTGCTTGGGCTAGCCCCTAGCAAAAAATTTTGATGGCAAATTTGTAATATTCTTGAACTATTTTGGGCTAGCCCCTAGCAAAAAGGGTGGTGCCCTTAGAAAAAACCATATATAATTGGGTCCGACTATACGCACCCCACCTATTTCTAAGTTGACCCCAACTTTTCTGAGTAACTTAAGTTGTATTGTTAAATGACTGATTTATCCTTTTTATATTTCTAACTCTACACCCCAACCTATCTTCCTCAAACCCAAAAACCCTAGAAGACATTATTTGAAGCTTAAACAAATTACAATGGAGGGCCAAAGTAATGATAGAAGATCTCCCTACTAATGTTTTTGTTTCGAGTAGTGATTGGGCTGTTTCGATTTTGAAAAAAAATAAAAAACAAAATTCGCGAACTGTTCGACCTGAACGAGTCGGACAAATTCGTACTGTTCGACATACACAGGTCGAACATATTAAAAGTGTTCGACATACACAGGTCGAACGTACAAATCCATACTGTTCGACCTGTGATGGTCGAACAAATACAAACTGTTCGGCAGGATGTTGTCGAACAGAGTAGGAAAGTTCGAATGTCGTGAGCCGAACAGTTTGACATCCGTCCGACAAACCAGAGTCGAACAGTGCCGATGGAAACCCTAAAAATTTCTGCGTTTTCGTTCGAAATTTTAGGGTCGTACAAATGGGAGAGTTCGGTTCGAAAATGGGGTGGAGGAGGAGGAGGAGGAGGAGGAGGAGAGTTTTAGGGTTAGGTTGGGATGGATTTGAATGTGTGTTTGGAGTAGACTTAGAAATAATTGAATGATATGGTGGATTGGGGTGGGGTTATGTTTCATTTGAGTTAGGGGCATTTCTGTCCAGAATTGGGGTAGACTTAGAAATTTGTTCAGTCTAGTTTTCTATTAGTGGGGTAAACTTAGAAATTGGGGTCAACTTAGAAATAGGTGGGGTGCGTATAGTCGGACCCTATATAATTAGGGGATTAAGATGATCTGCCAATCCAACCAATTAAAGACTTCTTCTCTTTGATTCATTTCATCGAACACGTTCCGAGCAACCACTGAGTACCGCGCCCCGCCGAGGAGAAACCAATGGCAGCCGACCACCAGCCCAGCTCCAACAAGAACAGCAGCGCCGCCAACAACAACAAGGGAAAGAAGAGAAAGTTCCTTCCCCACGGAGTACTCACTCTCCTTCTTCTTCTTCTTCTTCAACTCCCCATTCATCGATTCTATGGACTGATGGTAATTTTGTGTTGTGTTTGTTTTTGGTAATCTCCCCAGAAGCCGGTGAGGAAAGGGCTGTATCCGCTGAAGCCGGGGGTGCAGGGGTTCTTCATCACCTGCGACGGAGGGAGGGAGCGCCAGGCCAGCAACGAAGCCCTCGGCTTGCTCGACACCGTCAGTATCTGCTTCTTTTCACAAACAAAAAATTACTTTTTTTTATCCGACTATAAAGCTTGTTACTTTATGAGTTTTGGATGACTGGTTTCAAGCAACAATCTCTATATCATTGTTTCTATACCGAAATTCGAATAATTCGAAGCAAAGTTTACATAGGTTTTTTTTGTTAATCTGGGGTAGAGTTTGTTAATTTATGCGTTTTGGGAGATGGGTTTTAAAGCAACAATCTTTTATCATTTTTTTTTAAAATCAGAATTCATATTAAGCATTATTTATTCGAATACTTTGTTCGATTCTATAATGTGCTTTATAGGGGTGTAGTCGTAGCTTAGTTTCATCCTGAATTTGCTTGATTGTGATATCATTTATAATCGGGTGTAGTCAATTTTTCTGATTCTGAAATCGAGGAAAATTGGTTGTAGTCAAACCGAAATCTGGATACACTGATTTGTGAATCGCCGGAATCCAACCGAAATCTTTTCAAATTGGGTGTAGTAAAACATGACAATTTTCAAATCAATCAAAATTGGGTGTAATGAGAAATCGATTGTTTTTCAAGTTATTTCAATTTGGGCTGATTTGAGCCTGATTTGGAAGCTTGTATAAATATATTTTGACCAACGAAAAATCAAGCAAAACTTGCCTGATTTCAGAATTCTCTCTTTTCTCGAGCTACTTGGGAGACTAGATGAAAGGTGTTTGGCGTCCCATGCCCTATTGTTCTGCCAAATTTTGCAAGACAATTACCATGGTCATCTCAGCAAGTTTTTACTTGTATTCTTAACTTCTTAAAGTGTCTGTAACTTTTACATTATTCTCTCAATGTGCATTTTAATGTATATTTATATCACCTTCCTCTAATTGCAGAAGTTGGATCATTGATATTTTCGCTTTTTGCCTCATGCGATGGAATTCTCAACTTAGCATATTCTGAAAATGTTGCTTGTTAGTGTTTTCTTTGTTTAACTCTTGGGTTTAATATGGAGAAAATAAATTAGTAGTGAGTGTCCAATGTAATTAGTGTGTTTATTACTGAATTGCATGAGGACCAAAATCTAAGATCAAAGATTGTCTGTCCTTAAATATCGTCTTCAGTTCCTCACCTTTTAGATGAGAATTAGCATATGATCAAACTTAAAAACATTTCATTGATGATATATATGGTTCCAAAGGTTGGAACAACACTAAACTGCTACCTTCTGCTATTGATGCAAACTGGGCAATTAAAGTCAGAACATCTAATAGAAAATATAGATACAGCCTTTCAAGTGAACCCACAATTATTCTGAACTTCTCCTAAAGATCAGCTGCCCCGGTGGCCTTAGTGGTAAAATTGATAATTGGACATAGTTTATCATACAATAAGTTGATAGCATGGTTATTATGAAACTACTATGATGACATGGTTGTTGGACTCATTGTTTATGTTTTTATATTATATGGAATTAGGAAACTAATATGACATGGTTGTTGCACTTATTTGTTATGTTATTGTATTTTATGGAACTAGAGAACTAGTAGGATGACATTGTTGTTGGAATTTACTTTGTTTTATGTTCTCATTTTCAAACATGATTCAAACAAGTTATCCAAGTTTGAGTTTGGAAATCATGGTGAAATCAGGCTGAAAGCAAGAGTGAAATCAGGCAAATCAGGATGAAATCAGGACAAACAATGAAATCAAGCTAAATTCACGTCAGACAAATCATCCTCAAATCAGACTACGACTACACCCCGTTATTAACTTCATACATTTTGGTATGATATGATACCATATTGATGGTTTCCCCCCTTTTAACCTTGGTATAAAGTTTGTTACTTTATGGGGTTTGGGTTATGAGTTTCAAGGGATCTTTGAGTGACATAGGATTTTTCTTAAACTGTAATTCTTTAAAAATGTGATTTTGAAAATATTACCGGAATAATGTACTATATGAAACTTGTTCTTGAAACATGATTTGCATAAATAAATCGCATTATAAGAACGTGATTTCATTAAATTGATCGCCTTTTCAAAACACTACTTCACTTTCTTTTGACATGAAGTTGCTTTCAGAACACAGATTTCTCTAGTTGAAACCACGTTCTTTAAACTGTCATTTTTTTCTAATATATTAAAACAACCATTTAAAGACTCTTATTTTCTAAATTAAAAAAACATATTTTGATAAAAAAAAGTGTTTCAATCACTTTATAGCATTGGTTTTTAATCAAACTTCATAATACATATTATACTGTTCAAATAGTTTGTTAGATTCATTCTTCGGTTTTTGGACTCTTAGTATGTTTTTTTTAACTCCAAACATCTTGATATGATGATTATTGCCATATTAGTGTCCCCCCCCCCCCCCCCCCCCCCCCCCAAATTTGCTTTGAGCTCCAATAGTTCATTACAATTTGTATGTTTTCTTTGCTTTAGTGGATTCAGAAAGAGTTTTACAACAGGAGTTCATAGCCAGTAGGATCTTGCTTTGAGCGCCATAGGAGTTCCCCCATTTCCCTGAAACATGGTTGTAATGTTCTGTTATAGAATTCACACAAGATAGCAAATTTGAATCTGTTGGCAACTTGCGACGAATTAAGTACTATTTTGCATGTTGTTCTTATAACAATTATGAGATTAATGTAGTTCCCTAAAGCAAATTGTATCATCTTATCTGTTTGTCTGGACTCTTTATAGTCTAGGGAAAATTGGAGTGTTCTCCTTGGTTGCATAAGCTTAAACTGAATATCCGAAAGGTAGGGCTACCTACCTGCCAAACTAGTCCAATAGGTTCTGTGGCATGACTATCTCATGCTCATAGACAAAGCTACCTTAGCTAGGAATTTGATTACCTTAGCTAGGAATTTGAATCCGACATTGAAGGTTGACGTCAACTGGTCATGAAACTTTGTAATATCTTTTATGAAGCTCTATTATGCTTCAGAGGTGCCCAATTTTGATGAAGAAGGCTTGGATGATCATGATGATCTTAATGACTATCTTGTCTTATGTGTTTCAACTTTCAAGTTCCCAACTATTGTATCCGAGGAGGCATAGACACTCCAAGAATTGACTTATATCAAAAATGTCATGCACCAAACTACACTTGGAGACGTCAAAACCAATGCCGGCCTGTATTGCTGAATTGTATTAGATACCAAGGTTGTCATTATCGTACTATGCGCGATATGTATCATATTTCAGAAATTTCGATACGTATCGGACAATTGTATTGATTTTGACAATGTATCATACGATACGATTAGTGTATCGTACATATCATGGCATATTGTATATTTATCGTGTATCGTCTGATACATACGTCCACCCTTAAATTCTGCAATTAAAATTACAAAAGAAGAAGAAGAAGCTTTAAAAGACAATCAAAAGATCATTCACAATCTTTCTATTGATCTTGAGGCGCTTAACACTAATTTTAGTGTCATGGATGCTAGGATTTTAGTGGACATCTTTTGAAATGGTTTTTTTTTTTTTGGGTAAAGTATTGCAAATGACAGTGACTACTAGTGTCCTTAAACTTTAATGGTTAATGTTTTAAATTATCATATACATCATTTGCATAAACGTAAGAGTTTCAATGACAATACACTATATATTAAAGCGTATCTTACGATACACGATAGATTAAATTTGAAAATCGATACTGGGGACCGATACACGATTTGACATCCTTGGTAGGTACTACGAGAAAGGAATAAAACTTGTACAGTTCTTTCTAAGCCAGCCTTCTGAATCATTTTTTATCATTTTTACAGATGTAGTTTGGCATTGGAACTGATCTGTGTTTGACTCATGCAGCAATTGATTTATCTTAATTCATCATGATGATGGTTACCAATTAATTTATCCGGCAGTAAATAACAATGCTGAATGTTTGCAGATTCAAGGCATATACGTCACACATATAATATAGTTCCAAAATTTCATTGATTAAGTTGAATTTTCCCTAATAGTTTGATTTTCAAATCTTTTAGATATTACATGCAAAATATTTTTTGTTATATTCAAAAGCCATATTCAAAATTGATTTGGCTTTGGGAAGAACTCTACTTACTGCTGGGGCCTGATCCTGTTATGTAGAATCCTTTGCTCTTTCTTCTGTTAACCTTATTGATTTGATTGTGCATCCATTTGATTTGAGTCTTCCACACGGTTTAGAAGCTACAAAAGAGGTGATTATGTTAGTTCAAAAGTTTTCACAACCATGTGCAAATTTTACAACTTCACAATATTGGAGAACATAAAATATTAATATGTAATAATCTACCATGTGGATGACACCAATGTAGATATGCTTCTACTGTTTTATATATGCGAGCAGCTGTTAGTATACGTACTGAAAGTTAATAGCCACGCCTTTAATTACTGGATTCAAATTTGTTCTGGAACCAAGTCATATTGATGGCAGTGTATGTATGATGACTTATGTTATTAATGTATTTGGCTATTTGCTATGTACTGTGTACTTACTCATATAGCATGGTTATTTTATCCTCTCTTGAGGATGCTTCACTATGCATGTTTAGTTTGCCCTGGCCTTTAATAAAGCTAGTTACTGGGTTGAGAACCATATGCAGATTAATGTTGAAAGTCATTCGAGCCATCCATGCTTTTGATGCTAAAGGTTGCATAAATCAGGCTTCATATTCTGTGGTTAGTGATGCTTCAAAAAGATGGTAAAGAGACTGAAGAGGTGGTAAAAGAGGACGGTATGGTTGATGAGGGACTTCTGAATCCAAATAGATAAGTGGAAGTCAAGAACTTTAATCTTAGTTATCAACCCTTATGTCAAGGTTTTATTTTGTTGTTGATCAACCCAGGGTTACGAAAACTTACTTAACTGCCAGCGATTTGTGTTCCACAAATTTCGTTTTGAATTTTATAAATTTCCATTCCATTTCCAAAATCATAAACCCCATCAGATCGAAATTAATCTAATCATACATGTCAAATTGTTTTTGATTGGAAAGGGACATACAACATCATTAATGGAAGAAAACTACATACTATACCTCATTGCAGCAATCGAAGCCTACCCCAGTGTAAATCAAGAAAATAACTCCCAACTCATACAATCTGCTTCACCTAGGCGCTCGAAAGAAGCCTACCCCACTATTGCTCATTCTGTACCAAGTTGTGTATCATGTTGTTTTCATTCCTTGTTCCATAATGTTCCATGTTCTAGGTAACCTTGGATCAACTCTTCTCTTCATACCCTCAACATTAGTGCTTCTAATGTATTCTTTACAACCTTAATATTAGCCATTGTTTGTCAAACCTGTGGAAAAGGAAAGTATTATCAAAACTTGCATGTGGGCCTTTTCTGGGAGTAGTTCTATAACTTTCCCGAGAAAATGATCAACCTATGCCTTGGTAGTCTTTTTCAGACTGCTCCACTGGTCCTACAATGCTCATTCTTGGTCAAATAAGAATTGCAATAACGAGGTAGAGTCCATTGAGCTAGGTATTTGGTAGTGATGTTTGTGTTTCTATGCTCTCTCAAGCTACATTGGGTGCTTGCCTTGGTGTATTGCGTTTTTTATGCTTTCTCAAGCTACATTGGGTGCTTGTGGTGTATGTGTTTTTATGCTATCTTTCAAGCTACATAATGGTTATGCAACTTTGCCCGAGAAGCTTGGTGCAGAAGCATACAAATGCTGATGCTAAATCCGATTGTCTTCTAGATCGACCTCACGAGGGATTCATGAACATCCTAGGCTAATTTCTAGTAATGTCTGTTTTTCTCCAACCGTTCCATTGGCGATGCACCAGCACTAATATTTTGAATATTCAGTGTTTGCATGATCCTTCGAGATTTATGGTGGGTGGATGGGCTGAGCGGGTTGGAGGAGGTTGATTTTGGAGTTAGCTCCATGTTAGTCATGTTGGTGCCAACTTTCATAAAATCCAGAAGGTAGTTAGTGAGTAGGTAAACCTAACCACCATGGTTGTTATTCTGAAAGCTTATGCTGGATGATCAATGCTTTCTATTCTTCTTAGATTTTTCCTCCATTTTCATATCTATCTACGTAACAAAATGTTAAAGCACGACTCTTGAGGAGGTGCTGGATAATTCCATCCTTTTCCTACCTGGAAAGGATATTCTTATAAATATGCTCAATCAATGTTCAAGGTAGTGACATATTCCATTGAAGATACCTCCCTTTTACTCATGAGGTTCCTATGGATCATGTTCGTGGCAAGATCTTCACATAGTAAAGAAAGAAAATATGGGAAATTAAAATTTATACTCTAGCCTTCTGTTCATAATGGCCACTTTTTTACGTCCCCTTACTTCTCAACTAAGTTTGTAATTTGGACCTTCATGGCAACCGAATGATAAGAGGAAGGCTTTTCTGTCTGTTAAGCCGCTGCTATATAATATGGAATGCTACCAATTTTATTGTTCTTTGGAAATTCACTATCATTATGACTGCTATAAGTGTAAATATCACTATGGTGATGATTAAGGCAAGAACATGCAAGCGCATCTGTGTGGGTAAATAACATGTGCCCCCCTAGCGGGTGCACACGTATTAAGAACTTGTGGGCGTATGCGCCTGGGTTAAGAACGTGTCAGCGTGCCTGCCTGCCCTAACGGGTGCAAACGCTTGCCTGTGGCATAGAACACGCCTGACCGTGTGCCTTCCCAAACAAAAAGATATGATCGGTTGTTAAAACGCCCTCACATGGCTATACATCGATGTACAATCTATTTGATTGCCTTCTTCGGGTATTTCCTTATGGAGTTAAAAACGGAGTTGTACCTTATTTTTTGTTAGAAGATTCTCTGTCCAGTCAAAAATCCTAAAGGAACTCATGAGTTCTTAAAATTTTAAACTCGGCCTTGAAAAGCCGTTGGATTACATGCATCTCAACCTGTGATTTTTTAAGGGCCTAAACAAAAAAATCAAGGACCTAAATAGAAAAATTTGTACATGTGTCATAACGTGATTGCAAGTTCTTATTGTGAGTTCCTATTTGTGTTTCTGTAGTCGAACTGCTGTCCAGTGGGGAAGCCCCCCCCCTCCCTCCCTTCTGTGTGTTGTGCAACTCAGCAGATGAGACTCACCAACACTTATTCTTATTCTTATCATATATATATATATATACACTTATTCTTATCTATATATATATATATATATACACACTTATTCTTATATATATATATATTATATAATATATATATATATATATATATATATATATAAGTTATAAAAGTATTCTGTTTATAATACTTGCTACTTTCCCACTAACCATTAGAGGAGCATCATATTTGCTTTTCTGTTTCTGTGTTTTATTGGGTTAAATCTGTTTGAGAAATATAGATAGGAAATTACCTAACTCTCGTTCCAATGGTTGCAGTTTTATGAAGAGCTTGTTTTTGGGAAAGATTCCACAAAGTGCAAGACTGTTCCCAGTAAACCTTTAAATAAAATAACTAAATTTGAGGATTCTGAGTCTTCGGGCGATGAAGATGACTCTCCTCAAAATGAGGAAGCGGAAGAGAAAGCAGATGCTGCTGAGCATCCAGGAAAAAGTGAGGACACTCCAGAAAAAGATGAGGACACACCAGAAAAAAGTGATGACATTCCAGAAAAGAGTAATGACATTCCAGAAAAAAGTGAGGACACTCCACCAAAGAAACAACGTCTAGAAGCAGATGCACTAAAATCTGATACTACCTACTCGGACAAGTCAAAAGATAAGTCCATTGATGACCTAATTGAAGATGAACTTAAAGAGATGGGCGATAGGAACAAGGTAGGTTGTCTTATTTAAGATGTGTTTCTATATCTGTGAAAGTATGATAAGTTTCCTATTTCAATTTTGAATAAGACAGTTTTTTGCATATGGTTATGATTTAGCTAGAATTGTGCTAAAGTAATGATTTATTTTTTGTGTTTCCCTTCAATCATATGGGCAGTTTTGACCACCTTATATAATTATATATCTGTGTTGTCCTATTCTGTGGATGTTATAGCTGAGAAAACATAGGGTGGTATAAATTGGTTTCCATGCTAAGGTCATTTTCTTTTACTTCTTGTTATCTTTTTATATCTAGGTAAAGTTCCATCTCACTTTGGTGTTTATAGTTTCTTACTTGCATGCTTAAGATCGACCTCTCATGTGATCTGAGATCCTTTCTGTATATATTAGGTGAGGACCTTTAGGCTTTAAGGCCCTTTGAAGGGAGAAGAAGTCTTAGATTGTCTAACATCCCTTCTGGAAGAATTGGAAATCTTTGTAATTCCCTTATTAGCATGGACATAACGGGGAAAGTGATGAACAATCTCTAGTTACTGGCCTTTAGTAATATATACAGTTTCTAAAGAACTAGATATCGAAAGAAGAACCAGTAATGTATAAGTCGGTGCAATATGAAAGCTGGGTTCCCGGGCCATGTTACTATACTATGTTCTGATGTTTGATAATTATCTCACTTCTCATGTTGATCATTTAGCTGTACTTTGTTACTTGAAGAGGATGAACTCTATGCCCTTCAAATATAAAGTAAAGGTTTGAGAATACATTAAAAAAACCTTATCTTAACCTCTTCTATGAGATATCATCTTCAGTATTTTTCATGTTTCTGGATGAATATGAGTAACTGCTCAATGTTCTGTCCAAGTCGTTAAAATAGTTGCTCTAAATTTAGATTTATGTAGTAGACCCTTCTGCAAATATTTTAGTTTTTCCCTCATGATTAGGTTAACAAAGCTACACTATATGAAGAAGGTTTTTTATATGCGTCATCTTTTGTTTTTAGAGTTAGGTAGCCAAAATCTTGTAATTGTGGAAGAATCCCTCAAATTCCACACAATGTGTTTATGTGAGTTAAGAATCCCTCCATCTCCATCAGCCACAAATTAATCCAACCATTGGGTTAACGGCATAAAACTAATGTTTTAGTCTTTTGATCTTCCTCTTCCCTCTCATTGTCCTTTACCATGAACTCGAGAAGAACCTGTGAACCTCTGTTGTCTACCATGTGTTTTAGAGTAACTGATGAACCCAAGAAGAATTCATTGCCCACCCATTAACCCAGTGCTAGCATGAGCCGAAGAACCCAAGAAGAAAATATAGATTACCCATGAACCCATTAATTGCCTACCATGAGCTCGATCAGAAGAAACCATGGGCACATTACCTACTATAAGCTCAATAAGCACCCTTAAACCACATCTCCTATCATGAGCTCAAAAGTAACCCATCCTTCAGGATGGGAGAGGAGAAGACAAGGGCAGAATAGTCAAAGAAATAATTATGTTAAATTTATCGAAGTATTCCCTTGTTATATTAAATTTAACTAGGGGACTCTTAATACACATTATTTGGAATTTGGGTGGAATTCTCCACTATTACCGATATTTGGGGTACCTTATTCTGAATATGGAAGATTTAGGGGACTTCAATCAAATAACCCTTTGAAGAAATATTAGTTATCAAGTTTGAGCTACTGAAATGCACACAAGTACAGCCAATGTCATCAAGTTGATTATGTGCATTGTGCAGTACAATGATATCCTGATGAAGATGCAACAATATCCTTAGGGAATGCGTGAAGTGGCTTACTGCAGGTCGTCATACCGCAAATAACTTCTAGTAGTCAACAAACCTATCTCCAAGGTTTTGATTCAATATAATGTCTTCTGGTAATTCAACATCATCTGGTTAGTCTGTAGATTGAGATCTACTGGGGATATGTACCTTTGATCCAACCTTTTCAATTTCTTGAAGAACATTGAAACATGGTTCGTTGATCATGAAAGATACCTTTCTTTTTTGCTAGTCAAATTCCTATTAGTTCGTAATTCCTATACGTTTCTTTCACACACTCGTATGCACTCTAGTTTTTTTTGCATCTTATTACTTTTTTCTATCAAACTGCAATGAGCATCAACCTTGGGATAAAACTGTCAAAATATCTTTTTATTGGTGCTCCTAAACATTTGCTTTGAATTTTCGATACTTGTTATTGCATTATATTGTTTTGTCACCATCACTACTAAAGCCTTTATACCAAAATTTTGGGGTTGGCTATTTGAATCCTATTTCTCCCATTCAACTCTTTTAAGGGCCATGCACACTGTAACATTAACAAAAACCATATCCTCAGTAACAGACTCAATCCAAGCTCATTTAGGTCTACCCCTAGTTCTAGCAGCTACTTGGATATGACTAATATCTTACCGCTCCTAACTGGTGCATCTACAGGTCTACCCTGCACATGTCCAAACTACCATATCCTTTGTTGTTGTTGTTTGTATGTTACTGCTGCACCATGAGCAAAGTCCATGGAACAATTATTAGTAACTATCATATTAATTCTTATTTGTTAATACTCTTTTATTTTGTCAGCTGCTACGGTTACTTTTCATGACCATATATGGTACTTCCAGATACGAGCTTGCCAGCTTATGCTGATGGTAGTCCTTCTAAGAATTTTAGTCTCTGTCATTGTAAATTTAAAGACCTATTCAAGAACTTTATATATGAGCACATTCTTCACATGTGTTGGTTCGGCTGTACACATGAGTAACTTCTCTACTGGTGTTGATGTTGTTACATAGTTGATGCTTGGATCTAATTATAGCCACATCTTTTGCCTATATTTCTTGATTAGTCTGAATTAATTAGTTCTCAATTAAAACCCTATATGCATAACCTAGTTTCTTTTCACTCGGCAACTTGACCATTTCCCTTCATCTCAGGTGCACGACTTCATTCTCTTATGTAGCTTTTCTCTACTTAAAGATTCTTAGGCCTCCATAATCTTTTCGCTTCTCAAGTGAAAATTTTGGAAGACTGAAAGAGATCAGGGGATAAAATTGCATAATGCACTCACCTTTTCTTTTCCATGGACTAACCGTGGAAGCATCCTCCGTATTCTTGGATTTATTTTTGCTTCTCTTGATTACTTTGTAGTTAAATTTTACCTCTAAATCATTTATCGTCTACATGGACTAACACCTCTGTAATTTCAAAAGAGGCATTTTGTGAGTCTTGATTCGGGTTGCAATGGTTGTATCTTCATTCAAATGCATAAAAGTGCTGGAGATCCTGGTCCTGCCAGCATAGTGCAGCACCTGATGAATTATGCTGCTTCCACAAGGAAGCATATGTCGAGGTTTATACATGTCCTGCTTATATACTAAATTAAAGAACTTACAATTTTCTCTTAATCTGTTTCTGAGTTCTATGCAAACATCTTTGTCCTTGTTCTGAAATGTTGTGTAGATTTATCTTGAGAGTTGTACCAGCTGAAGTAACATGCTATACATCAGAGGAAGAAATTTCAAGAGCGATAAAGCCACTTATTGAACAGCATTTCCCAATTGAAGCAACTTGCCCTCAAAAAGTATGCTTGTTTCCCACTGATTTTTTTAAGAAAACCTGCTGCTCTTTTTATGTTAGGAGAAAATATCTGATGTATATTTGATTGTAGGACATTTTTTTGTGAAACAAATATAGTTGTTCAATACCTCGACATGCAATTTGGTCTAAAGTCTTGAAATTCTTTGCTTCTTATTACATCTAAAATTGTCAAATGGTAGTTTTTATAGAGAAGAAAAGGTACCTAACTGAGCATGATTGGAATGGGGATACGCCAATTCATGTGATAGGATACAGAGCGCTATTAAACCCTATACTCCTCTTTTTTAATCTTTATGCCGGAATTGGTCACTTTATTGTTGATTGATCTGTTCAAGCCATTCGATTTTCCTGGGAAATGGATAGTGAACCCTTGTCTTTTTTTAAAAACTCCAATTCATCCTCTCTATCCTCAATCCCAAGTTCACAAGCTTGGCTGTTGTTAATAATGTAGCAAGATCAAATGTTTTAGGAAGTTCGGAGTAGGGGAAAAGAAATAGGATTAATATTTAAGACCTAATTTATTTATTTTTAAATATATTAATGCCTTTGCAAATAGGAAATATCAAATTAATGGAAACTAGAATAAAGCATAACTATAAAGTTTCTTCTCTTCCAAGATAACTCCATCTACATTGAAAGTTGAAACATATTAAGTCTCAGTTCTTACATTGACTTTAAACATACCCATCCCTTTTTGCTACTGCTCTTTCTCCTCTTTATCATGTCAGTTTAGTTCAAAAGCTAAAGTTACAATAAAGACATACCATGAGGAAAAATATATTGTAACACCAAGAGATCTCGATTTTTTACAAAGAGTTGATGTAGAAATGGGAATACACAAGCACTTGCCACTTTTTTGCCCAAACGCCCTTATTTTTGGTAATGGGGTGTAGGAGAGTAAATACAACCTGACCCAAAAATTTGGGATCAAAGGCTTTGAAGTTGTTGTGGTTGGGTAGAGAGAAAAAATACACAAGAGTAAATATAATAAACTTTCATATGCAAACCAATCATTTGGCTTCTTTCAAATCTACAAGCTTAAAAGTAAACACTTCATTTCCTAATGATCAACATATAGAAGTTTTAGACATGTAGTTGAAGTGTGAAAGTTTAAGTAGTTCTTTTTTTTCCTGGAAATAAAGCAACAACCGTGTTCAGTTATGGTTACTTCTCCCCCTTTTGTGTCAATGCTGCCCCCCCCCCCCCCCCCCCCCCCCCCCCCCCCCCCCCCCACCCCCCCCCCCCCCCCCCCCCCCCCCCCCTGCTTCTACTTGTCAAATCAAGCAAAATCTGTAGCTATTGTAAGCATCTCTCCCTCCCTGCATCTAGGGCTTTATAAGTCCCTCTCTATCTCTATGACAAAGATCTCCAAACTCTACTCTCTTGTCGGATGGCCCCAATGTCAACCAACTTACCTTTGATTCCTATATCCAGTTCGGCTTTTGATTGAGATACCTATTCAGATATCAAGACCTGATTCTGGTTATTAAATTGAAGGATTTGTTCGATTCATGCCAATTGAATTTTCCAAGTCTACACTGGACTCGCTCTAAAGTCATACAACAACAACCAAGCTTTTGCCCAAATTGCTGGCTCGGGCTATTTGAATCATTTTCATCTATTCAGCTCTGTTAAGGACCATGTCTGCTCTAAGAAATGAACACCCCAACCCACCCCACCAACACCCCCAAAGTCATAACAATGGAAAAAAGGCTACCATGTGAAATCCTCAATTTAATTGTTAGTAGTGCGAAAAAGTATCCATGAAAACAGTTCATTTGTGGATATATTTGTTTCTCTCCTTCTCTAATTTTTGTGAATTTTGTGACTATGCTCAATTTCAATTGTGAAATATGTTCCAATTTTCAACTATTTTGGTGGATTGAAGTACCCAAGAGCTACGATCGCTGTTGAGTGGTTAAGTGAAAATGTCAGGAAATAAGTATATAAAGATATAACAGAAAGGAAGTGTTTTTGCATGGTTTAGTAGAGAAAATTAGGAATAAGTTACTGCTAGAGATGATTCCTAAACGGGAGACCTGATCGTTTTTCTATAATTCTTTAATATTAATCAGATCTGAAATCAAGTCCACTTCCAAGCCAATTGTCGAAGCAGGAAAGAAAGTTAAATTCCAGGTTCTGATGCCTCTGCACTCATCTTTATTTTTGCAGCTCTGGTGAAAATCAAGTGAAAATAGACAGAAACTGAAAACACTAATTATTTCGTTTACCAGGGAGATTATTTTGGGGATTAAGTCAATTAATACATCAGAAAGTTTTTCAGAAGATGGGTAAGAAACCTAAAAATTACTTTATGCAGTATTGCGAAACAGAAGGCAATTACAATGTCTGGCAGTTCATTACGAAGAGACTAAGGGGTGTTTGTTTTTTGCACTATATAGCACTAAGCACTTTAAAGCTCTCATATAAGTGTGGGACCCATCAACTTAGAACGTTTGTTTTTTGCACTTTAAAGTGTTCATCACTATATAGTGATGCCCTTTATAAGTGCAAAAAAAGGCAATTGTAGCCTTCAATAAATTTAAATATTACAATATGTCCAAGCAACCCTAATCCCTTCATAAGTGGAAACTTTTGCCCAATAAATTTTCATTCGGATTTTTGGCAACGAAAACTATAGGTCAGTTCAACCCTAATTCTTTATCAAAATTCATTATCTTTCTTTGAAAACTGGATTAATTTTTGCTCATAAAAGTTGGGGAATTTGAAATATTAGGGTTTTGTTTCTCAAGATTGAAGTTTTGCTCAGTGTCGTCGTGTTGATAAACATTTGATGGTGAACTTATATTTTTTTCATTTATACTAGTGGATTTGTGTTCAAAATAATGTCATAGTATTTTAGGTAAACTAGTCAATTCATACATTTATAATGCATTTTAAACTGATGAAAAAAACAAATAGCAACACTTTAAAGTGCACTATATAGTTATCAAAAACAAAACATTTGCACTTTAAAGTGCTAGCACTATGTAGTGCTTAGCACTTTAAAGTGTTAGCACTATATAACAAACCACCCCCTAATTTATGATCTCTACACAGTGATGAATGCCGTACAGCTGAAATTCATGGACACATTGAAGCCTTAAGTAGTATTAAATTACACGGTTAAATCAAAGTTTATGACTGCATGTCAGTTGGCTTCCGTTAAGTCTTGCTTTTCCTGGATCAAAACCAAATGGCCATCTTGTCTGCAATTTAGACCTAGATCTGGCCCATTTATTAAGTGGGGCAAGGTTCTATAATTCTATTCAGGTACATTTTGGCTCAGATTCATGTCGGCTGTGAAAGATTTGCGTGTTTTTATACGTCAACTCACTTTGGGTTAATCAGATCCGGTTGGGGCCAACATGTTAGATACACACCTGAGACATGGAGTTTGGAGGTGGAACTTGGACTCATACCCAACCCGTAGGTATTCCGGTGTGAATCACATTAAAATTGCTTGGACTCAGATTGAACTGCACCCTTGTTGAAGTTGTTTTAAGCTTATGATATGCTAAATAAGCAATTGACTATCCTGTAGTGCATAAGCATAAAGAACTCCTCATGTCCCTGTTTGTTTTTTTTCCTTCTCATGATTGTCAGAACAGTGTGTGTGTGTGTGTTGGGGGGGGGGGGGGGGGGGGGGGGGGGGGTGGATTGGGGGGAGGATTGTGGAGGGGAGATCAGATATGCCACAAATGATCAGCTTTTTGCCTCCTACTAGTTATAAGTAACTTTTTATTCTACTTGTTAAATAGGTGACAGCTCAGAACATCTGTTCTTCTTTTGTCTATAATCGCAAGATCGTCTGTTTCTTCTCTGAATATCTCTATGCTACATTTGCTCTCTCAGAATGATTATATAGTTTTTTAGTTTACGCTGCCGAAATGTACCCTCCTCTGATCCTTTGGTGTGTGCAGTTTGCAGTATTGTTTGAAGCACGTGCCAATACTGGTGTTGATAGAATGAAATCATAAATGCAGTTGCAAAATCTGTTCCTCAGCCACATAAAGTAGATCTTAACAAACCTGACAAAACCATCATTGTTCAAGTTGCTAAGGTAGATTTATACATTGCTTTTATTCAGTTCTGAATGTTATGCATTTTCTATTTCTTTCTACACAATAAACTTCAACCACACATTTCTGCGTTTCGTCATTTGAATGAATAATCAGAAAAATCTTTCAAAGGCTACTTCACATGTTTCTTATAGAATTATCAGCCTATAATTTCAATTGCCAGCCTACTTTTTAGATTGCAAGCTGGTTTACAAACTAGAACCTCGCCAAAGTGGAAGGACCACTCACTATAGAAGCTAGATGTGTTGTACACTAACCTATAGTAAGTAAACTAGAGTAGTCTGCCCACCTTCATGGTCATTTCCCTTGTTATACTCATTCTCTAATGGTACAATGTGGTATCTTTTGGAAATCAAATATTTCCATGCAATTATTATACAAGTCATGCAATTTTTAACTTTGATATTGTTTCTTCACTATAACTGCTGACGTTCCAAGATGGAACAATAATGTGGAGCTGGTTTATGTTAAAACTGATGCTTAGTAAGCAGCTGCAATGTATCTGCCTATATGAGAAAGTAGAAAGTTGCAATAGAACTCAGGAGTTTGTATCTCTTTTTTTGCAAAGGTGATATGTGCTCCTGGAAGTTTGGAAGAAAAGTATTAACAAATTTCTTCTGAAAGAAGGTTACAAGGATGAAACCAATTGGTCCTTGCCACGTGCTAGTTCAGGGGGGTATATTTCTCGTATTATGATTATCATGGAGGGCGGTGAACCAAGTTGAGCTGGTGATATTGTTGGTTTGAACTGATTCCAATCTTTAGGTGCTAGTGTGTCGACAGGTTTCTGCTGAATGGCAAAATGGTGCTTTTTGGACCGTGGCTATATGGCCCCCTCCTTGATCTTAACTGTAGGGACTGGGTGACCCTAGTAATTATATTTGAAGGCTGATGTGCACCATTATAAGAACGTTTGAGCTTATATCAGCAACTAATACAGAGTTGTCCACTTACATCTCTTAGAAGCGAATAGTTATCAAGAGAAGAGATAATTATTAGTTGTGATGTCTATTTACTGATCTAATTGATCTGTCAACAGACTTTGTTGGATGGGTGTTTCATAATTTTACATTCTTGATGTATATCGCTAACTTAGTGAGATTAGAATGCAGATGAAGAATATAACTAACTGATTCTTTGATCATTTTTTACTCTTGTTTTTAGGAATTTAGGATATTTCATTTGGTGGAATTTAAAATAATCTTTCGTAGTTTGATACCTAAGTTTGCTCCTTGGTTGCATGAGCTTAAACTATATATCAAAAGGTAGGTCTAACTACCTGCCAAATGGCCACCTAGGTTCTATGACATGACCCTCTCGTGCTCCTAGTTGCCTTGGCTAGGAATTTGGCATTATGACATGAGGTTGATAGTCGGTCATAAAATTTTTGTCAAATCTTTCATGGAGCTTTGTTATGCTCATAGCCGACCCCATTTTGATGGGAGAAGGCTTAGATGATGATGATGAGTTTGATACCTAAGACCTATACATGGATGTTATAGCAGTCGTTGAAAAAAGTATGAAACCTGCCGACAAGAGAGAGGCTCAACACAATGGGATAGTTGTTGATGTGGTTTTACTTCATATTTATAGGAGAAAATACCTCCGTAGTACATAACTGATAGTGTATATACACACTTGCTCTACTAACTCTAACAAAACTAGTGTTGTTTCCTGCAAGGTGGCGAACTTGGAACTTCTGTATAAGATTGTAGTTGTATGGTGTCTTATTAGAAAAATAGACACAATTGACTCACAATTCTACAGAAGGTGGTGAACTTGGAAGCAAGGTTTGTAGTATCGTTATCGGAATTTGTTGAAGGCCCTTCCTATGAGTATCGGTGTGTATTAGTTTTAGCAGTTTACTTGATTTCCAGAGTGAAGTTTCATTGTTCTTGGTTTGAGAAAGCAACCAGAAAAAAACTAGTGATATATATAGGCAGGGTCTTATGTATTATTTGTGGTTTTCCGTTAGTTTTGAATATAATAATATTAAACTTACTGAATTGTTCACCCACAATAAATATTGGTTTATTTTACTTGCATTTAGACAAAGTATCCCACAGTAGATAATTTTGAATGAAATAATCTTAAGATACATGAACATTCTGAATTTAGAGTTGTAACTTTGACAAATGGTAATGGTTACAATGTTTTAATAAGGAGTTCAATCAACAACAGCATATTGATCTTCGGCACGATCGAAATATCGTGTTCTGTACTATTCTCTTTTTGTTTAAATTTTTTCATAACTGAATTGACCGGGAAAGGGAGTCCCAATTTCGGTATCCGCAGGATCGGTGGGGTCTGTACCAAATCGGACATGCCAAAACCGCTATGACCGATACGTAACAGTGTCTACTGATACCGGGAAACCGATAGTGGGAACCTCGGTTGCAAGTTCTTCTACATAAAAAAATGCAATTATAATGATCTATTATTAGGAGAATATAAACTGATTGACGCACAACATTTATTGGCTTTAAGTTTTGCAACATTTATTGTCAAATGGAGTGGGTGAAGGAAAAAGAAAAGAAAGAAAATAAGTGAGAGAATGTAGGAACAAGAAAATGAGAGGAAGAAAATTAGAGTGTTTAATTGATTTTCTAGAGCCCACTACTTGTCAATATTGTAGGGCATGCCCAGCTTTCTAGATAGGAAGGCAACAGGGGCTGGATCATGCAATTGTTCAAATTTTCTTCATATAATGCCTATAGTTTTTTTTCTTGGCTGAAATATAAAGAGGGAATATATATTCAACACCATGCTGTCAAACTATAACTTCATGGGCTGTTTGGTGATAAATTTGGGCTCTTCAAAGAATCTGAAACCAAAATCACAGAAGTAACATGAGCCATCTCACCATGCCTTGAAATTCACCCAGCACTTGCAGTAATTTATCGCCTTTTGCTCTCCATATAAAATAGGCCAGCACTGGCACTAATTGCTTCCTTGTATTGAATAATTGCTCGCTTCTTGCTTTCCATATAACTAGGTTTCGTCCTATGATTGTGTAGTAACTAGATGTGGATTTGTGTGTAAATTGATCCCGACTTGCACCATTTATACTATAGAAAGTTGATATCTTTTGATGCTCTCCAAGAATTCGATAAATGACCTCAATATCTATTTTGAGGTGCATGCGTTGGTGGCTCTCTTACAAGATAGGTTGGCTGACGGATGGAGCTTTTAAATCTGCTCTTGGGCCTTGTATTTCCTTGCTCGACTGGAGTACTCCCCAGTCGTCATGCAGAACTTTCTCCAATAGAAATATCAGTGGGTTCACTTTCCAAGATTTCAATTTCTTTAACAAGATTCAGGATTTACTTACATTTTCAATTGAATAACACCTTTAAAACCTATCCACACATCAAAGCATAAGTAGAGTTGTTTTCCCATTCTTTAATTACTTCCTCTTAGGCAATATATGACATTTAATCTCCCCGACGGTCCTCATTCATTACTTTTCACCATGTTATCATTGTGCTTTATTTGAGCACTGGCAGAGAGATTCTTTTTCTCTTTTTAGATCTCTTCACCAGTGGAGATGGATATCCGCAAGCATAATGTTTACAGATATAAGGCTCAGTTAAGGAAGCCTAGTAAACTTTGTCTCAACAAGTCCTTGTGTAGGTATATTAGATTCGCAAGGACGTCATGCATGATAGCAGCCACTTCCCATTCATGCTGACATTTCTTGACGGCTTCCTATTAGATATGCATGATCATATGTCTTCTATGTTCATCTTTATATGAATTGTACCGTCTAAGAAAGGTTGTCCTTTGAGGTGTTATGATTTGTAGAATATTAGTTTATAACTAGGACCATGGTCTGCTGATTTATAAACATTAGTGTTGTTTATCAAAAAATGGTATTCTACTTGCTAAGTATATGTTCATGTATCAATATGACGAAACCCCAAATCATGGATTGCATTCCTATATTCCTTTAGCTTGAAACTTGTTAAGTTTTATTCACATATGTTTTATGCAGAGTAGTTCATGATATGTATGTATCATGATCATTGAACAATATTATTGGACTCGTCTTACGTTGTGTGGAATATACTAGGATGATTTTGTGCATCACCTCGTATTATGGAATATACAAGGTAGATGATGAACTTTTACATATGTAAAGTAAAATGGTCTACTGTGGCAAGCACTGTAGACAATCTTTGACTATTTATTCATTTGTAGACATCGTCAGCTATTTATTCATTTGTAGACCATTATCTTATCATACGATGCTTTATATTTTGCAGACAATTTGCATGATAGGGGTGGTTGAGAAGTACAAGGAGCTCTCAAAGTACAACCTTAGGCAGCTGACAACTCCACAACAGTAACCATGTCAAGAAGAAAAGGGTTGGGGGGGGGGGGGGGGGGGATGGGGATGGAGAATTTTTTTTTTTTTAGAATCAAGCAAGATAAGATTCATATTTTGAAGTCTGGTATTCTCCTGAAAGGAGTGAAAGATCTTCAATATAAAAAAATGTTGTCAGGAAAATCTTCCACCTTGACCCATTAGAGATGTGTTGCTCTGAGAACATTAGTTGCGGGAAAATATTCTATTGAACTAATAATACTATATCGGTCAAGATTAAGAAGGCGTGCAAAAGATATAAGGCAGATTGCTTAATGTGTCTGGTACTTGAAATATGATTACATTGTACATATTTGGAAATGAGTATCCCTACATGTATCGTGTCCTTGATCGTATCCGTGTCTATATGTGTTCCTGCAACATAGATTGCTTGGTCTTCTGTGGGTTCAGGTAACATCTTCATTAATCATCACCCAGCTTAAACCCTGCAATGTTGTTGCACTGCCACTTGCCACAAATGGTACTTATAGTTATTGCAAGTAATGGAGCTAGCAACATGTTCCCTGCTACAAAATCTCTGAAGAATTTAGGGAAGATCCCACATAAAGAGGTCTGGTAACATGAGATATCTTTCCAGAAGAACTCTCCGTGAGTGAGACCTTGTAGAATAAGTGACGTTGAATAGGAGGAAGAAAATGTGTGTAATTTAGGAACATAATATGAAGATTTCTAGTCTTAAACCTCAAATTCTCTTATATGACATTTAACCGTTCTTGATGTTGTCGTCTCCTGTGTGTTCTAGACAAGGGCCTGTTTGGTATGGTATAGGTCTCACTTTCTCTACATGTGCATCCAACAAAAACTACTTAAATGTCCGGCCCTGAGTTTCTGGGAGCCCTAGGCAAATTTTTAAAATGGGGCTCATATATAATATAATTTTTTTAAAATAAAAGTAAAATTTAAAAAATGTTCCAACCAAGAATCTGTAGTGTGCAAGTTTAACATACTAACCACTATACCACAATTGTTTTGTGATAAAAGAGGACCATCTTACATATTAGTTCTATTTTAGATACAAGATTATATAATAATTATATATATATATATATATATATATATATATGGAAGCGGATCAAAAGTCCCCCTTAGAAAATTTCCTAAAAACTCCCTCACTCTCAGCCGTCCATTTAATGTTAATATTAATGTTAATATTAACATTAAATACTAAAATTAACATTAAATTTAACATTAAAATTAATATTAATATTAACATTAATATTAACATTAATATTAACATTAAATGGACGGGTGAGAGTGAGGGGGGTTTTTAGGAGGTTTTCTAAGGGGGGCTTTTGATCCGCTCCCTATATATATATATATATATATATATATATATATATATATATATATATATATATATTTGAATTGATTTTTTTGGGGCCCCATATTCTATGGGGCCCTGGGCGGTCGTCCAGGCCGCTCTCGTGGAAAGTGAAGGGTTTATGACAAAACTCAGTTTTATGTTCCCCTCCCTTTTGTCATTTTCACTTGCAACCTATTTGGGAAGAAACTTGTTACAACTCGGTAAATCTTGAAGGTTTTGTTGCTCCGCATCCTTGCAATTCAGTAGATCCGGAGGGTTTTATCCAAACAAAAAAAAACTGTGAAATTGGACACTTGCAGAAGACAAAATGGTGTCTAACCAAACACTATTGGCAATTCAAAATAAGGTACATATGTATAGCAGATGCGAGAGTGCAACTCTCGAGTTGCATTGATCCAAACATGCCATAAGTGAAACTTCCAATAAAATGGCTATCACCTGTGGTTCCCTATATAAGGTTACTGGTACATCATAACCTCAAGAAAACAAATCAAAGTGTATATATCCAGAATAAAACAAACCTTTGACTTCATATTAAGCCATTAAAAGTACAAACAGTTATTTCATATACAAAATTATGCAGGAAAATATGATCTGGACGTAATTAACATCTTGATCTATATATATGGTGTGAGAAAAAATGCTGTGGTATTGCCAACATTCACATCAGCAGCACAGCATGATAAAATGATGAGCTGTTGCAAAGAAAACAATGTGTCATAGATGCTTTATGAATGCAGATTAGTGCAACTCCATCTCATGTCTCTTCCCTTCCCTGCCTGTGAGCGATATGAGCTCTGATGAGGGCTTCAATGTTACCATCTAGTACAGAGTTCAAGTCAGGCAGTTGGAGCCCGGTCGTTACATCTTGTACCATCCTTCGTGGGCGAAGCATGTACCTCCTGACTTCGTCATTCCAGTCAGATTCGGCGCACTTGTTCTTGATTGTGTTTACTTGTGACACCCCTGCTCCTTTGCAAGCAGCACAAGTTTCGCTTTGAGACGGTTGAGAGCTTTCATCTTGTTTGCGAAATGACTCCTTTCACCTGCACCGATAAATCGTATAATGGGGAGTCCCAAGGTTCTAAACGGCGGTAGGCGGGTGCGCGGCGGAGAGGGCCCGCCTACCACCTAGACACCGTCTAGACGCTTGATATATTTTGGACATTTTTTACTATTCTACCATTTTTTTTTTTTTTGCATAATATGTATATTTTAAGGATATTTTATGCATAACTAAGTTGTAAAACAAATATTTATGAAGTTTCAGACTTTCAATCTTGTAAAAGTGAACCATAGGTCCATGATGCTTGCAAAACTGTTTTGCCAAAACATCTAGTTAGGTATTGCTCCGCCTAGGCGCCCGCCTACGCCGCCTCGCAAAAGCGGTGCCGAGAGCGGCCGCCTAGCGCCTAGGCAGCCACCTCGACTGCCTAGCGCCTAGGCGGCAGGCGGCCACCTTGACCTCCATCTAGAACACGGGTTCTCATGTCACTTTGATAAATGAAAAGGAAAAAAGTTGGTCGGCACAGAAACTATGAAACTAGTGAAAAGTCCTAGTTTATATTTGATGTTTATATTTGATGTGTTTTTGATTGCTGGAAACTAGGTTTAGAAATTTAGCAGTCTAAAAAAAGGTGTAGAAATGTTAGAGATAGTGTGTGTTAGGGTATGTGGTTAGTTGTTTACTCCCACATTGCTTAGAAATCAAAAATGATGCTCGTCCTCTCCTATATGTGTACTAAATGCTATCTGACATTCTATTATTATTAGTGTAGTCTAAAAGAAACTTCTTGCCACATCACAAAAAATGGGAACCAAGGGCTTATGTAGTGTCCATCCTGAATGGTGGAAACTCATGCAACTAGAGGGTTTTATTTATTATTTTTATTTTATTTTAGAAAGTGATGGAAAATATGGTCAATATGTATACAATTCTAATTGTGACATGTTATTATATTGTTCTACTTTTCTTATTCTAGATTCCACCTAACAAAGAACTACTTTTTGGCTTGGAGATTTGCTCTCTCTAATTTCTACAAACTCAAAAGAAAATAAGTTTGTAACTTTCAAATTAATAATTTCCAACTGCCAAATAGGGAAGTGAAATGTTTTTCCTCCTTTAACAAAATAGAAGTTGAAAAATGAAAATTGAAGGATAAAGTTTAAGCAATAAGTTTCTTCCATGCAAATAAAAGATTTCCACTTGAAAGTTGTGAAAAATGAAAATTGGAGAATCCTTTATTTTCCTTCTCTGTTGTTTTATTTTCTTACTCTTACATCTTTCTCAATGTAGACATGAACCTACAATAACTTCTATGTATTGTCCGAGCTCTCTAGCCTAGTGGTATTAGCGCGGACACCCGGAGGGGCCGGCAAGGTTCTCAAAAAAAAAAAAAAAAAAATCTATTGAGTAATGGCATTTTGGCTATCACATGAGCCAATGTATTACCACTAGAACTCAACTATATATTAACTTGCCTTTTTCCATTTTAAATTGTTATAGAATAAATAAGATGCAGTAATGAAGCCCATAAAGAAATAAACATATTATAGCTGCTGCTAAAATGAGTATGAATTCGAAACGGTTGGTACCTGAGCATTGAACCGTGACACCACTTGGTATATGATGAATACTGACGACAGGTTTTGTTCTGCAACCAGACTCGTTGTTAGTGGGAGATGATTGCAAAGAGATCTCCATGTTTTCATCATCAATGTGAAGTTCAACAGGTTCAAGGAATAGAGGGATCACATCTACACCTGATGAGCAAGTCTGTAAAGCTTTTATTTCAGAGAATGTGCTGTAATTTTAAAACGAAATGAATCTGAAGTTCAGATCAGGTACTGATATGCATGAATTAGCAGAACAGTGTATATTTTGGTTTATTTAAAGGAAGAACGTCGAGATTGCATCAATAGATATACATTGATAAAAGTTTAATCGAGATGGTATACCTCTGTGCAAAGGATATGCAGATGAAATTCTGAGAGAAATAGGCAAGAAAACAAGAAGTAAAAGTAGAATAATTCTAGAAAGGGTGCAATCTTAACAGAATCTTCTGGTTTGAATGCCATAAAAGAGGGTTACTTTTGGGTTTTAATAACATCCAACCTCGCTTCCACGGTTCCACCATCTTGTGAAAAATGTTTGGTTAGACATGTTACTCTAGTGTGTCTAGTTGTGGATAAATATGGATAAATTTATTTACTTCACTACTGGAAGTGTTTAAAGAACACAACTACAGAAGTACCAATAGCACATATGAAGGAAAGTGTCCAAACAACAGAAATGCATAGAGCTAGCTATGACTGTCGGACAATTTTTCGTAGGTTGGATGATAGGAATGATGTGTAACAGAACACTTCAGCATGATTCAGTATTATGTTTGTGGTATCTGGAAAATGCTCAGTGATACAAATATGTTAGATTCATTACTTCGGCATGCAGACCACGAACTTGCATGCCTAAATATGCAATCATTCTACACATATATCTAATGAATCATCCATGATCTTGACAAATCTTCTATAAAAATAATTAAAATACCTGTAGCAGCAGCAAGGTGGGTTCTATGCTATACAACACTAAGAGTGAGTTAACAGGTCTTCTATGAAACAATATATACAGTATCCAAAAGTACTTGTGCTACCAACAAATAGAAAATATGGTCAAAAAGCGAGAGAATTTTCCATTAAATGATGTTTTATGGAAAGGGGTAAAATCTTCTATCAAGTTGATTTACATAATTTCAATTTTTTTTTTTTAAAATTATCTTAAATAAGAAAATTATCAAATTGCCAACAAACTATTTCTTGAACTACCAAGTTAGAAGAAAGTAATGCAATACCTATTAGAGACGCTAAAGTGATCAAAGTAAAGCAACATCTAAAAAAATACGCAATCTCAACCGCACGTCATTTGAAATGAATGGTTCTTATTTGATAGAGTAATCTGTATTAATTAGCATGCATGTGAAATTGAATATATCACTGATTAATACAACCTACTATTATTTAGTGTCATTTTTGACATCCCTGCATGTAAATTTGGTATGCATTTAAATCTGACCCATTCATTTCAAATGACGTGCGACTGAGATCGCGTATATTTAATTGTAAGTTATATATATATATATATATATATATATATTATATATGAGAAAGGATATAGACATGAGAGAAAAGAGCTCTGCTAGGGTTTCGACCTTGGAGGCGATTGCACCTCCTCCCCGCCCCCGGATCCCTATGGGGTGAAGGGGAAGCGGCATGGCGACCGACCCAAGAAGCCCACCCCCCGGGTGGGGGTGGATAGGCAGGTGGGACCCCCCCGGGCGGGGGGGGGGGGGTCGGCGACTGAGGCGGACGGGACCCCCCCAGGCGGGGGGGGGGGGGGGGGGGGGGGGTGTGGCGGACAGGGGGGGGACCCCCCCAGGCGGGGGGGGGCGGCTGCAACCGGAGGCGGGACCCCCCCAGGCGGGGGGGGGGGGGGGGTCGACGGCTGACGGCGGTGGGAACCCCCCAGGCGGGGGGGGGGGGGGGGGGGGGGGGTCGGTGGTGGGAAGAGGGGGGACCCCCCCGGGTGGGGGGGGGCGGGGGGCGGCCGAAGGTGGTTTTGCCTCCGGTAGGATCTTCGAGTTCGGTTCTGGATCTGGATCTGGATCTGGGAACGGGTCTGGAACGGGTGACGAGGGGTGGACTACGGTGACCAGAAGGCGTCAACCAGGGAGACGGCTACCGGCATCTCAATCGGTGGGTCGGGTGACTCCAGGGAGAACAGGAAACAAGATTGGGAGTGGTCATGGGGATCCCCGACGGCTAGGGGGAGGCTTGAGGAGGAGTGGAACTGCCTGGAGACCGAAGGCGTCGGCGGCCGAGAAAGGGAAAGGAGTTGCTGGAGGAGGTAGCGGACAACAGGGGAACCCTGCCACGGTGCCTTCCAGGGTCGTGCCGCAACAACCACGATCATGGAAGGAGGTGTGCATACCGACGGCGGCGAAGTCCGCGTCCTCTATGGAGTATGTGGCACCAAAGAAGGTTGGTGGAGGTTTTCGAGCTGTTTTCCCAGCAGAGGAGATAGCGGAGGTGACGGAGTTTTGGCAGAATACTCTGGTGATGTATGTGCTTGGTAGCAAGCCCTTCTACGGGCAAATCAGAGGATATGCGGAGAGGGTTTGGCGGCCTAAAGGAAGCATGGAGATCTTCTCAAGGGAAAATGGTTTCTACTTTGTGAAATTTGGGCTGGCTGAGGATGTTATCAGGATCACTCAGGGCGGACCATGGTCATTTGATGGGAGGCTGATCATCTTGAAGGAATGGACTCCGGACCTGCGGTGTGAGAAGGAGGTTCTGAACGCGATTCCTGTATGGATCCGTTTCCCCGAGTTTCCAGTGAAATACTGGAGTGTCCCGCTTCTCATGAGGTTGGCTAGTTTGGTTGGGAGGCCGATCAAGGCTGATGAGGCTACCACCTACCGCACGAGATTGATGTACGCCAGGATTTTTGTGGAGATTACGGCTGGGTCGGAGCTTCCGAGCCTATTGGAGTATGAGGTAGCATCAGGGGAGGTGCTGACACAGGTGGTGGAGTACGACTGGGTGCCCCCAATGTGTTCCTCCTGTGAGTGTTTTGGCCATGTAGATAGTGCGTGCACGCAGAGGAGACGGAGCTCGGCCTCGGTTGTCAGGTCGGCGGCGGCTACACAGGGGCCGGTTCCTGGAGATGATGCTGGAGGTGGGGCTACAGATAGTCAGAAGGAGGACACTATGATGGATTTGGCAGGTGACTCAGCGACCGATGATCCACAGCGGGTGGCGAATATGACGGGTGCCGTGGTCCCATTTCAACCACAGAGGAGTGTGTTGACCAGATCCATGGGATTACTTAGTAGCAGTCAGGGGGCTGGTGGGGCTACCCTGGTGGTGGAGCAGGTGTATAGTAGGAAGCGGCATGCGCCGGCCCCGCGTGACGATGTCCTTCAGCAGGAGGGCCTGGAGCAGGACACCTGTGTCAACCCAACTTGGGATCTGACGCTATCCAGGATACAGGCCCACCTTGCCCCTCCCACTGTGGGAGGGAAGGGTCTGGAGGTAGGAGGTGAGGCTCCGGCTGCAGCGATAGGAGAGGATATTGATCTTATGGACGGGGCACTTCCCTCGGGTGCCTGTTCTGATGGTGTTCAGGGGGACCCCCCATTAGTTAATTAATGTCGGTCCTCGCCTGGAACATCAGAGGGGGTGTTCTATTGGGCGTTGGAGGGAGATCAGGGGGGTTTTGAGAAGGGAGAAGTGTGATATTGCTATTCTGCTGGAAACAAAGATCCGGAAGGAAGTGCTTGATCGGCGGAACACGGCGACTTGGGCTCACATTCATAACCTGGACATTTACGACATGGCGAGGATCTGGGTTAGATGGAGTAGAGATAGCTGGGATGGGGACCTGGTTCTGAAGACTCAGCAGATCATTGGTATACTTCTAGTGAACAAAGGTGGCTTTAGATTCCTCCTGGGTGCTGTCTATGGGCATAATGACAGGAAGCGTCGTGAGTCCCTCTGGGAGGATATTGCTCGGCTTGGCCAGATGGCGGATTCCCAACACCTTCCATTGCTTATTATGGGGGACTTCAATGCCTTGCTCTATAGGCATGAAAAAGTGGGAGGACGTCCGGTCCAGGACTCGATTCTTTATGACTTTCAGAGGTGCCTTCTCATCTCGGGGCTGAGGGGGCTGGAGAGAGCAGGGCACATTTGGACCTGGCACAACAAGGCGTCCAAGGGCAGGGTTGCATGTCAACTGGATAGAGCCTTGGGGAATAGCGAATGGTTTCGCTATTACCCTAATGCTGTGGCGGAGGGGCTAGCGGCTGAGACGAGTGATCACTCTCCTATTCGGGTGGGTTTATTGGAGAGAGCCACCTGGAAAGCTAGACCGTTCAGATATAACAACAGTTGGTACCTCTCGGCGGATTATGAGGAGGTGGTTGCGAGAGGCCTGCTGGACTCCCGGGAGGGCACTGCTCAGTTTCGCATGGTCCACAAGCTCAAGCAGGTGAAGAGGGGTATTCGGGACTGGGTGAAGTGGAAGCCGCGTTCCTCCCTGGCAGACAAGGAGGCTGAGCTTCGGGAGGTTCAGGAGGCCCTGCAGGCTGACATCTTGTGTGGGGAGCTGGCGGCCAGAGAGAAGGATCTTAGTGCAGAAGTCAATTCCTTGAGACTCCAGGAGGAGATTAGTGCGGCTCAGAGGGCGAAATGCTCATGGCTCAAGGATGGGGACAGATGTACTAAGTTCTTCTATGATGTTATCCGGACTCGACAGCACCGGAATAGTATTTCCAGACTTCTGGATGGCGAGGGCAAGTTGGTAGGGGACCCGACGGAGATCCAGCGAGAAGCAGTCAGATTTTATCGGACTTGTATCATCAGGAGGACTATCCCACTACGTTCCCACCTCTGATTCCTAAGAGGTTGGTGACGCAGCATGGGAATAGGCGTCTCTTGGCCCCGATTCGGATGGAGGAGATCGATGACATTGTGATGAAGGCTGATCCCAACAGAGCTCCAGGGCCAGATGGCTTCTCCAGTGGGTTCTTTCGGAGACATTGGGGAGCTTTGAAGCTCCCAGTTCTTGAGGCGGTTCAGGAATTCTTCTTGTCAGGAAAGCTTCTGAAGGAGCTTAATCATACTTTCCTGACCCTGGTTCCGAAGGAGGGTGCGACATCTCTGGCAGATTTCAGACCGATTGCATGCTGTAATTATCTTTATAAGATAATTACTCATCTTATGTGTCGGAGGATGGAGGGGATTATGCAGGGATTGGTATCTCGGAATCAGGCGGCCTTCATTAAGGGTCGATCGATTGCTGAGCACAGCCTTCTTGCTCATGAGATGGTGCGTGAGTTCAACAAGCCTGAGGGGATGAAGGCCTGTGTGAAGTTGGATCTGAGAAAGGCGTATGATACTGTTAACAGGGACTTTCTCTGCCAGCTTATGCTAGCCATGGGATTCGATGAGAGGTGGGTTGCGAGGGTGAGGGAGTGCATTTGCTCCCCCACTTTCTCGGTTCTTATACAGGGCACTCCGTATGGATTCTTTAGCAGCTCCAGAGGCTTGCGGCAGGGCGACCCATTGTCCCCGTACCTGTTCACCCTGGTGATGGAGTATTTTACGTGCTTGATGGACCTGGCAGTGCACAGCAGGCGGATTGTTCCACTATTTAGACTTGTCCATCCGGTGGTCTCGCACTTGATTTATGCAGATGATCTACTGGTGCTTCTCCGACCGTCCATGGGAGGGATGAGGGCACTTTCTGACATTATGGAGGAGTTCGGGAGGCTCTCGGGGCTGAAGCTTAATAGAGAGAAAAGTAGAGTTTATTTCAGCTCTAGTTGCCCTCAGAAGGAGGAGCAGGCTCTGGTTCTGGGAGTGGAGAAAGGTGAGCTGCCGGTGAAGTACCTGGGAGTCCCACTGACGGTGAATTATGCTAGGGAGCAGGATTGCCAGAGTTTGGTGGAGTTCACTAAGAAGAGGGTGGAAGGCTGGCAGGCTGCAGGACTATCTTTTGGTGGCAGGATTGAGCTGCTGAGATCTGTCATTGCTGGCATTGCTATGTTCTGGCTGCAGTCGATCCAGATCCCTGTGGCTACTATCACGAAGGTGGAGTCCATGTGTGCAGACTTTCTTTGGAGGGGGGGCATACATGCGATTTCGTGGACTCAACTTTGCCGGCCTCGGAGGAAGGGGGAGTGGGGTTGAGATCTCTCCGAGCTATGAAGGAGGCTGCTAGGGTGAAGATGGCGTGGCAGTTCATTGGCGGGGGGTCACTTTGGGCTGACTGGATGGCGAGCAGATACCTGAGGAGGTCCAATTTCTGGACGAGCAGGATTGATAATAATTTCTCGGTCACATTTAAGGCTATTCTTAAATGTAGACCCTACTACAGACTGCTATCTGCCGATCCATGAGGGATGGTTCCTCTACTGATCTCTGGCTCGACCCATGGTTGGGCAATCGTTCCCTACTGGAGTATTTGGGACCGCTGCATGATAGAGAGGCCTCGAGAGGGCTGAAGTGCAGTCTGATCATTCGAGATGGTGCTTGGAGACCGGAGCTTTACACTTTCACAGCTCAGCTTGGCGAGGAGATCCGGACTATTTCTATTGATACTAGCCAGTCTCGGGACACTTGGAACTGGGTTGGCCATGCCTCTTCTGGGGGCCTGGCAGGTTCAGTTTCAAGAGTTGCTATGACTTTGTTAGGACTCGGCATGACAGGATAGAGGATATTGATTTCATCTGGGGAAAAGGGATTTCTCGGAAGATGCAGCTCTCTTCTTACAGATTGATGCTCGGGAGATTGATGACGAGAGATAGACTGATTAGGTTTGGGGTGCCCATTCCAGACTCGAGGTGTCTTCTATGCTCAGACGTGGACGAGTCTATGACCCACCTATTTTTTGAGTGCCCTCTCGCTTGGCATATTTGGTCGGAGCAGTGCAGGAGGTATCTGGGAGGTGCTGGCAGCGTCAGAGATATTAGAGGGATCCTTAGCTGGATCAGGGATCGCAGGGGTATGGTTGCTGGATGGGCCAGACAAGCTAGATTGCGACTCTCTGCTACTGTCTGGCATGTCTGGAGGGAGAGGAACAGGCGCTTCTTCGAGGGTCTGATTACCCCTCCGATTGGGATTCTGCACAATATTGACTTTGATGTATCCGTTTTGACCCCATGAGTCATGGGGGAGTCTGTATGATTTTGTACCGTATTACCTATACCGCGATTCGCGAGGAATAAAATTTTACCTTATTCCAAAAAAAATATATATTGAGAAAGAAAACCTTTTACATTCCTTCTTTTTTCTCTTCGAAGAAACCTTGGATTCTTTCTCTTCTCTACCCTAGTTTAATTCTTAAGCATTAAATCGTCAAAATATTCTATGAATCAAAGAACAAAAACTGAAGCCAAAGCAATTTTGTAATCATTCAACTTGTTCTTCAATTAATCATTTAGAGCTAATTATTTCATTGCTATTATAGATAAATGACTATTTCTTCATTGAAAATTAGGTTTGAACAATCGCAAAAATACGATACTATTTTTTGGATTTTTGTTTGATTCAAAAAAGTTAACTTCATTAGATGATAATAAATTAAATGAATATTTGTTAATCTTGAAATTGTTTTAAAACAGGATAATTTTTAGATGTTGATGGGAATGATTTGTGTGGAGATTTTACCAAAATAAACCATGGAAGTCATTGAAATTCTTGAGTTTATAAAAGAATGGACTGTTTTCAAATGTATTTAGTGCTTATAGAATAATATTGACTATTCCTGTGACACTCGCGTATGCATAAAAATGTTTTTCAGATTAAAATTATTAAAATCTTACTTGCGAACGACTATGTCAAAACGGTTAAATGGATTAAGAATTTTACATATAAAACATAAATGTTAGATAAACTAGAATTCAAAAGTTTAATTAGTGATTTTGCTTCTAAAATGCTAGAACTAACTTTCAATCATAATTGTTCTTACTAGCTTTCATTCTATATTTTCAGGTGGCAATTGCTTAAGGTGTTGATCGAAGAAATTTTGAAGTGGGTTATATGTAACATGTTGTCTATTTAAACAATGTATTCACCATTATTTCAATTTTCGTGCATTAGAATTTTGTAAATTCAAATGTTTTGGTACATTTATCAATGAAAGATATATTGTCATTACTTAAATATTGTTTTGATTTCTTATTACAAAAATATTTGTAGCATTTTTTAAAAATAAATATTGTTTATATATTTTTCTGCTTTTAAAATATAGATAGATAATGAAGAAAAAATAAACATGATTATTATGAAGGGGGCAGAGGTCCCCATTTTGAAGTTTTTCCTTGGGGCCCAAAAATATCAAGCACGACCATCTATGGTCCAAAAACTCAATTTTGAGTATTGGTTTCAGAACCGACAATGAGCCATGTTTCCGTTGTTCTAGAATCATTTAATTGCTCGTGTTGAATCAATTGGGAGTGATAGCGATTCGGATGAAAGGTTCTCGCAATGGAAACTCTTCACCAAGGATAGAGGGGAAGGTAGCTTCTAACTCTTGATCTTCTGCATTGAAAGAACTCTCAGCTAATTCAATTTTTTCAGTCGAGCAAGGTATTATCTTTTTTTAACATAGCTCTTGGGGAAGAATCAAGGGCAGATTTTTCACATCTAAGATTCTCCCTAGGGAAAAGCTATGATTGTAGCATTAACTACCAGGAAATTTTAATAATACACTAACAAGAATTAAATAAAAAATTGGATGCATTTTTTTTTTGAATTTATTAGAGTTACCGAGACAACGTCTCAATAGACCTAAATGCTGATAACCAAACTCATTGTCTAGAGACACTAAGTAAGACTTAGTACTGTCTTAGAAGGCCCTAAAACTCATTTTAGAATTTTATAGAATTTTTGTAATTTTTTTCATAATTATTCCCGAAGGAAAACAGATTACTGACAAGTCTGTATTAGACTAGCAGACTAGCCATGGCCTAGAAATGGTTCCTAACACTTTGTAATGGCCTAGACTAGTCCTAAATATCTTTCTAGAAATTTAGAAAATTATTGGTAATGTTTAGATAATTAAAATTATTTAAAATCCTAAGAAACCATCTTCCTAGCAGCTTCTAGAATTTATTGTAGGAAAACTTGACTATAGAATAGCCGCAAACTTGCAAATATTATTGTAATAGCCTAAATATATTTCTAGAATTATTTGGAAAAATTTCCAATTTATTTGGTAATTTTAGAGACCCTAAAACTAATTTCTGAAATAAATAGTTAAGTTGAATTTATGCTAATTAAAAACCATATTTCTAATTAAACTAATAATTTTTCTAATTTTAGCTAGAGGGTCGGGCTAGACCCGCTAGTACCAACCCACTACCCGCGCCATTACTTAAACCCATTAGATCAGGGCTGCTCGAACCGTTATCTAATCATGGCCGTCAATTTTCATTTAATCCGAACCCAAACCCGAGCCTAAGCCGCTTTGACCCGGCCCGCTATCTAACCAACTCGGTCCTTAGTCGTTCATCCCCGGCCGTTGGATCCTGAGAGGGACTGGATCCTGGCTACATGATCCAATGCTGAGCTGCGTAAGCCGCTGCCTTGAGTTAGCATAGCCAGACGCGGATTACGTTTTAGGACCCGAACCCATTAGGACTTTCTACTACTTTTATATAGCAGTACAATAACTATTTATCCCTTTAAATCTGATTCAACAGGGCAGCCGCCCTCCGTATCCTCGCGTATCGGAACCCTATCGACTTTCAAATTCTTCCAAACTTCCACCATCGCCTTTGTAACTCTTCCCTCTATCACCTAGGCCTACTCCTGACCTTTCTCTAAATCCGTGCACCCAATTATTTTGCAGACACACACAGCGTAGTTTGGACATAGTACTCGTACCCAATTATTTGGGAGCTGGTCGTGACGATGAGAGAAAAGTATCAACATGCCCATAATTTTGCAGTAAATCCTACATTTAATTCTCCAATTGACATTACAAGATATGCTTAGATGATCATGGGGATTCATAAGTTCACCAGAAGACTAATGGATGACTATCAAAGAACATGACTGACCAATATGAGCATAACTAAGTCCTGAATCTCTCCCTTAAAGTGATTATCTTGTCCATTCCCCATATCGTCCCCAATATGCGATACTAGCCTCAGTGTGTTCCTAGTTATCAAACAAATTTTAATTAACTTCAGCACTTTGTAAGCCTAATCCTGTGGTAGATGGCTTATAATACATATCAATAGAAAATTATGAAACTAATTATATTCAGCAAATCTGCACTTGTACGGTAATCCCTTTAGTGTGAGAAAAACTATGATAAGGGCCATTTGTTCTACAATATCTGCATCTTAGTGCTCCACTGGACATTACAAGATTCTGCTTAGCTGACATTAGTTCACTCACATGAGAAGACTAAGGAAAGGCTAGAAAAGAAGACTAGTAGATACAGTTTGACCTTTAGAACACGGTGTGCATAATAATAACTTCGCTAGTGCTATCATTAAAACTAGAGATTTCACTACCCCCACCCCACCCACATCATTCGTGGTTGCATGTATGTGATTGCTTATCTTAGTGACCCATGATGTTAATTGAAACATCATTGTCACACATATTCAGTCCAAATAACTGCAAGGGGATTTCAAAGCGGTCATGCCAACCTGGTAGTGAATGTCAGTTAGGTGTGGGCTAGCGAGCATGGACACAAGAAGGAAACTCCAACATATTCTACTTGGCACACCAAAATTGGTGGTGTATGTCTCACATCTCATGCGGTATTTGTATCCATGCAACAAAAGAGAAATATGAAGGGGGAGAGGATCTTGCAAATGTGTTTTAATAGCATGGGAAATGATTATAGACTAAAAGTAAAATGGATCAATTACCTCACGAACAATAGATCCATCAAGAGAACTGCGAATCATTTTATGTGTTCCTTTTTCACCAGAAAGGAGGCCATAAACAAATTCCTTTTCGAATTCAATAGTTGCTGACATGATTCCACCTCCCTTAGATGGATACTTCTCGCTGACCCTTGCCTCAAAATTATGCTTCTGAGACCACTTGATGTACATGTTCAAAAGCTTTTCTGTCCATACCTGGAATTAGTGTCAAGTAAACAGTGATCAAAAAAGTAGAAACCATAACTGCAGTATATACAGAAAACTAGTAACTATCAGTATCCACAAAAAAATATCCAGTGTTCCAATAACCTGAACTTTGACGGGGAAAAACTCCAAAAGCTTTTTAAGAAAGGCAAAACTTTCAGGTGGTACCCATGAAGATATGTAGACCAAACACCTCTAATTGAGACGCTTAAAGGGACAAATGTGTAAAATTCAAAATATTGAAGGAGAGATAATGGCATAAAGTTCAGATGTTAGAACCTCAAGCACAAATACATGATGGATGAAAGTTGAAGTCCATCTACACTTTTATTATGGCTAGGTTATAGTTTATACTATATTTGGATAAAATAACAGCACCAATATATGATGATAGCTCTTATTCTTCAGATGGTCTACCATAGATAACTTGAGCAGAGGCAGCTATAGGTGAGCAAGTAGACCAAAATTTGATAAGAGTAAAAATAAAAATCCGAATAACGTATTATATCGTGTTTGTACATGAAACTTTGGTATAAATGATTCTATACTTACCAGTTGTTAAAGAACAATTGGTGAACGAATAAGTCATAAGGAATAAGCAGACAAGGAAATAATACAACAGCAAGTTACCAAGACTAGATACATACTCTAGTCAGAAAAGAATCCCGATTTCAATTATCAATACTCGATAAGAATAAATGTATGCTCAAGCTAGTAGGATATTTGAATTTCAGTATAGTTGTAGAGAATAATGGCTCTATATTTTATTGATTGGCTACTCCACTACTTATAGGGAGTCTAGCTCCTCTTCATATTACATTTTCCAATGTGGGACTAAATCCCTTATTAGTTCTCAACACTCCCCCTCAAGATGGACGATAGATATTAATCATTCCCATCTTGTTACATAGCTTAGACAGACTTAATGAACTAAGACCCTTAGTCAGACAGTCTGCCAATTGTTCTTCTGAGCGAACATGATCAATCTTCAGTATCCCTTGTTCCAGCTTCTCTTTGATGAAGAATCGATCGATCTCATGTGCTTCGTTCTGTCGTGCTGCACTGGATTGTTAGCTATACTTATTGCAGCTTGACTATCGCTCAGAAGACGTAACGGTGCTCCCTTGTCCAGCTTCAACTCTGTCAGCAACGCTTTCACCCACAGCAAC
Organism: Iris pallida; assembly: GCA_029216955.1. Classification (NCBI taxonomy): domain Eukaryota; kingdom Viridiplantae; phylum Streptophyta; class Magnoliopsida; order Asparagales; family Iridaceae; genus Iris; species Iris pallida. Next base: position 25,887,073 of record JANAVB010001800.1, read on the forward strand.
TCCGACACTCCTAAAGTCATTGCTCTGTATTCTGCTTCAGCTGTAGACCGTGCTACCACAGACTGTTTCTTGCTTCTCCATGAGACCAAGTTTCCTCCTACAAAGACACAATATCCCGTGGTAGACCTTCTATCGTCTATGCAGCTTGCCCAGTCTGCATCGCAGTATCCCTCAACTTCTATACATCCATTCTTCTTGAACCATAGCCCTTTCCCCCGTCCCTTTCAGATATCTCAAGATCTGAAACACTGCATCCATATGACCCGTTCTTGGATCATGCATGTAGCGACTTACTACACTCACCACAAATGAGATATCAGGGCGAGTGTGCCCCAGATAAATCAATCTCCCTACAAGTCGTTGATATCTTTCACGATCAACTGGCTCTCCTGCTTCTGCTCCCAACTTGCACTTCTGGTCAATTGGGGTGACTGCTGCTTTGCATCCCAGCATCCCTGTCTCCTTCAGCAGATCTAGTGTGTATTTTCTCTGTGAGAGAACAATTTCTTGTTAGCCTTCACACACCTCGATACCTAGAAAGTACCTCATCGCTCCTAGATCCTTCACTTCAAACTCCTTTGCGAGTTTTGACTTCAGCTTAGCGATCTCGGCTTCATCATTACCTGTGATTACTATATCATCCACGTATACAGTAAGTATAGTGATATGGCCTCTGCATGCTGAAGAAAGACCGTATGATCTGCATTTGCTTGATAGTATCCCATGCCTGTAACAACCTTTCTGAATCTGTCAAACCAGGCTCGAGGAGATTGCTTGAGCCCATATAGCGACTTCTTTAGTTTGCACACTTTTCCATGCGACGTCCCTCCGTCTGATTCTGTAGCATAGCACCCTGGCGGAAGTTCCATGTACACTTCTTCTTGTAGGTCCCCATGGAGAAAGGCATTCTTCACATCTAATTGGTATAGCTTCCACCCATAGTTTGCTGCAATGGAGACCAGAGTTCTTACGGTGCTCATTTTCGCTACTGGAGCAAACGTCTCATCATAGTCAATGCCATATGATTGTGTGTATCCCTTTGCAACCAACGTCGTCTTGTATCGTTCCACCTTTCCTTCTGACGTCTCCTTTACTGTGTACACCCATTTGCATCCCACAGTTTTCTTTCCTTTGGGTAATGGAACCAGCTCCCACGTCTTATTTTTTTCAGTGCCCCAAGTTCTTCCATCATTGCAGTTTTCCACCTTGGATCTTTCTTTGCTTCCTGCCAACTTTTGGACAACAAAGTAGAGTCTAATGATGCAAGGAAGGCTCGATAATTCGAAGAAATGTTAGAATAAGACAAGTAGTTGGCAATATCATGTTCATAATCATCAAAACGACTAGGAGCCTTATCCCATTGATGCGAGAAGATCTCCTTAAGGGAGCAATAGGTGGTGGAGAGATCATACCATCAGAGTCAGAGAGATCCGTATCAGAATCAGATTGATTATGTGCGGGGGCAACATCTTCAAGAGTTGGAGCAGGAGTAAACGAGGGACTTGGTATAGAAGGCACGGGGCACGGTACAGGCACAGTACTGGACTTTTGCTGTCTCCTTCTGTAGATTTGGAGCTCCTTTTCCATTGTCTGCTGCTCCCCCTGTTCCTTTTCCATTGTCTGTTGCTCCCCATGTTTAACATATGTATCTTCTTCATCTTCTGTATCGGAGTCACTGATTTCTCCCCCTTTCGTTCAGTTTTCTACGACCGGACATGGGACCGATCCGACTACCACAGATGGGCTTAATTTCTCCCCCTCACATCTAACACCCTCTATGTTAGGTGTGTCACCAAACGCCGAACCGTCATCCGAACCATAATATGGTTCCAGTTCTCGGAATGTAACGTCCATGCTTACAAACATCTTCCGTTCAACTGGGCTCCAACATGCGTATCCCTTCTGAGTTGCCGTGTACCCGACAAAGACACATTTAACCGCTCTAGGATCCAGTTTGCCAACTCCTGGCCTATTATCTTGGACAAAACATAAACACCCAAATACTTTCGGTGGAACAGTACGTGGTTACACCAGTAAACATCTCCAGCGGTGTCTTCCAGTCCAATACCTGAGATGTCATTCTGTTGATGAGATAAGATGCCGTTAACACCGCCTGCCCCCATAAGTGTTTCGGAACATTCATAGCCAGCATCATTGTCCGTGCGACCTCCAACAGGTGTCTGTTCTTCCGTTCGGCCACACCATTTTGTGCCGGTGTATAGGCACAGGAAGTTTGGTGTAGTATGCCATGAGTGGATAAATACTCAGCAACCTTCCTATTTGTATACTCCGTCCCATTGTCAGACTGTAAGCACTTAATTTTAGTGCCATATTGAGTTTCTACCCGGTGATGAAAGTCTCGAAACGCCTCAAAGACGTCACTTTTATTCTTCATAAGGTACACCCATGTCACGCGAGTATAACAATCAATAAAAATGACGAACCATTGAAAACCGTTAATACCGGTTGTAGGACAAGGGCCCCATACGTCTGAATGTATCATATCAAAAGCAGCCGAACTTCTACTACCTAAACTCACATACGTGCTTCTGGTATGTTTACCCAACTCACAAGCATGACAAAATAACTTCTCTTTATTAGCCCTTTGGTATAAGGACGGATACATTCGACTAATAATTTTAAAAGAAGAATGACCAACACGCTGGTGGTGGAGTAGCAATTCATCTTCTACACTGCGCCGTGAATCGTCCAGTGGTGTGTCTGCTAC